>JAEMWC010000593.1:100000-217500 GCA_016490735.1 Pachyseris speciosa
ATCCGTCATTGGGTCATCAAATTGATGACGGACTCCTTCAGTGTGGGTTTTGCGGTTGCCTTGCATTAGAGCCATCTGTCACTAAAAAAAATTTCGCATCTTCATGTGCGAACAGGATTACGAAAACAAAAAATTGGTGATTACAAAATTTTCACTTTTTTTGCAAACGCCAAACTCAAATTTTCGTCTTAGTGCGAACAGGGCCTTAACCAGGATCTGAGCGAAACATGGTATGCTTCCGTAGTCTTGAGCGACTTTTAAAGCATACCTCTTGTTTTCTAAGAATTTACCAAACACGTATATTTGCATTTACTAAACTTAAACTAAAAGTAGACGTCACTGACAGTTATCATAAGACAAGGCTTTAATTGATCTCTTAGATGACTGAACAAACAATTGCATTCTACACAATACTGGAAAACAGCAGAAATAATGAAGAACTGAAATCTTTCTAAGTTGAAGTTACTCAGTTTCCTGCTGCTATGTCGAGTCATGCGTTGCACGGTAGTTTACAACTTGTTTTCCAAAGAATATCCGCCTTTTTTCCACCAAAATATTTCGGTTCCCAAAGCAAACAAAATAACAAAGTCTACTTTATTTTCTCTCTAATGTATTTGCTAGCAGACAAAAACTACCGCAAATGAACAATTAAGGTTTTAAACAAAATTACGTTACTTCGGACAGTAGAATTTCACATTTTCAACGAGCCCTTGGGTCTACGTGTCAGCGATGAAAATACAGAACAATTGAAAATTTAATTCTCGGTGAAAAATGCAGATGTGGCTGAAAAATGGAATATAGTTAATTTTCGTACCAAATTAGCTTTATTGTACCTTGTGAACCACACCAGTTAAATCTTGGTAAACTAATGTTTTTTTGTCAAACAGCATTACTTATTTCGAGGCCCTTCAAAGTATGAAGCACCCCAAGACTGGATTTCATGAAGCCATATACAAGCTGTACTTACGATAACATGTCCTAGATATAGTTTGGGGAAAACACCCATGCAGACACTATCTAAAGTTAAGAGAAGACTATACATCTATTCCTTGGATTAGTGTTAAAGCAAGAGCACAAAATTATTTTGGTGCCTGAATGGGCACCACTACATTGAGACTTAGCATTTAATACCACTGATGACCACTTATGCCGTGTTTACACTTGGGCGTTTTACCGAGGTATTGGAGTTTACTTACCTCGGTAAATATTTTGCGTGTGTAAACACCAACTGATACCATGGTAAACGCCGCCCGAGACAATAGAAAGTTAACCAAGGTAAACGTTCGATTAACCCTGTGATCAGGCATGGTTTAGGTCGGTAACCAAGGTTGAGATGACAGATATATCCGCTTGTGGACGCATGGTATTTCACATCCCGTGGTGTCAGTCTCATTCGATCACGTTTTCTCGACTTCGTGTTCACGTTTGTTTTTGATCAACCTACGAATCATGGCAAATCCGGACCAACCACTCGGACAATGTAATCAAGCGTACATCTCGATATTCTGAAGTTCTCTTTCCACCAATTTTCAGCGAAATTTCCATAAGGGTTTCAAACTAGAATTGCATGGTTTCTCTGCCACGACCAATTTGAAGCAAAATCAATCTGATCAACCGGTTTCTCCTCGACTTCTCGAGGTGCTGCAAACATAAGAGCCGCTTGATACCCGAGTTTGCTGTTCAAGAACAAGAAAATAAAACGCGAGGACTACAAGAGCCGCAGCTTCCTATAAACGCGCGCATTTTATGCATGGATTTTATTAGAATTCGCCGCCAATTCGGTTTGAAAGTTATCGTGATTGATGGCAGGTTTACCTCGGTTTTTTGAGCCAGTATAAACACGGTTGAAATGTACCAAGGTTTAGTAAACGTTTACCTCAGTAAATGCTCAAGTGTAAACACAGCATTAGAAGAAAGATTACTGTTTACAGGTGCAGGTGCCACAATCAGCAACACGTTCTTCTTGAAGCTCACAAGAAAAGCTCTCCATGGCAATTGAAAATCTGATGTTTATAAATGTTTATAAATTTTGGTTGGTGAAATACTGTGGACGTCAACTGAAAGTGGTCCAGATAGCCATCACCATGACTGCTCACTTCACAAGTTTCAACCTTAAAGGAGCTCGGTTACGGTATTTTGGGTCATTATTAGAGACATAAAAAATACACTTAAACAATGGGAAACAGTAAAATAACAATTTATCAGGAAGATAAGCACCAGAGACAAGAATAAATGCAAATATGGTGAGGATGGTAAAGGATGGAGAAGATTGAAATGGATTACAAAAAATGACCGTGACGTATCTCCTTTAAGTGACCACCTTTTGACCTGTATACATGTAACATTATTTTACACCACACGGCCACAAAATCAAATTTTAAATTATCTCATAATTAGAAAAAGGCATACAGTAAATGGCAATCGCAACACATCCCAGCCCTTTGCTAGAGGAAAAGAATATTTAGTTAAATTTATAGGTGTTCCAGAATTTTATTTTCATAAAGGAATTGCACTTTTGAAATCACGAATTTAGCTTTCATATCCGAGTTGTGGGATAGTGTGAGTTGGAGAAAATAGAAAGTCAGTAATACATACTACAAAAATGGTGATGGTTTACACTCATGGAATTTCATATATACAGTGCAAGTAGAATTTTTTGAGAAATTTCATTTTCTTTGGCCATTCTAGGTTGCTCCAACCAGTTTCCAGCACTTTCAAGTACTTACACATATATTTTGGTGGACCAAAACTACTATGTTTTATTAATAAAGGGGATTAGTTTCTAAAGAAACTGTGGTGCTGCGTCGGTGGGAAGTGAGACACGAAAATTTGGTTTATCAACGGAGTTGATAATGTAAATTGACCACCGTACAGGGAAAATCCCTGTACGGTGGTCAATTTACATTATCAACTCCGTTGATAAACCAAATTTACTATGTTTTATTGATTGATGCTATTATGGTATCAAACAAGTACTGAATTATTGCCAAAGAAGTGATTATACTTTCTTGACATTAATAGGTTACCATGGCAACAGCACAACCTGTTAAAGCTTTATAAGACTAAAATTTAAAAAATGCTCTCAGTTATCCCCATTTGTTATCATTAAACAGTGACAAACAAATCAAGAGAAAACATTTTGCCACCTTAAATTTTGGTGACTGAATGCCTTCAATGCAATCCAGCTTGTTTTTGAATTATATATGGGTTATTGGCCACACATGAAGTCAAGATGGTGGGATATTGGCCAAGTTCTTTTTTTGCGCATTTATGGACCGAGATGAAGTCAAGGTCCATAAACACGCAAAAAAAAAAAAAGAACAATGCCAATATCATGCTATCTTGACCGAACTGTAAGCTTGGTCAATAAAGGACTTATTATAAGACTCAAAGGATGTTATTAAAAGACAGTAATGAGCGGGGCGAACAGGCTATCCCGAACGGTCAAGATGGCTCCATCTTGACCTTGCAGGTAGCCAATCACAGCAGGAGGATTGATTCATCTTGACCGCTGAAAGAGCCAGCCATTAAATAAAACCACCTAAAGCTGAAATTAGTGGTGTTTCTGACAGGTTATACTCTTGCAATGGTGACCTATTATGTCAACAAAACTGCCAAATCTTGCTCACCAATGACTGTGCATTTGTTTCATACCATTATTACAGTATCAGCTTACAAAGGGTGGAAGTATCAACAGATCGATAAACATGCTTCAAAGTGCTGGAAACGAGTGTCAGCCACCTTGACAACCCAGCAGTGTCAGCATCTGTTTACTTATTATGATTACTAGATGAACAAATTCACAGGCTATGAGAGCAAAGGAATTGATTAATGGAGATGAATGATGATGTTAAACAAATTCTCGCTACTTCTAATAACAGAAATTAAGGGACAACAATTGGGAGAATATAATGCCAGTAGTATGCTGATGACATGGCTTGAAGGGTAAAGAAACATTTGGGCACCTAAAATTCATGACATCCTTTACTGTTTATTAAATAAGCCTCCTTTTTCTTACTAACACATCTACAAAAACATTGTTGCTGACACATCAGTGGTTTACATGGGCAAAATGGTACTGTTTAATAATTTGCAAATAAATGTTAGGGCTGTCACTATTTTTTGAAGTTGATGGGGTCTTGCAGAAAGCAGCCAGGGATACCAGCCGAGTTTCTCCTGGGTTAGTTACAGCTTTTGTAAAAAGTAGCGGAGGATCTAACTTGAAATAACTGGGAAAGTATGGCCCTTAATGACAGGCCTGAATATACATGTACAACTAGCACTGTAAATGAAATTCCATAAATGTAGACAAGGTTGCTAGGTGTGATTGCTTTGTTACTTCACACCTTTCAATCACTAATTAAGCAACAAAGTTAAAATGAAATTCTTGATCAACGATTAACATCACTTAGTATGAACAGCCCGATTTAAGATTGTGCTTTGTTGAGAAGAAGAATGATCTCCAAATGGCAATTTTGGTTGATTAAAGCTTTAGGATACACAATTTGATGTGCAACATTCATGAAAACTGTCAGTCCCTTTACTAAATCATTGCAAAGACTCAAAAGAAAAAAATTGCTTTCTGCTACTGTATGAAAGAAACAAGGCAACTGCTATACTGTCGCTGCTAATGTCCACCAAAACAGACTTACATTGGGGCCTCTACAGTGGCTGGGTTGTTTCCATAGAGACAAAGATTACAACATGTGGCCGGAATAGGAGGTGGGATAGGGAAGAAGCACAATGAGAACTGATTTGGATTGGCTGCTTATTTTGTTGCCATGAAGTCCTACCTTTCTCAGTGACTGACAATGAATTCTGTCTATGGCTGAACAGCTATTCACTGTAGAACAGATTCTTAACCAAAACAGCCAGATAAGCTCCAAATGTACTAGGTTTAAACTAAATGGGTCATCCCAACAGAACACAGCCTTAGCAAATTGCCTTTTTTCCAAAAGAAAAGTGCACCGTGTAAAACTAAAATAACTATGAGCTTTCAAGACACAAGACTCTTAACAGCATTCTTTTTTTCTTTCAAACAAAAATTAAACAATATTCTTTCCAGTCTTTTTCAAGACATTTCAATTTAACATTAATATACAGTACTACACAGTAAGAGAATATGCAGGACCCTTGATAAGAGTCTGTTAGCAGTACACTGAAAGGCTCACAGCCCAAATATATGCATTTGCCATTCAGTAACAGACTAAGGATACAGGCCATTAAGCGTTACAACATTGAACTTTCGACCTCCGTTGATCGCCATCCAATGTGGGTTGTACGTGAATTGTCTGCACATTGTTGCTTGGCTGGTTTCCATCTGAACTAGGTGAGTCTGTAATTTGCTTTTGTGATACAATGTGGTAGATTTCTGAAAGGGAGATGACATAAAATTAACTTAAACTGAAAGAGCAGTTAGCTAAGAACAAAAATCATGCAAATGCTTCAACAGTTCTACCATGTAGAACAAAGAAAACAAGACTGAGGAATGCTTTAAATGTTAAGACCAAGTTCTGGTTTATTAAAAGATAATGAAGTCATTGCTGAATAAAACAGGCTACCTAACCACAATAAGGAGGCTGAGAGTACAATATCTCTATTTTCAAAAAGAAAGTTTTAACTTTTCTTAGAGATAACTGATAATTTTTCCATGTTTTTTAGGGATTTATATATCACGAGTATTTTAAGCTGATTTTTAACTATAGTTTAGGGTTCTTATGTGTGTAACCACCTGTATATTCTATCATTAATAATTATTTATCTACTTAGTTTTTTTCCTTTTAGGTTAATCATGGGAGCATCCCTTGGATGGTGCTTGTAAATTTAGAATTGCGGAGAAAATGGTAATAAAGTCAAGTCAAGAACAATACTTTGGCTTTATTTCTGAGTCAATGCTAGTCATGTGATCATAAACTTGGTGTTAAAAGAACAAAAAACTATTCAAAAACCAAATACATGAAATGCTTATCAATATTCAGAACTGAAAATTTGTACCTCTCGACATCTGCATTTATTATTGACATCATAAAAAATTTGTAGAGAGATCGTTTCTTTTCTAATATACCTGTAAATTCTTTATTACTGTAGCATAATTATCTCTGTCTTTCCTTGTAATGGTACACAAGCACCATAATATTAGTTATGTCATGCCTGCCCACCTCGATTAGCTTAAGCTATTTGCAGGTAGTCATACAATACTGTAATAATTGTTAACTGTTTTTAACCCATTGACTACCGCAGGTTTTTACATTTTCGGAGTGATTTTCCACCTATAAACGATGAATAGCAATTCGTGACTCTTTATTTGAACTACCAGGGAAAAGTGGTGCTGTCCTAAGTCACTGGAGGCTCAAGGTTTCTGAAAACGTCATTTTGACGTAGCTATGTTTTATCCGTGAAGCGACAGCAATGGCCCAAGTTCGGTTTGCTTGCGATTTCTGCTAAATTTACAGCCATTTTTCATCTTTAGCGGCTGCCTGATGAGCATCATTAAGCGTGACGGTAGCTAAGAGTCCACTTTCTCAAAGAATCGAGCAAGGTGATGTACTTTGTTGTTGAATTTGGCTTGTTACTCGACGAACTGGGAATTTGGCCGATCGAACACTTAGTACCTTTGGGACTCGACTATTGATGAATTTCTCGACCTACCGCCACATATTTTGGAATTTCTGTGTACTGAAGATGACCACGAGCAGGAAATTTTGGCGGTAGGTCGGAGTGGCTGTAGACTTAGTTTATATGTGAAAGAATTGGGGGAAGGAACGGGCGCTGTCAAAAATTCTCGTTAGTTCCCAGCATGCAATGCGCTGAAGATGTGGAAAATGTCGGGAAGGCCCGAATGCACTGGAACAAAAGGCTGTATCTACGCTCGGGAGAAGAATATGAACAAAAAAAGTCATTTCTAAGCTAGAAAAAAGGACTGAATTTCGTTATGATGGTTGAGTTTTGGTTTTTCGACGATGATTTCCCTAAAAAAAACATGAAGGCAAAAAGGGGCATTTTTGTTGTTTCTCTTTGACGTTAAAAACGGCCAGTTTCGTTCTTGTCCAAACTCAAAAGGCCATATTTGGTAAAAATCGCTACGTTTCTTGCATTTATTGGATATCCAAATTTAAAGGGCATTCCATTTCGTGCTCACAACTAACAGTTAAGGCAATATTCGTGCGATTGAGAGAGTTGCAATGTTTTGAAGCATGGGAGTTTTTTACGGCCGGTTTTGGCCGGCACAGGTGCCAATGGGTTAATATATTGTTGTTGAAATGTTAATTCTTTACAAGCCAAATTTCCTTCTTTGATACTGCAGTCTGTAGACAAAGGAAGCACCAATAGTGCTTATTTGTCACCATTTCACCACACCAATGAATTAGCTTTGTCACATATGTGAGCCTCCAGGATGTAAAAAGCTATTTCAAAATTTAGTTTTGTAACAAGAACAGAGCTTTAGGACATTTTCAGGACATTATGCAAATTTTTTCTGTGCACACAATTTTGTCATAGTTACAGTATATATGGCTGCCACCGTTGGTACTGCAAAATACTGCAAATGAGTTGCAGTAGACAAAGTTTCTGTACTACTTTTTGTTTGAATAAGGGTATTAAATTAAGTGCCCATTTCCAAGTTGCTTCAAGCTTCTCTAAGAGTGAGGTGTGGTGCACACTATTTCTCATTAAAATGAGTTTTTGTTCACATCCAAACAAAACTAATTACCGGTACATGTACCATATGAAAATACAGGAACAATTTGATAACATGTGCATAGCAAAACAAAATAATTATTTCCAATTTCTGCATGACACTGAAAGTTTTGTTTTTGGTTTTGGTTGTCTTCATATAATGTAGAGAATTGATAAAGTGGAAGTGTCTTAAAATATCTCACTAAATTTGTCTTTCTTTAGCAGTTGTCATGCACTCAATGTACATATTTTACATGCGCATTGTATTTCAACACAAATTGTGCACACAAAACCATCTACAAACATCTTTACAAGAGAATGTTGAATCGCAGAGTACAGAAATGGAAACAAAACAAAAATAAGGATCCAACACCAAGACTGGGAACCTGTTCAGTTCTTGCTACATACACCGTAAACCCCCCAGGGTTTATATTTTTCAGAGGCCCTTTTTGAGGGGCTTATTTTTGGAGGGGCTTATATTCAGAGGGGCTTATACAAGAAGGGAAATTTGGGTTTCAAAATCGATTGGGCTAGTTTATAGTTGGAAGGAAATTTATGTGTTACTATACAGTTTTTACTTTGTTTTATTTTGTATTTGAGGGTATTTTCCAAGTATAAACCCCCCTGGGGCTTAAATTTGGAGGGGCGATTTAACAGACGGTTTTTGGTGTTACAAGTTTGGGGGTCTTATATTTGGAGGGGCTTTTGATTTTCGGAATTTTACGGGTATATTGCAATAAACAAACAATAAATGAAGTCTGAGAATATGGAACAGGAACCTAGGTGTAACATACATTGTTGGCTGTTTAGTTTCCTGAACAATGTGGCAACTGAGCTTTCTCTTCTAATCAACAATTTGATTTCTACAATATAATTTGATGGAATTGGGTTTTTGGAGGAAGCAGTGTGGTCTAATGATTTGCAAACTGCAAGTTGTTCATGCTGTTCAAGTGTAGTTCTAGGTTGTACCTCCTTGCCACACAAGTAAATAACAAGCTTGTTGGCTTTATGCCAGTTAGAACTTTTAACCTTTTATGCTTAACTTGGTCATTTGTTTCCAATTATATGTATATAAATGAAATGCTTGCAAACTATATAATTTTCCACTGTAACAGCAAATTTACATTCAATTCTACTTGCAACTGGACTGTTGCATCTTGTGCATTGCTCCAACCCTTAAAGTGAATCCCACTCTTCCGTCAAGTCATGTTTCCCTTGTTCTTTCTTCTATTTGAGTGCTTCTTAAGGTGGGGATAGGAGGTTTGATTGGGGTAGAAGCTGAAGAAAAACAAACACTTGCCCTTGTTTAAGTAAGGTAAACCTATATTTGTAAATTTACTGAAAGAGTGAATTTCATTTGATCTAAAAGGTCAGAACAGTTTACCGACAGGGAATAGCCAAATATGGTATAGGAATTGTTCAGCTGTCCAGTCATACTGCTTAAATCAGAATTAAACCAACCAAAAGCTGCACAGGTTTATGTTTGTTTGGTAAACCAATCAATTTGCTATTTCCAAGTACATTTGCTGTGGTGGTTCAATTTGCACATAACCATTTCAAGGTCAAATGAAGCAAATCTAATAATGTACTGACCTGTTAAAATATTATGAAAGGCCACCTCCACATTTGTTGAATCCAGAGCTGATGTCTCAATGAATGAAAGACCATTTTTCTCTGCAATCAATCAATACAGAACTATTAGGCAGCAATTAAATGTCTAATACACAAGAAATTACAAACAATTCAAGGGATAGAAAGTTCCTCTCTTTAATCCAAGATGGGTCACTATCTCAGGAGAGAAGCTCCAAATTTTGTGCTTGGCAGTTGTACCAAAGTGTGCAGCCTTTTTACACGAAGTCTGGAATAGTGAGGAAATGGTACATGCAAGTAAAAATGAACAGAGATGCTAAAGCATAAGACTTCCGCCAACCATACAAATGGGAATTCCTTTGCGTTTCCCTTTTCTCCACATCTGGTAAATTAACACTCACCCTTAACTAATTAATTATTTGCCATTTACTGGTTCACACTTTTGGCTCCTTTCTTTGAGTTTGAATGGAAAACAACAACAACAATAACAACTGGTTTGTTGTCTAATGTTGCCAGGACCAAAGAAAATTCACCTTTTTGAACAAGCACACACTATTTATCAAGGCTACAATTAAGTGAACAGTGAAATTATTTTTGTTTAATGCGGTAACAAACCTATGAAAACAGCTAGACTATATGAACCCAATTAATATTGCAGTACCTGCAAAGGCCTTAGCCTCATCTGTGGGAACAGCTCGGAGATGGCGTAAATCACTCTTGTTGCCAACAAGCATTATAACAATGTTACTGTCAGCATGATCCCGAAGTTCTTTAAGCCACCGTTCTACATTTTCATATGTCAAGTGCTTTGCAATATCATAAACCAGGAGAGCACCAACAGCTCCTCTGTAATAGCTGTTTAACAAAATGAGATGTAATCAGGTAAATGGCAAATGCAAGTTAAGTTACTTTCAACCATAACTTGTAGTAACCAAAAGATTGATTTATTGACGGATGCACCTCAATAATCAATGTTTTTAATGTTACATTATGAAAAAATTGATGTTTAATGAGTCCAACATCAACACAATCACCTATCCCAGTATAGTAAATTCTTGTAATAACTATAAGCCAACTATAAGCTTGGGGATAAAACCATCATAGTAGTTAACATGTGTAACATAACAATATGAAAATGTTTCTGAAGCAACACTTCAGTGGTTAAAAAATTATATTGGAAGACTGCTTACGAATACATTATGCATTACATAAATTTGATACTAGCTTAAACATCTTGACTGCTTTCAACTCCATTTATGGACAAGAATCACTTTCGAAGCATGTAAGAAAAAAAATATTTTATAAGTCTGCTGAATGCGTTGAACGCTTCGGAAGGTTATAGTATTGGTTATATCGTACATCACAAAGTGAACCAAAATAGGCCATTTACTCAGTAATCTGCTGCTAAAACCTGGGATGTTAGATGTGCACGTACAAATAACAACAACTGCATGTACACAACGTTCGGGAAAAACTTACGCGCTTGTTATGGCTCTGTATCTTTCTTGTCCGGCTATGAAAGGACAAAGAAGCAATAGTTAACACTGTTGGTTCAATATAACAGCAGCGAAGCCATTGATTAAACGCTCAGCGAGAACGCATATTTTGCCAACAGTACAACACAAACATAACTTCGTTATATGGAAACAAATTTACAAACTTCAAGGTTTTGCCAATGTTTGGGCTCAAAAAATGTAGAAAACACATTTTCTAGCTGGCTTCCGGGAGGAAAGTTAAAATACACTCCCCCTCGAAGGCTGCAAGATCAGCTCAAAAGATTGAGCAATTTACACGAATTAACTAGTAAACAAAATGCCAATGCAATTTTTGCTTACCTGTGTCCCAGATTTGTGCCTTGATAGTTTTTCCATCGACCTGTATACTTCTGGTAGCAAATTCCACTCCGATGGTGGACTTCGACTCCAAATTGAACTCGTTTCTTGTGAACCGTGAAAGAAGATTTGACTTCCCAACACCGGAGTCACCAATAAGTACAACTGTTAAAACGTACAATAATATTTAAAAATGCCAAGCCAGTATTTATCAACACCACCCCGACAAAAAGCGTAGGCATGATTTAGTATACGAATACCTTTAAAGAGATAGTCATATTCGTCGTCTTTCGTTCCCATAGCGTTAAACTTCTGTTATCCTAGATAAATAAACCGTCTTTCAAATCTTACTTCTCCAAATCACACCCTCTCGTTACAAATATTATTGAGAACCCCGAAATTGTCTACTGAGAAACAAAAAAAGTCTTTTCCGATCTTTGATGGCCAAAGAACCAAGCGAAAGATCAGAGGATGACAGAGATTTTTCGTAGATTGTAGTTTTCACTAGCGGGCGGAAGCGATACAAAATGGCCGCCCTTCAGGACTGGGCCTGGACGATTCCAAATTTGGAAATGACCTAAGCGCCTGGGAACGAGTACATTCTCAGTCACCTGCATACGTCAAATTCTGTGTGTCACACTTTCCACGAAACAGCACAAAAACCGCATACCAATCATGTCAGTTCCTAAATCTTGACCCCACGAATTAAAAATTCCTTGAACCTTGTATTCATGCTTGAACAAAAAGTTTGATAAGTCTCAAAACCGACAGGCTTTTTATAGTTTTGCTTAACGAAGTCGTCACGCAATCCCAACAACGGTAAAAAGCAAGTGATAATAAAAAAAATCGGAGTTACTTTTTTCTATTTAACGCTTTAACGAAAACTGATTATTCTTGTTTTGAAACACCTCTTATTTGTTGCTGAAAGTATAAAAGTTTCACCACACCATGTTAGTTTTAAATGGACTTCCAGCCATTTCAGAAGAACTTTAATTTAAAAATTTTCTGGGGGACATGCCCCCTGATCCCCCTAGCTGACTCACGCCAATACGTTCGAAGCGAGCCCCCCACCCAGTTGCATACTTGCTGCGCGGGGCCTGATTAGGCTCTTGTTATGACTCATCAACTGGAGTCAGACATCGTCTCTCAAGCTAACTGCAAAAGCTTTTGCTGAATTACTCTAATCTACATCTCATAGCAAACGAATTTGTTTGAGAGCGTGTTTATTCTTTCCTCTAGTTTTGAAAATTCAGATCGTGTTGACACGTCGTGGCAGCCGGCAGAGACCGGACAAAGAACAACTCTTTCAAAAAAAAGAAAAATAAATAAAAAAATTGTAAGACAAGGACTAAATTCCACTCAACCGCGGACTTCAATCTTTGAATTCCTTTGGCCTGACGTGAGAAGTTAAAACCGACGCGAGAGACACCCATGGTCTCTCACGCTAACTAAAAGCTTCCTGAACATAATCGAATTACGAATTCAACTGCATTCTAAACATCAGACCTGCTCAAATGCCGGCTATAATTATAAAGGACGCTTTCGAATTCGTTGTGAATTTCTTGTTAATGCAATACATGTTTCAATCGGTAGCTCACATCAACGTCAGTTGTAAAGAAATTATGAAAAGCCGTCAAAATATCAGGCTACACGTATGTGAAGCAACAACAAAAAAATGCATAATTCTTTTAGATTACAAATGCTAAAGAACAACTAGGAAATGAAAAAAAAAGCGAAAGAATTAAATTTGCTCATTCGACCTATATATTGGTTTACTTTGGGTTTTGTCCAGCTAGTGCCGTATCGTCTCCCTGATCGAGTTTTTAACTGATAGTTCAGTGGAATGTGGCCGAGGTAGAATTTCAAAACAATCAATAGAACAGGAATCTCGCGACGAAATCATCTTCTAATTGGTAAGTTTTAATCTCGATGTGGTGGCTTATTCGGTCTGAAAGAGGGTCAGGCCGGAGGATCTGGGCGCGAATTGAAACCAATTATTCCAAATAAATGATATGATGATGATGACGACGATGATGATGATGATGACGGTGGTGGTTGTGGTGTTGGTGGTGATGGTGATAGTGATGGTGGTGGTGATGGTGATGGTGATGATGATGATCAAAGTTGTGGTGATAGTGATGATGATGATGATGGTGATGGTGATGGTGATGGTGATGGTGATGGTGATGGTGATGGTGATGGTGATGGTGATGGTGATGGTGATGGTGGTGGTGATGGTGGTGGTGATGATGATGATCACGGTGATGGTGACGGTGATGGTGATATCCATCTTTCCTTCTCGTCGTATTCTAGTCTTCAGTTCTGGTTATCTGATTTTAACCCGTTGACACCAGTGCTGCCAAAACCGGCCGCGCAGAACCACGTCCCTTGTATCACTTGTGACGTAATCAGTTTTAATGCTCATGGACAACTTTTACATGTAGCATGTGTAGGGGGAAGAGATCTTTCAAACCATACCCAAATGAGTACCATTTCGTCAAACAGGCCGGAGAAAACGCGAAAAAACCAAGTGACGTTGAGCCGAAAATTTGAATGAAAATCTTGTTCCACGACCAAACTGCACTTCCTTCCACCTAATCATATGATCCTAAAAGTTTTCCACAAATATTTTACCACCGAAAGGAAGACCAGGAAATTCCCAGCAAGAGAAAAAAAGCGAGGCAAGCAGGGTTCCAGATAAGTTCTTAAGGCAGGGTGTGAACAAGGAATTCCAACGAGTCAAATTACCACTTCTCCCACCAAACCATTATAAATTTTCTATTGATCTGTCGGGTCATGTAGCTGGCCTTGTAGGGTTTTTGACCTGAGACCCCCCCTCTTATCTGGAACACTGGCCAAGAAAAGTGAACGAGAAGGGGAGGAGAGAAAGCGACAGGTAGAAGGAGAGGGGGCGGAAAGTTTGTTTTCCGTGGATGCCCGATCTTGGAAAGCTAATATCAAGCATCAAGAACAGAAGGGCGCGATAAACTCCACCAGCAAACAGAGTTTTGGGCAGTTTTGGTTCTTTTTGGCTAGAATCTGGCCAGAAAACGGCTCGACGGGCTTCAAAAGGTGTTTTTTCGGCAAAGTGCTCGGGAGTCAATGGGTTAAGATTGTACAGCTTTGTCCATTGTTTTGTGCTGCACAATTTCGCGCTTCAGGTCTTACATTGTCTATTTTTTGCAACAGTGAAATGGTCAGAAACGCAGAGTTTGGGGAAGTAAAGTTTAATGGCAGAAGCCTCCCTCCCTCCTGGGGGTGGTACTTCCTAATTTATAGGCTGGATTGACTATATAAGTGGCGTCAAAGTGCTATAAGTATTAGAATAGGGTCACACATACTCGGCAACTATTTGGAGCAAGGTGGCTGTAAAATTTAGATTTATTATTGTGAATTTTGTTAGATGCCACAGGTTGCAAACACTTCCAAGTGAACGGAAAAGGGGTACAGCCTCCATGGACATTAGAACCGTCACGACTGAGATAAAAAAAAATCGTGGAGGGACGGATTACCAAGGTAACAAGATAACTAAAGAAATAAGTACGCACGCAATCCTGAGAGAGTAAAACAGAAGATAACATGGTAACACAAGGGCAAAAGATTGAGCAATTTACGTGGCTAAACAAACGAATTAGCTTGAAAGATGCCAATATCTGCTTACCAGTGTCCCAGATTTGTGCCTTGATAGTTTTTCCATCGACCTGTATACTTCTGGTAGCAAATTCTACTCTGATGGTGGACTTCGACTCCAAATTAAACTCGTTTCTTGTGAACCGTGAGAGCAGATTTGACTTCCCAACACCGGAGTCCCCAGTAAGTACAACTGTTGATAACAAGTTATCGGTCATTTTTAGGAGTTTCTGATCTGGAGAAATTTTCAGACATGTTCAGAAACTCCTAAAAATGTCCGATTACTTGTTTATCGGTTTTCCATTATTTAACATACATGTAATTTTGTGGTTAACATCATGCTATATGGCTCCTTTTAGGCCCACGTCAAAAAACTGTCCATACTTTATACTTTCTGGAATTTCAAAACCTTGTTTTAACAGAGTTGTAGCTGTTGAGATTACGGTATGACGGCATACAGTGGCCATGTTGTCCAATTTGTGCTCTGCAGTTTCTATACTACCAATTATAATCACACTGAGCGAATCAGTTTTTTCAAAAGGAGGAGGAAAGTCCCAAACATACGTACAAACTTAATAGGGATTAGGTTGAGCGGCTTATGCATGCATGCCGGAGGTGCGAAAAGTCGAAAAACATCGGTGATCTGGGGGGAGGTCTGGGACGGTTGTCTCCCAGCATTCTTCGTGCGCCCACTTCCCCAATACGGAGCTTAGGAGCCTGTTGAGTGTCCCCCGCCCATTTAATCCTGCGAGTACGACTGCTCTCAGAGGCGGGGGAGCGCCTCATACCAAACCAAACCCATACCCCTACCCAGATTTCTAAATTTCTAGCCCCTAATGCGTAGTTCATTGCACAAGCAAACCTCTTTGCAATCTAACAGTGTCCAGTGTGTCCGTAGTCGATTTGTGAGAGCGCATAAGGAGGCAGTCTTTGAGACGATTCTGCTTCATGGTGCTGCTTAGGTGGTTCTTGAGTCGTCGGACGGCAGAAAATGTATGCTCTGAAGTCGCCGATGCCAGACGTAATGTCGAATACAACCTTAATAGTTTGTGGACCTCTTCTAGTAGCGTTTTGGTGACAGGAAGTTTTTTAAAAGATTCGCAAAAAATCCTCTCTGTGTTGCCCCAATGAAGAGCCTGTATGCAGGCTAGTGTATTTTGTATTATTTACCTGACCCAGGAATATGACTGCCCTGCTTTTCTAGCCCTCGATGGTTATTCAGGAGAGCCAGTACTCATTTTATTTCTTGCAATGGGTATAATATAATTATATCATAGTGTTGTTGTTGTTGTTGTTGTTGCTGGGCCCGAAGCCTGCCACAGTCCGAGTATGTCAGTCTCATACCTCGAGTCTTCGTCCCTTACTGCACACGGAGTTTGCCTTTTTGTCGAGGGTCGAGGGTAAATGGTGGTAGAGAAAACGAGATTTAGAGCCATCAGCCCAAATGAAGTGAAGCAGGTTTTTATGATTCTACGGATGGGGATGCTAATGGCGGATGGGGAAAACGAGGATGGAAAAATGCGGATAGAAAAAAATATATAAAAATTAAAAACAAAAAAGAATGTAAAGAATAACAATTTCGTAAAGGACATTGACGCGTGGATGCTTTCGAATAAACGTAAACTGAATAGAGAAAAGTCTGAAGTTCTTGTGACATCGTCTTTTCCGGACCTCGGCCGTCTTCTGTCTTCTGTTATTGTATGCAGTGAGACTGTTTCCCGTGTTCCACGAGCGCAAGTAACATTGGTTTTATCAGGGATCAGTCACTCTCTATGATACCTCAAGTGAACGCAGTCCGCGGCTGTAAATCGTCCTTCTTCTATCTTCGTAGCATTGGTTTTATACGCAAATACCTCACTTCTAACTCTGCAAAGATCATCGCTAATGCCCTCATTGTTTCGAAACTTGATTACTGTAATCCACTATTGTACGTCTTCCCTTTTATCTCATTCAAAAACTGCAGCACGTTCAGAACTCAGCAGCTCGTCTTGTCACCCAGTCCCCAAGATTCTGCCATATTACTCCTGTTCTCAAAGATCTTCATTGGCTACCAGTTACATACATACATACATACATACATACATACATACATACATACATACATACATACATACATACATACATACATACATACATACATACATACATACATACATTATTTAACGTGGAGACACACTTAGCTTTCGCTACGCTTAGCTTTTCGCTTCACCTCTGTATAAAATTTAAAATTCTCTAGCTTAATCACCTACAAAGCCCTTCACGGACAAGCCCCTACCTACACTGGGAGTACAAGAACTCCTTCAACCATACAATCCCAGCCGCAACCTAAGATCCTCTTTTAAGAATTTATTAGTTAAACATCGTTTTCATCTGAACTCCTATGGTAAACGGGCCTTTTCAGTTGCTGCTCCTAAACTTTGGAATGAACTGCCTCAACATCGATGTTAAATTAAGTGGTACCGTAGAGATTTATAAACGCCAACTCAAGACTCTCCTTTTTTTCGAGCTTATAACTTATGAAGCGCCATTTTATAAGTGGTTTTAAATTTAATTTTTTTATTTTTTATTTTATTTTTTATGTTTGATTAGTGTAAGCAGCGCCTTTGAATCTTGTAGAAAAAGCGCTCTATAAGTATATTATTATTATTTTATTAAAAAATTATTTCTTACTTTATTTTTTGTTTGATTAGTGTAAGCAGCACTTTTGAATCTTGTAGAAAAGGCGCTCTATAAGTATATTATCATTATTATTATTATTATTATTATTATTATTATTATTATTATTATTAACAATTAATACTACTGTAGGAATACTACTGTCTTTCTGGAACCAGAGTCAACTTATACCTCTCAAGCAGTTTAAGGCCTGGGTTTAGAAATATGTTCAGTGATATGGTTAATCGCCAATATTTTTCTCCAAATTGCCTAGAACCGGAAGAAACTTTCCCTGAAGATAAATCTTGTTGTCCTTGTTTGCCTTAACGTATATTTTTGATCACGTGATCAGTCACGTGATCACAATTTGAAAAATTCTTAAATCAGCGATGCGGTGGCGGATTTTACGTTTACAGGTTAATAAATCAGCGTTTCTGATAGAAATTCAACATATCTAACTTTTTACGCTTGGAGTGATTGTACACAAGTTTTAGTTTTTAAATTATCAACAGCTGAAGGTTGAATTCTGGGCCGAAAAATGACCTTTGCCCTCACAGTTTTTTTGTTGAGAACGATGGACGGTCACTCCAAACGCGAAATGCTAGAAATAATTAATATGAAGAAGAAAAGCGTTTTCGTTCGATATTATATCCTACAAAAGTCACCTACTTCTCAAATAAGTAATAATTTCAAAGAAATGGTCACGTGACACGTCACGTGATATATGATAACGTTTGTTGCACTTGAAAATGTTAAGGATAATGAGAACTTCTCATGTGCCGAATTTCGTTTCAGTGTCATTCCTTTGGGGTGTTAAATAACGAAAAAGCCGTTTTCTCTAATAAACGCCCTAAACCAGGCCTTAAACTACTTGAGCTCAACGTGCCCAATCTTGCCCGCCACCTCTTTGTTCCTTCTCAATTGCCACCTCACGAAACAATAAGACATGCTCAATCACGTCCTGAACCTGTATGGTCCTGCCCAAGATATCCGGACAGTTTTGAACCTGCATGTTGCCGCCCAAGGACCTGGACATTGACATGGACATGACAGGCCAAACTCGTTTGTCAAACAGATGTGACTTGTTGTCAGACAGCAAGCCGGACAGACAAAATGGTTCAGGATATCAGAAAAAATACGGTTTGCTAGAGAGTCCCTTGTACCACTTGTGACGTCATCAGTTTTAATGCTCATGGACAACTTTTACATGTAGCATGTGTAGGGGGAAGAGATCTTTCAAACCACACCCAAATGAGTACCATTTCGTCAAACAGGCCGGAGAAAACGCGAAAAAAACCAAGTGACGTTGAGCCGAAAATTTGAACATGATGAAAATCTTATTCCACGACCCACCTGCACTTCCTTCCACCTAATCCTATGTTCATAAAAGTTTTCCACAAATCTTTTGCCACCGAAAAGAAGACCAGGAAATGCCCAGCAAGAGAAAACAAGCGAGGCAAGCAGGGTTCCAGATAAGTTCTTAAGGCAGGGTGTGAACAAGAAATTCCGACGGGTCAAATTACCACTTCTCCCACCAAACCATTATAAATTTTCCATTGATCTGTCGGGTCATGTAGCTGACCTTGTAGCGTTTTTGACCTTAGACCCCCCCTCTTATCTGGAACACTGGCCAAGAAAAGTGAACGAAAAGGGGAGGTGAGAAAGCGAAAGGTAGAAGGAGAGGGGGCGGAAAGTTTGTTTTCCGCGGATGCCCGATCTTGGAAAGCTAATATCAAGCATCAGGAACAGAAGGGCGCGATAAACTCCACCAGCAAACAGAGTTTTGGGCAGTTTTGGTTCTTTTTGGCTAGAATCTGGCCAGAAAACGGCTCGACGGGCTTCAAAAGGTGTTTTTCGGCAAAGTGCTCGGGAGTCAATGGGTTAAGATTGTACAGCTTTGTCCATTGTTTTGTGCTGCACAATTTCGCGCTTCAGGTCTTACATTGTCTATTTTTTGCAACAGTGAAATGGTCAGAAACGCAGAGTTTGGGGAAGTAAAGTTTCATGGCAGAAGCCTCCCCTTCCCCCTGGGGGTGGTACTTCCTAATTTATAGGCTGGATTGACTATATAAGTGGCGTCAAAGTGCTATAAGTATTAGAATAGGGTCACACATACTCGGCAACTATTTGGAGCAAGGTGGCTGTAAAATTTAGATTTATTATTGTGAATTTTGCTAGATGCCACAGGTTGCAAACACTTCCAAGTGAACGGAAAAGGGGTACAGCCTCCATGGACATTAGAACCGTCACGACTGAGATAAAAAAAATCGTGGAGGGACGGATTACCAAGGTAACAAGATAACTAAAGAAATAAGTACGCACGCAATCCTGAGAGAGTAAAACAGAAGATAACATGGTAATACAAGGGCAATTTACGTAGCTAAACAAACGAATTAGCTTGAAAAATGCCAATTTCTGCTTACCAGTGTCCCAGCTAGATTTGTGCCTTGATAGTTTTTCCATCGACCTGTATACTTCTGGTAGCAAATTCTACTCTGATGGTAGACTTCGACTCCAAATTAAACTCGTTTCTTGTGAACCGTGAGAGCAGATTTGACTTCCCAACACCGGAGTCCCCAGTAAGTACAACTGTTGATAACAAGTTATCGGTCATTTTTAGGAGTTTCTGGAGACATTTTCAGACATGTTTTGAGAAACTCCTAAAAATGTCCGATTACTTGTTTATCGGTTTTCCATTATTTAACATACATGTAATTTTGTGGTTAACATCATGCTATATGGCTCCTTTTAGGCTCACCTCAAAAAACTGTCCATACTTTATACTTTCTGGAATTTCAAAACCTTGTTTTAACAGAGTTGTAGCTGTTGAGATTACGGTATGACATACAGTGGCCATGTTGTCCAATTTGTGCTCTGTAGTTTCTATACTATCAATTATAATTACACTGAGCGAATCAGTTTTTTCAAAAGGAGGAGGAAAGTCCCAAACATACGTACAAACTTAATAGGGATTAGGTTGAGCGGCTTGTGCATGCATGCCGGAGGTGCTAAAAGTCGAAAAACATCGGTGATCTGGGGGAGGTCTGGGACGGTTGTCTCCCAGCATTCTTCGTGCGCCCACTTCCCCAATACGGAGCTTAGGAGCCTGTTGAATGTCCCCCGCCCATTTAATCCTGCGAGTACGACTGCTCTCAGAGGCGGGGGAGCGCCTCATACCAAACCAAACCCATACCCCTACCCAGATTTCTAAATTTCTAGCCCCTAATGCGTAGTTCATTGAACAAGCAAACCTCTTTGCAATCTAACAGTGTCCAGTGTGTCCGTAGTCGATTTGTGAGAGCGCATAAGGAGGCAGTCTTTGAGACGATTCTGCTTCATGGTGCTGCTTAGGTGGTTCTTGAGTCGTCGGACGGCAGAAAATGTATGCTCTGAAGTCGCCGATGCCAGACGTAATGTCGAATACAACCTTAATAGTTTGTGGACCTCTTCTAGTAGCGTTTTGGTGACAGGAAGTTTTTTAAAAGATTCGCAAAAATCCTCTCTGTGTTGCCCCAATGAAGAGCCTGTATGCAGGCTAGTGTATTTTGTATTATTTACCTGACCCAGGAATATGACTGCCCTGCTTTTCTAGCCCTCGATGGTTATTCAGGAGAGCCAGTACTCATTTTATTTCTTGTAATGGGTATAATTTATATCATAGTGTTGTTGTTGTTGTTGTTGCTGGGCCCGAAGCCTGCCACAGTCCGAGTATGTCAGTCTCATACCTCGAGTCTTCGTCCCTTACTGCACACGGAGTTTGCCTTTTTGTCGAGGGTCGAGGGTAAATGGTGGTAGAGGAAACGAGATTTAGAGCCATCACCCCAAATGAAGTGAAGCAGGTTTTTATGATTCTACGGATGGGATGCTAATGGCGGATGGGGAAAACGAGGATGGAAAAATGCGGATAGAAAAAAATATATAAAAATTAAAAACAAAAATGAATGTAAAGAAGAACAATTTCGTAAAGGACATTGACGCGTGGATGCTTTCGAATAAACGTAAACTGAATAGAGAAAAGTCTGAAGTTCTTGTGACATCGTCTTTTCCGGACCTCGGCCGTCTTCTGTCTTCTGTTATTGTATGCAGTGAGACTGTTTCCCGTGTTCCACGAGCGCAAGTAACATTGGTTTTATCAGGGATCAGTCACTCTCTATGATACCTCAAGTGAACGCAGTCCGCGGCTGTAAATCGTCCTTCTTCTATCTTCGTAGCATTGGTTTTATACGCAAATACCTCACTTCTAACTCTGCAAAGATCATCGCTAATGCCCTCATTGTTTCGAAACTTGATTACTGTAATTCGCTATTGTGCGTCTTCCCTCTTATCTCATTCAAAAACTGCAGCACGTTCAGAACTCAGCAGCTCGTCTTGTCACCCAGTCCCCAAGATTCTGCCATATTACTCCTGTTCTTAAAGATCTTCATTGGCTACCAGTTGCATACATACATACATACATACATACATACATACATACATACATACATACATACATACATACATACATACATACATACTTTATTTAACGTGGAGACACACTTAGCTTTCGCTACGCTTAGCTTTTCGCTTCACCTTCATATAGAATTTAAAATTCTCTAGCTTAATCACCTACAAAGCCCTTCACGGACAAGCCCCTACCTACACTGGGAGTACAAGAACTCCTTCGACCATACAATCCCAGCCGCAACCTAAGATCCTCTTTTAAGAATTTATTAGTTAAACATCGTTTTCATCTGAGCTCCTATGGTTAACGGGCCTTTTCAGTTGCTGCTCCTAAACTTTGGAACGAACTGCCACAAGATGTTAAATTAAGTGGTACCGTAGAGATTATAAACGCCAACTTAAGACTCTCCTTTTATTCGAGCTTATAACTTATGAAGCGCCATTTTATAAGTGGTTTTAAATTTAATTATTTTATTTTATTTTTTATGTTTGATTAGTGTAAGCAGCGCCTTTGAATCTTGTAGAAAAAGCGCTCTATAAGTATATTATTATTATTATTATTATTATTATTATTTATTAAAAAAATTATTTCTTACTTTATTTTTTATGTTTGATTAGTGTAAGCAGCACTTTTGAATCTTGTAGAAAAGGCGCTCTATAAGTATATTATTATTATTATTATTATTATTATTATTATTATTAACAATTAATACTACTGTAGGAATACTACTGTCTTTCTGGAACCAGAGTCAACTTATATCAGATGCTTTATTAAACCGTGGACGCGTTTATTTTTTCCCACGGATACTTTGAGAAATGCCAACCCCTGGAGAGACCTTACAAGACAAACGCCCAATTAACTGCGCCTATCCCGAGTTGTAAAGCTTATTATATGTTGAGTTTTTATTATTAAGATGTATTTTCCCCATTCACGCTCCCCTTGGCAATGTAAACGTCTTTATAGAGCGACCGACTTTATTTCGCCATTAAAATGTGATCGGGGAAATTCTGAAAAAATTGTATCCTGTCTTAAAATGATGTAAAAAAAATAAATAAATAAAATAAAATAAAGAAAGAAGGACGCGTTTTACAGCGCCTCCTGCAGGAAAAGAACCCAGTAAATTTTATTTAAAGCAAATATGTTATCTTTACAATTATCAGGACATCAAGAAATCAATCTGGTTTTGAAAGTTTGTTGTTGAAGAGCCGACGAAGCGACGGTGATGAGGCCCTGCCAGGGAAGAGTCACGCGTCGCTTGTCTGAATTTTAAAATCTCCCGTGTCGGTGTTTAAATCGCTAATTCTCGGCCTTGATGCCACTGTCGGAATTTTGCCGGGAATGATGTCGCCTGCCGGGTTTCATTTTCTGTGCTGTCGCTACTTTTTGGGCCATGTGGCTTGTCGGAATTTACCCTGACAGGACCTCGGTGATTACAACATTTCGTATAAAACAAGTCATTACACAGGATCTTCAAATACTCATTAATAATTCATGAGCTCAACAACCTATCACAGCCATTAAAATTGGTCACGTGCTCGTGTTTTAAACCCCGGTAAAACACTGTCAAACTAAAAAGCCTGGTTGCGGCATTTGATTTCAGTCCCAGGGGAGAACGGGGCTGATTGTATTTTGCTTCATCGATATTCTCTATATAAAAATTTTGTCCTCATTAATAAACAGGAATTACAAACAAAACAGCTTTGATGCAATATTCAATTTCTTTATTCCAAAGTTAACATTTGCGAATAGTTTATTAGGTAATATAGTACAGTACATAAACTATTTCTGTACAATATTGAACTTACTGTTATTGAACACAGATCTTGTAAACATTTCGGTGCTTACACTTAAGCGTTCGTGGAGGGTAAGTTTGTTCTGTGTCTTTGCATACTTCCATGATGAACTTCGTCAGCCAAAAGTTTAGAGGCTCTGCCGTCTTTTCGCAAATGTTCGTTTCCAAATCTTGAATTGGAGAAGTTTCCACAGCAGATCCACTTTCAGTCTTCCTCACAGGCTTTCTTATTTGTTCTTCCGGCCAGCCACTCCCCAAAACTTTTCATCGTCCATTTATTTACCGAACTTTGGGACAGCACTTTCCAATGTTTCACTTTCTTCCTCCGCGCCTTTTGGCTCACGGAACGTTCGGTTCGAAGCCATGTGGTTTTTGGTGTGTCAGTAATTAGTCATACAGTCCGAAAACCATACAATGATAATTCTCACCATAATTCCCAGGGCGACTCCTACCACTAACCGCCGTCAGCTCAGTGGTAGAGCACCTTGCAGCGGACTAGCGTGCGGGAGGTCGCGGGTTCAAACCACGGCCGGAACAACACTCAGGGTCCTTAGATAATTGAGGAGAAAGTGTAGCCTTTATAATAACATCTGCAAATGGTTAGACTTTCTAGTCTTCTCGGATAAGGACGATAAACCGTAGGTCCCGTCTCACAACTCTTCATAATAGGCCATTTCGGGAAATACCATAATACTCTGTTTGTCCACCCAAATTTTGCATAAGCATTGTTTCCAGTTTCTCTTGGGACTTACAATGGTCCCAAGAGAAAACAAAAACAATGCTTATGCGAAATTTGGGTGGAAAAACAAAGAGTATTATGGTATTTTCCGAAATGGCTAATTGATTCTGTGAGACGTAAAAGAACCCACACACTGACATAGTTCCCGGTGTGGTGGTCTATCTCTCATCTGATGGTTAAATGCTCGGAGATATTAGCTGCTCAAGCTACTCTAAAATCCGAGAGTAAAGAAAGTGATAATTGTATGTATGTATTTGAGGGGTAATGCCCGCTACCTTGTGGCCTTAGTGCCTTTTGAGTGGCTTCAGCTTACTTGATCACATTAATTTGTGAAGTATCCTTGTCACTCCAGCCACATCCCACAAGCTTTACGTTTTCATTGTGACTAAATGTCATAAAATGAAGATATCTATGTCATACAATGAGGATATCTAGGAAGAAGGAACCTGTGTTGATGGATTATTACATCGATGGCCAAAAGCTGTCTCTCGTGAAGAACCATCCTTATCTGGGAGTTATGTTATCTAACGACCGAAGATGGAATTCTCATGTGGAAAATATTGTGGTCAAAGCAAGTAAGTCACTTGGTTTTGTAAGGCGCAACTTTTACCCTTGTTCTGAAAGAGCAAAGCGTTCAGCTTATGTAACCATTGTGCGACCAAATTTGGAGTATGCTACTGCTGTGTGGGATCCATACAGACAAGAACAGATTGATTCAATTGAAGTAGTCCAGCGGCGTGCAGCCAGATTTATCAAAAGAGACTATAACAGAACTTCTTCCGTTACAGAAATGCTACAGTCATTAGATTTAGATCTTTTAGAGGATAGACGTACAGCCCATCGATTGAATATATTTTATTAAGCAGTTAACAATTCGATTGCATTGCCTATAATTATTTTTTACCTAAACAGCGTTTTACTAGATCATTTTCTAATGATTCATTTATTCAAGCCAACTGCAATCATGATTATTATTTTTATAGTTTCTATCCATGGACAATAAGGGACTGAACTCTCTACCAAGTGGCATTCGTACTAGTACAAATTTTTCATTATTTAAAGATCACTGTTTCTCAGCTATTAGAAATAATTGGTCGCTGTAATTTATTTATTTTGTTTTTTTAATATTATTTACCTTATTTATTTGTATATGTGTATTTTATATTCATCAAGAAATAATTTTATCATTTGAAATTGTAATATAATACTGTACATAATTTACAAGTGTTTTTTTTAAAATTTAATTTGACTTGATGCGAAAGCGTTGTCGATAGACCCATTCGGCTAACTCAATGTTGTACCCAATTCAAATCTCCTGGGCTTAAGATTCTTTGTGTATTGTACTTGCATTATAATGTAGCGTTCATATTTAAATGATATGGAAATACCTGGAACAAAACGTCTTAATCCCAAAGGGTTTGAATTGGGTACAACTTTGAGTAAGCCGAATGGGTCTATTAATAAATGTAGATGTAGATGTAGATGTATTTATGTATGCATGTATGCATGCATGCATGCATGCATACATGTATGCATGTAAGCATGTATGCATGTATGCATGTATGCATGTACGCACGTATTGATTCTTCAAATTCTTTTGTGAAACACGAAATTAAAGTTATCACACTAGTACGCTAAACCAAAAATTATCGCACAAGCACGCCAAACAAACAAGTTCGCATATTCTCTAGAGATTTTCGCTTTTGAAGCCGTTCAATAAACTTGCGGGTCATGTTTTATCGGGTTATAAAACCACTTGGATTCGCAAAAGCGGACTGTAGCCATACAATTCGGTCAGCGGAACTGGCAAATGCACGCGCGCGTTGCCGGAATTACAAATATTATGGGATAGGTTTCGAACTTGGTTTCCGTATGATCGCAGGATCGCAATTGATCGCAGACGATCGCAGAAGATAAAGCATGCTTCTATCTTCTGCGATCGTCTGCGATCGCAGGCGATCGCAGATGATCGCAAATGATCGCAGACGATCGTAGAACTTTTTGCGATCTGCAATTTGCGATCCGCGATCGTCTGCGATCATATGGAAACCAGCCTTTATTAAACGGTTCCTAAAAACCTGCTTCAGTTCATTTGGGGCGATAGCTCTAAATCTCTTTTAAAGATCTTAGCCTTTTTCCGTTACGACCAAAAGCTAAAAAGTTATAATTTAATTTCCCGCGCTATTTTTAGGTCGTTATAGATCACCCAAAAGCCCCTAGACATGAAGACGGCAAATAATAGGGAGTTTAAGCATAGCCGTTTTTGAGCGACCTACGTCAACCGGAAGTGAGGTATTTTCTCGTTTACTCGTCTTGGTGCTACCAGATTTGTATTACTAAGTGTCTTTACTCTAATAAGGACGATTTATTTGAAAATATGTGCACAACCACTGCTTAAATATGAGAAATGCCCACTTCCGGTTGACGTACGTCGCTCGAAAACGGCTTTGCTTAAACTCCCTAATATCTTTTAAAATCAAAATCAAATCAAATCCTCGCAAGCTAGATCATTTGCAGCTCTTCTTGTAGGAATCCTAGACATGCCGTCGCGTCAATGGGAAACCGCTTTTGTTTAGTTTAGTGAAAAATTGATTAGCTTCTCGAATACAGACCGGAGCTGTTTTGTACTGCGCTAGCGAGAACTTTTTCGGCACCGAAACTTCGGTGATTGGGGGCGGGGGGTGGGGGGTGTTATACCCCCACATTTTTGTTTATGGGGTACAGCATCCCCCACCCCTGCCCCACTGCTCCACCACCTATGACAGTTTTTGTCGGTATTCTAATATCCTTTCAGTCGTTAGTGAGAGAGTTACAGGAGTTACGCCAGAGTGAACATCGCTAGACAAACTCAGTGGACGACTGCACGCCTGCGAGTCCCGTGGTTGTTCTAATTTTAGGTAAACTAGAATTAACAATATTACTCAAGTCACTAGATGGTCACGAGTTAAAAGTGGCTGCCGGAAAATGTCACGCAACGCTTGAATGAATTCCAAGGCTAGTTTGTTCGTTGTCTCGGTAAATAAAAAATCGATCCTCGTTTGCCACCGCAAACTGTTTATTTGATGTTGACCAAATTGAGACAGTAACTGGTTTTATCGTTTGGATCTTAATAGGTTGTTAGCAAATCATTGTTGTTGTGTTATCACACGCGAACTACTTTGATCACCGGAAATTACGTACGTTAAGTAGGTTGTTGACAACCCATGCAAATTTCCCGCTACACTGAGTTCCGAGAAAACAAAGTAAAGTGTTGACAGGATGTGATAAGGCTCAACCTCAACATTTAGTTCAACTGCAGTGCTTTTTTAAACGACTGGACGAAAATGAGAGTATTCCATAGCAAACAGTGGGTTGCCCTCGTTCTTGTGATGCTTCTCGCTTTGGGAAAGAGTGATCTATATCCATCGATACAGTGGACACACATGAATCCTGCGTAAGTAAAAGTACAACGCCGTTGTCCATATTGTTTGTCATGAAAAGATTTTAATCGTAAGAAGTTTCGACGTGCGTGTTAAGGTTAAGTCTATTGTTATCCCAGAAATAAGTAGGAAATATATTGTTGATTGAATACATGTGTGGATAAATACTGACGGAAGGTACAAGATTTAGTGCCGGCTAAATGCAAGGGCGGAAGTGCGTCGTCTTCTCAACTTTTATACAGAAAAAGAAAATTTGAGGCAAATCTCAAATGAAAATATCGCCTTTGAACTTGACTCGTAAGAATAACAAGAATAGTGAATATTTAATTATTGAACCTGTGAGAAAAATATTGCATGCAAGACGTACAAGGGCACACTCAGCAAACTTCGGTGAAAGCAAAACAAACTTTGACCGCCGAAGAACAGGATTATGAACAAGGTGGACTGAAATAACAAACTGTACCCCTTGCTATATTTTCTCCTCATCTGTAATGATATATCTTTTGCCTTAAAGGCAGGCGACTTGCAAATTTCGCGGGTATGTTTTCATAGTGAAAGAGACTCATGATACTAATAATTTTGAATACAGTTCCTTAGAACCTCATGGGTTTGAAAAGATCGACATTTTTAAATTTAAGGCTTTTGTCGCTTATTCCAAGAATTAAAGAGCCGCAGGAGCTAAGACCAATAAGAAAGACAAGTCAAAGACTCGCGTAGCCAATATTTCACTGGTTTCGCGACCTTGGAAGTAGTTGATGTTTTCCTGTTCACGCCTTTTCCTGCTTCTTTTTAATTTAAACACACCTACGTAAATCGCCCTCCCGTTTAAAGCCTAAAGTGAAAATGTCAGCTAAACACCATGGCTACAATTGTAGCTCCTTAGGACGTTTTGAGGCTCTCGACCAACGGAGCTCTTTTGTTAGTAAATAATTAAAATTGTATGACTGTACGACTGTCTCGGAAAACTAGAAAATGGTTCTCCACAGCTGGTGTAGTACAGGAAGAATAGACCTTCTACGTTTTTTTTTTTCAACTTTTGATTCTGACTAGGTAGCGAAAATCTATTGACGCTGCTAGAAAGAGCACATAAACATTAATAAAATGGCTGAGTTTAAGAAGCACATTTTGGAAAAAAGCGAAAATATGGTTATACAAAGGCGGGAAATTTTACATGCTGCCCCTCCCCTCCTCCAGCTGAGTAGACAGCATACTAACGTCTGTAAAGTTTTCCGTTTTAAACGATACGACTCCCAGGCTTGGTTATTTTGCTAATGTCAAGGTGCTCTTTCTAGCAATGTCGAAGATCCTCGTTAAATGGTCTTTATCAATAGTTGAAAAAATCGTCGGCGGTTACCGTGGAAAGCCGGTCTATTCGGTAACCTAGATATTCAGAATTAGTTGAAATATACCCTTTTAAAGAAGAAGGGACTGCAATCTTTCCGCAGATGTTATAAAATAGAATCTACATGGCATTTATTATAATTTGATCAATGTCGCCTTAGTTCTTTTTCATGTATTTTCGAGGAAATTACACTGATGTTGCCATCGGAAGACTTGCATAATAATCTATTTTGGAGAATTACGTTGCCATCATTTGCAACTGAATGCAGCGGATGCAGGGGACTATTTCTGGCGGATCCTCAAGAAAATATTTCCCGCAGCAATGTAAAGGCAAACGAAGCAAAACTGAAACTCTATTCCGATCTATTTTCACCCATTTGACTTCATTTTATACACGAGCTTGCGGAAGCTGATAAACTGGTTTTCGCTTTCGCCGGTGCATTGATAGCAGTTCTACACTTGCATTTGTTGTTAATACCACCTGCCTTTATGTCTCAGCGGGAGAGCGGTTTGAATTATTGGCAAATGTATCTTTATGTTAATGAAATTTATCTTTTTAACTTTATTCTACTTTTGGTATATTTGTCATGCGTTAGGCCAACTTTCTTACATTCTTAAAACGATTATCTCGACTCGTCTGTTTATTAAAAAAAAATCAAAAATCGGAACGTGACTCACAAGTCATTCCAAAGTAAACAACACTTCATACAACGTGACTGGACATAATAATAACAATAATAATCAACTTTATTTCAAGAGGGTAACGCAAAACAGTAAAACTGACAAACCCGCGGCCCACAATGAACAATAGTTGAAAATAACAATTAAAACGCAATCAAAAAAATATGCACAGAACAAAATGGAACAACAGTTAAAAATACTAGAATAAAATGCTAAACTGCAAGAAAAACGGGAATAAAATAAAACAAGTAAGTTAAGAAGATACATAAACGTCAAGATGCTATTATAGGGACCCTAACATCTAAGTACTAATAACTTTCAAATGTCAAACCAGTTCCCTCCTCAGATTCCTCACCCTTCCTTACTGCTTACCAGCAAATAAGGAGATGGTAGGAACGAAGATTGATGTCACAAGTGATTATCTGAGTAAAGCATGCGAACTAGATTTGAAAGTCGTACTCGTACTCAGTAAATGTTTTTGTATTCAGATCCAAAGGTTTTGTCCTGCCCAAGTCGACTGAAAGAATTACTACCTAAGTGCGTGCAGTTCGTATTTTGCCATCGAGAAAAATGTGGCCCGGCTAATCCGTTTGAACGATTGGATGGATGTTTCTTTTCTTGTGAGTGGTTTTAGATCAGTTTCTCGTCCGCTGTAAATAATGTCTACACCGAATTTTCGACCAGCAACGCCCTATTTTTCTTCGGGAAAGCAAAGCAAGCGAACTCGCGTCTCCTCGTGGAGGCCATTCATGCGCGCGCTCATGTTTCGCTGGCTTCATACTATCTCTAAAACTGAGTAAGGAAGTACTCGTTGCATGGTCACGATTGGTTTTGGTTTTCATATCACTGATAGAGAAAGTGGCGAGAGTACGTGTAATCAATCAAGGAGCGAAGTAAAGCAAAACCATAGCAATCGAGACTTTCTTTCGACACTGAACTGAGAACCTCTCCAAACAAACCAGTTACAAGTAAATTCAAGAGACAGATAAAACGGGTTTGAAAACAAAGTGAAACTTTTTCAGAGCTACATCCTATAACTATATATATATATATATATATATATATATATATATATATATATATATATATATATATATATATATAATGCAAGACAATCTTACTTTTCTTTTTTGGCTGTCATGGCTTCCTTAGACAATATTGGCTACGTAATCTCTTAATTCAAGTCTTAATGTATTTTGCAAGGCAGTGGTAGTAGGGAAGATGTATTTCAGAAAATTACGCTTGGACAGGTATGAAGGCTATTTCCATAAAGAAGCCAAATTCTTTGAACAAGTGACCATTGTGAAATCAATCCAAGTAGTGAGAAAGGACGACTTGAACATCCGGGCCTTCCTTATCCTACTGGTCATTACGCTGACCAAACGGCAGTGGGCGCAAACAAGAGGCAACGAAATAATCAAATCTCGAAGCAAACAGAAGCAAGAGAAAATTTTCTCTTGACAGACGTGAATAGACACAAGAGCAGAAAAACGTATGACCAAGTCACGACTGGTCTTGGTGCGACTTGTATAGTGGTTTCTCATTAAGTATCATAAAACCAAAAGAAATTTCACATGCAGGCCAATCACAAATGACGCGCAGAGTAGCAAACAGATCAGAATTCGAAGCAGACACGGGAAAATGAATGCGAGAAACTCTCTTATCGTGCTTCTTTTTTTCTTCTTCCATATTATCCCAACTCCTTTAGTACTGAAGATTCTCGTGGGAGTTCGTTAACTGTCCCTCAGCGTCCGTAGTGGTTCTTTTACGTCCTACAAGACGGGTATTACGCCGCAAAATGTAATAATCGCCACAAAATGTAATATTAACGCAGAATGTAATAAGAATCGCCGCAAAATGTAATACTAACGTAAAACGTAATAACATTGACGCAAAATGTAATAAAAGTGTCAACACAAAATGTAATAACTTTTCAACGCAAAATGTAATAACTTTTCTAACGCATATTGTAATAACACAAAATGTAATAACTCTCGAACGACATGTACGATATCTCGAAATCACTATAATTATGACTCGGCTAGCGTTATCCTAACGTAGGTGGTACTGTGACACGTAGGTGAATTGAATCTGATTTGTTTCAATTTGGTGCACAGGTTTTGTTTCGAAAGAAAAATGTGCAATAACTTTCAATTTGAAAGCTTAGTGGATTGGAATCAGGTGGAATATCCGCTGAATATCGGGTTGTCACCTCCTCATACTTTCACAATCTTCAACTCCGGAGATCACGTTTCGAATAAAGGCCGCGTTATTATTTAATGGTGTGGTAATTGAAATATATTCGTACAATAAACTCAAACAGTTACAGACAAAAAAAACATTAAATTGACTTTAAATTGAAAGAAACTTCCGTTATTACGGACTCTTGCCTTTACAGACTTACTGACACGTGTCCCCGTCCTGACAGTGCAGTTCTACTGTCCGAACCCTCGTCATAACGGACAACTAGCGGAATTTAGACAGCAGCAGAATTTATTTCTTCCGTTTTAATGGGTCGTAGACGCTCTTAACAAGGCAACAGTGTCTTGAGCGTAACTGAAACTTCCGGTTTGCGAGGAATGAGGCGAGAAATGACTGTACCCATATATTCCAATAACCACACCCTTCAATGACAAAGCGGTGCTTATTCGAAACATATATCTCGATCTCTGGATAATAATAATAATAATAATAATAATAATAATAATAATAATAATAATAATAATAATAATAATAATAATATATCACATTTATATTGCGCATTTTCTATGCAATATTCAAATGCGCATTACAACACTGGCCGGGGGACTTTACCAGACTGCTTATAACGCAGTTTACAATTAATGAAGTTGAGTTATGAGTGCCCCCGTTATGTCAATGTCAAATTAAGACAGACCCTAGGGGTGGTCACTGCCAGAGTTTTGTTACGTCCCTAGTGGTTCTTTTACGTCCCACAGAATCAGAGAATTATGAAGAGTTGTGAGACGGGGCCTACGGTTTATCGTCCTTATCCGAGAAGACTAGAAAGTCTGACCGCTTGTAGATGTCATTACAAAGGCAGCACTTTCTCCTCAATTATTTAAAAACCCTGAGTGTTGGTCCGGCTGGGGTTTGAACCCGCGACCTCCCGCACGGTAGTCCGGTGCTCTACCACTGAGCTAACCGGTCGGTGGTCTCGATCTCTGGAGTTGAAGATTGTGAAAGTATGAAGGGGTTACAACCCGATGCACCACCTGATTCCACCTAATCCCGCCTGTACACCGATTACAAATTGAACCAAATAAATTCACCAACGTTAGGATAACGTTGACCGAGTCATAATACTGATTTCGAGATATCGTACATGTCGTTTGAGAGTTATTACATTTTGCGTTATTACAATATGCAAAAGGTATTACATTTTGCGTTGAAAAGTTACTACATTTTGTGTTGACATTTTAATTACATTTTGTGGCAATTGTTATTACATTTTGCGTTAATATTACATCTTGTGGCGATTATTACATTTGGCGGCGTAACAGACGGGACCTAGGGTCTTGCTTTTCATTTGTTAAGCGGCTGACTCGAGTTTTGTTAACCAAAAGACTGAAAGAATTGTCTTCGTTTAGCTCTTGAAGCTTAGTGAAGAAGAGAAATTCACAGTCAAAGCGAAATGGTATCGACACCGACTGATGATGATATTTGTTAATCATTTATACTTTCAGGTTCAAGAGTAACAGAACACATTGCGTTTATCCACAGTCCAAACTGTACTTTGTGTGCCCAAATACTGCTACCATAGTAACCAGACTACAAAGTCTTGGAAATCTGAGCCCGCAGTACGAAAACCTGTGGCTAGTCAGCAGACAGGGCTATGATCGTTGTGAAGTGAATAAGTTGGTGGACAAGAGACTGATAGTGTGCGACCAACCCTTCTCTTTAAGCTATTATCTGGTAACATTTATGAAATACAGTGCGGGCGATGAGCCTGAGTTTAAACCCGGAAAGGACTACTATTTTATAGGTAAGTGAATCTGCGAGAAAAAAAAGCTTGAGTGAACAAGGCAACAAATAGTAATAAAACTATTGGACAACTGAAACCGGGAGATTTTTTCTTTGGGCCAATCTCCCGATTATTTACCCGCCTCACCGGAAAAAAAAATCGATACACCTTGGTTCTGGGCTCCTGTTGGTTTTCATAAAAGTTTATGGCAGATTTGGTGAAACAGGCACACAAACGTAGCCATAAACTGATATTTCTTGGGTTTTTGAAAAAGTTTGAATCGAGATACTTGGCTGTTATCCGGGAAATTTGTTGACCCGTCCGGGAGAACGGGAGATTCGTTGCGTATCCCGAAGACTCCCGGATAATCCTGTAGAGTTGGCATATCAGGAACAACAACTTCCAATATTTATGTTCCTGACATGAGCGAGTCTCTTTTGATTTACTCCGGGTAATATATCCACTGTATACGCAAATTAAAGATGACTTCTGACTTCTGGCAAGTCTATGTCTAGCCTGCATACAGGCTCTTTATTTGGGCAATTAATTCAGGGTCAGTTTTTTGCTCGATTACTCTTTCGAATGGTGCGCGGTCAACAGCCAAGGGTTTGGGGCTAGCCTCAATCCAGTAGCTTTCACTGCGCGCCATTAATTGAATCAAAAAACTCTCTGAGTTTCCCAAATGAAGAAAAAAAACCCTGATAGATTGACTTAACTTGATTTATTTTACAACTTCAAAATAAATGAAGATATGAACGATCGTCACAGTTGAAAACGCTACTAAACCAAAAGAAAACCTAAAAAACATTAAAAACAACAACAACAACAACAACAACGCAGGCTTGTGCGGGATTCGAACCCGTGACCTCTGCGATACCGGTGCAGCGCTTTTCCAACCGGTCTGGATTTTGTTGGTCCGTAATAAACCGCGTAAGTCAGTGATGAAATACATCGTTCACATCTTCATTTTTCTAATCCGCAGTTCAGTAATTGATCTTCCTTTGTTAATATTCATGTGGTTTGAAAATAGTTACGACGGGTTAAAGTCGTTGTTTGAACATTGAATATACGGTAGACAAGGCATCAAGCTGAAACTCAGTCAGGCAACTCAAATAGCGGAGATGTAATTGCGAATTAGACCTGGCACCCTTTTTAGCTACCTCTAGGTTGTGTTTTTTCTTTATGCCGAACCAACCGAAGAATCATTTATTCTCTCTTCGTGGAACTATGCTGAAACTTAACCAGAAAAGCCAGTGTAAGACTCAATTATTCGGCGTTAACCGTGTTCATCAGCTTGACCATAGTTACTAGACTGGCTTGACCACCTTCCCGTTAAGAAGGCTTCTTTTATTTCTCTTGTTTTTAGCAACTTCTGATGGTACGAAGTCTTCCACCAACGACGTTTCTGGAGGACACTGTAGGACGCACAACATGAAGCTGAAATTTCATATTTGTATGAACAGCACAGGTAGGTAAGAGGTTAAAAAGGTTTGAGTGCTGTATTGCAAGTTCATGGCTGGTTCTAATTGTTTCAAAGAAAAACATCTGATCAGCCTGTTTCATGGTAATTATTTCGTGTATTGCCGGCGCCTTGCGTGGATTTCTGAGAGTTAATAAATTGTGGAATTAGGGAGGGAAAGGCTATAGTATTAAGAATTTAAAAACATTTCTCACTAAATTGGGATACTAAGAGACAGAACAGTTTAAGTTAGGTATCTCATTTAATTTTAAGCTTAACTGAAATCAACAATCCACACTAGAAAAGTCCGCCTTTAGCGGTAACAGGTTCCTCCATAAACTTGTTAAACTCTAAGAGTTGTGCTTTTATTTTATTTTTTAATTAAAGAAGCCGCAGTGTCAATTTGACTGAAATCAAAGGGGCTTCGAGGTACGGTTTTGGCGGGAATGAGGGAGATGGGGAGTGGGGAGGAGGTGCTATTCAAATGCTTACTGTGTGAGGCTGGGATGGTTCATTCTGTGGAATCATGAGTGTTAAGGTTCTCTGTTTTGTTCCTTTGTAGATCCGCTCTGCCAAAGCGATGAATTGTGTAATGGCTTAGTCCCCACGGAAATAACTACTACCACTACCATGGTCAGCACACCGCAGCCTACGGGAAAAGTTGTAACAACAACTCACAGTGTTAGAAGTACTTCATTCCTAAACCACACAATTCTTACAACAACGATGAACGCTACAGGTATGCTCATTGTGATCAGTTGAGGCCGGGGCCTGTGAACCCTGCTTGTGGATATGGGTAATCACTAGTTAATACCCTACTTTGACCATAACTTTGACCCTAATTGGTTACAGGTCCTGGGTACGATCGGAAGCCCAATCTCCTCCCCAGTCCACCTTAGCGCAATACCTAATTTAATCTCACTTGATTAGAGTTTATCAAGAAGATAAACGCAAGACTGTATTGGGTCAGGCCCAAGCCTCGGTTCGTTCGATTAGGGGATTCAGGCCCGTGAACGAAAATGACAGCAGCCGCGTGGGAGGCTTGACTATTCTTATAAAGGCGGATGTAGACGCTACTACTTTTGGCTATGACTATCGTATCCATTTTCTGTGGCGTGCACATGCAAAACATTGCATAGAAATCTCGCCATTCAACATTTCGTAGGTCGCAACGAAAGAAAATTAGTGTTGAAAGCACTGTCTTTAGGCCCTCTCCACTGTGTATGTGTTTTAATTGGTTATTCAACTGATTGATTTCATCATTAATTTCTCCTCCTCCTCCTCCTGCTCCTCCTCACCCTTTTGTTAGATATACCAGGCAATCCAGAGAATGAGAGGAACATTGTGTCAAAGGAAAGGACTTACCTCATCGCTATCGGAATCCTTGGTTTCATATGCGTGCTCTTGGGTTTAACCTCTGTTTTGCTGCTGCACCGTTTGTACCAGAACAGAGAAGCTAAATCCTCACTTTCGTCAAATGGGAGTACTTCGTCACGTGATTGTCCTGATGGGGACTTGACCAAAGCCGGATTGCTATTGAGCAGAGTTTAACAAATGAGCCAGCGGTATCGTCAGTGGACAGGTCAGAGTCTGAAGAGAGAGAAACAAACGAGCAGAGGCTGGAAACAAGGACTGAAAACATAAGAAAACCCATCCTTGGGACAGTGTCTTCCAGGCATTTCGCATATCTCGATCCTCTCCTATTTCGCTTGCGTTCGCGGGTGGGGAAGAATGTCCATAGATAGCTCATACTGCCTGTAGTGGTGACTTGGATACGAGAATCAAAATATAACACACCACTTGATAGGTTTACCTACCTTAGCAAGAAGTATCTTGTCTTATTAATATAATCAGTTCGTATTTTGTTTTTATCATCAGAAAGTACATCGCGTTGCAAAGATGAAATTGTTTCAGTTGCTTCAGATATTAATATATGCTATTTCAAAAAGCTATCGTCTAAGTATTTATATCGACTAAAATGCTTAATAGTCAAACGTAGGTCGATTGATTAACTCTTTCTATGCATTTCATCAGTGGGAACAAGAGAAAATAATAGCTGCGGAATGAGAAGGAGACGCAATCTCGTTCCCAGGGCTTTTCTCCGCCGAGGGGAAGAGAAGCCCTGGTAACGAGGTTGAAGGAGACGACGGGAGGACCATTTTCCTTGCTAGTTCCCGTGTCAGTTTTGTTTTTGTTGTTCTCTGTTTCATGTATGGCATAGAACAGGCTCAGCCTAAAGTTATGACAGAGTGACAGGATGTACAGCTGACCTGATAGCGATGGTATAGTCATTTTCTGGGAGGTTATATGGCGCTAGAAATAACAGTATTTCTCAACAAATGCGATAATATATAATAATTAGTACTGCCTAATAATGTACGTAATTGCCAGTCAGGTTTGTGTGATGATTTCTCAATATTAGGAAGTTGGGAAAATAACGGGGCCATTTTCCGAAAGCAATATTTTCATCGCGCCAGAATCTTTAGGGAGACTAGCACGACAGACGGATTGTGGGATCGTTTTGGTAGCCATGGGGAAGGAGAGAGCTTATGCACCGTGGGGTCGACCCCAGGGCCAACCAGGGAGGTATGTGGGGGAATGCAAGGAGATAGATGGGATTCTTTGCCCGAGGGTAGGGGAAAATCTCAACATTATTTTACGATCAGAGATTAGGAGGTGGGTGAATTCACTAGTTTGTAAAGGATGTCCGGGGGATTTTCAGTCGAGAGAAATCTCACCCAGGGGACTTTGTCTTGTAAGACTCTCCGATCCCCCGGGGAAATTCCTCAAGTTTGCTTGGCTGATTAGCCCAGGGGTTGGCCCCACGGGGAAGCCAATAATATCTCGTTCACACCACTGACCGTGAAAACACACCAGTTCGCCGTCCCAATGGCCTTTTGTCAAACGATCCCACAATCCTTTACGTACTCGTGCCAGTCTTTTTGTAATTTCTGGATTGAGGAAACATGCCCATGTTTTCTAACGTGTGAGATTTGCGGCAATCGTTTGTCGGGTTGTAATACAACTGCATGGCGTCAATTGTAAGCTTCAGATAAATATACGCATACGCTTTGCTGATACGTTTGATGCTACATGCATTTCTATCATGCTGTATTTACTCACTTTGGAGGTTTGCTTAGCTGATAGCATTAGGTTTGTTTCGTATTTAGATAAATCGTCTACGTATAACGTACTTTGTACATCACTTTCTTAATTATATAGAAGGGGATATTTTATGAGATTTTCATACCTGAACCATTTTAGACTTTAGCTTGTAAAATTAGCTTTAAGGCCAAATTTTATATCCCATGTCATTGTACATACGCGCAAGTTTTTCATGTATTTTTATAGAAACTCAAATAGTCATCGGTTAACAAAGTTCTTGTACACAAGAATCAATTATAGTTTTAGTTACAGCCTCGCAACCCTCTGGAACAGCTTACCCTGTAACATTAGACAGTCTGATTTATTAAATCAATTTAAACGCCTTCTCTGTCTTAATTTTTAAACACACGGCATTCATTGAAAACAGGTTTATAAGTAGCAAATTGTTCTAAAGCATAATTTTAATTATAGCATATTGTTGTTTAAAATAGTTTTAGGATACCTGATGAATTTTTTTACCGTGTCTAAATAATGATTAAAGATTAAAGATTAATTGGCTGTAGCCGAAGTTAAGTGCATTGTTTGACGCCAAGTAAAGCGATTATTAGTTCGACATCCCAGTGTGAGCTGTAAACTTGCATCGCGTTAACTTTGAAACCAAACAATTGCTACATCAGAAGTGAGGCAAGTTCTAGGTATCGAAGTTTAACCTTAAAGAGTTTCTTGTTCAAGTCAAAGCCGGTTAATTGTGTGTAATTGTACATACCAGTTTTGTCAACAGTCCACACCCGGCACCCGTCTGGAAAGTTGTTGCTTTTTGAAGATCCATCAAAAGGCTTACGAATCGCAAACTTACAGATACATATATTTATCCTCTCCCGGTCAGGGCTTTTCAGGGATAATTTGCAATACTGGTCGGGGACTTTAACCAGACTGCTTGTGCAGTTTACAATTAATGAAGAAACAGTGAGTGCCCCGTAATGTGAATATCGAATAAGTATAGACACTAGAGGTGGTCACAGCCAGAGTTTTGTTGCGTCCCTAGGGTTCTTTTACGTCCCACAGAATCAGATTAAGTGAAGTACTGTTAGACGGGGCCTACGGTTTATCGTCCTAATCCGAAAAGACTAGAAAGTCTAACCGTTTGTTGGTGTCATTACAAAGGAAGCACTTTCTCCTCAATTATTTTAAAGATCCTGAGTGTTGGTCTGGCCGGGGTTTGAACCCGCGACCTCCCGCATTGTAGTCCGGTGCTCTACTACTGAGCTAATCGGTTTGCCTCATACATAGTATGTCAACAAGTAGCGAGATTCAGTTGGGTAACTCTTTGTATAAATGATACTGAGCAAAGAGATTCGAAACGGAATAGTGACAGTGGGTCAATGAACTTACGGGAACCTATCGATGATTTTCAGCTCATTTTATCTTTAATTACGTAACAGGCTAGGATTTTAGGATACTTCACAAATTAATGTGATCAAGTAAGCTGAAGCCACTCAAAGGGCACTAAGGCCTCAAGGTAGCGGGCATTACCCCTTAAATCTACCAAAGCAAAGATTGAGCCCAAGCATTAGCAGCCATGGACAGCTGTTTCGGCCTTGTTAGGCCTCATCAGCATGGCATAGCTAATGCTCAGGCTCAAGTACCCACATCCCACAAGCTTTAGGCTAGGATTTTGAGGTTTGTAAGCGCGCTCCTAGTCGTATGTCAAGGAGTGTCGACGGTGAGGAGCGCAAATTTAATTTCCGACCTCGAAAGAAATATTTTTGACAAAAGTCTGAACTGTGCCTAGAACGCGGACGTTGGAAAAAACGAACATACTTTGCAAGCTGCGAAGCAATGGACAAGAATCGTACGAAGGTTAAAGAAGCGCCGTTTTCTTTGTGGTTATAGTTTTGAGAAAAGCACTCTTTGTAGAAGTAAACGAAGGTTTATAGCTCAATTTGCTGGATGCGACACAAACCCATGTAACAGCTGATTACTTTATACACAACGAAACTCAGATGAAATTGTACTGATGATTTGAAACTTCCATTCAAACTTAACCCCTATGTTTTCCATGTTTTGCGTTGTGTGAAGAAATTTGTAACCACATGGATTTTACTTTCTTCTGATAATACCTCATCTGACATATATGTCAGAACTATGTTTAATCTTTTCAGTTGAGGTAAATCTACCTGTCATGACCTGTTCGAATACAAATTATTAATTAATTGTCCACACTATCTATTTAAAACTTTTTATTATGTGATTTAATTTAAAGCAAAAATGAATCTATTCCGTTCGCTATTAAAAGATTTTTTTGCAACGTTCGTGTAACCACAGCCAATGAACACGCTCTTGTAGTGCAGCTCATTGTACATATATTTTTTATTTTGATTGGAACAAAATACAAGACAGCACGTTTTGAGAATGGCAACAGCTTCATTTGGCCTGTCGCCATGTTAACAGCGATGGAGTTCCATCCATCACTTTGAACGCCGATCTGTCGCAATTTGCAAAAACGCTTATCGCACTTTGTACTAAAATATTCGCCATTTCATTATAATACCTATCACACTTGTTAATAATATTTAACAATTATTCACCGAATTGGAGGTGAATGGTGGTGGTAAATATCCACCTCTTTCACCGACACTGAGGTGAATAATTGTTTTAGTATATACCACACAAGCTGAATAAAAGCGGGCCAAAACATTACTTTATGTGTGATAATATACCGACAAGCGGTCGGAAATTGTAAAATCTCGCGCGCCGGCTGCTCGGAGGTGAATAGTGCTTGCTAATCACCTCCGAGTTAACCAATCAGAGCGCGCGAAAAGAACTATTCACTTGTGTGGTATATACTAAACCTTATTAGTATATACCACACAAGTGAATAGTGCTTTTTCGCGCGCTCTGATTGGTTAACTCGGAGGTGATTAGCAAAGAACTATTCACCTCCAGGACTTTGGTGAATAATTGTTAATTACAGAAAATTAACCCTCGTGTTAATTAAGGTATTCGAAATTAACGCGACTTAAATTAATGCGAATTGAAGGAAAATTACTTTCCAATAAAGGAAATTAACGCGAAAGAGGTGGTAAAATTTCAAAATATGGGAAATTAACGCGACTTAAACAAAGAAACAGAATTCTCTGCCGGAGACAAAAAGAACAAATTTATTTTAACACTAACTGTAATCTACAATCCCCGACAAAATTGTTGGCACACTTAGCCATTTCTCCAAACTTTTCACACGTTATTTCAGATTTTGCCCCCCTCCCCCCATTTCAATGTTGGTTACCGTGTCCAAGTTGTCTTTGTTCGCTTCCAACATTGTCTGGGGGGAAGGGGGTTCTCTGTTCTAGTGATGTTATTACGCATTGGTCCTTAAATAGGTCGTTAATGCAGTTACATGTTATCTGATCAAGACGTGCCAAGGACTTTGTCGAACATTGTAGTTACTTCGAGTGTTCTCCGCAGTGTCCATGATAACGGTGGATCTCCACCTTGATAAAATAATGCTATTCCCTTTTCCAGAAGAGAAAGTACTGTAAACGATTTAACATTTTTGGAAGAATTGATCTGAAATACAGTGCGCGAGAAAATTAGTTACACTTTTCTAGTTGTCAAGAATGTTAGAGTGTATCGAGAATTTGCGAAAATTTAGGAAATTAAGGTCGCGGAAATAAATGCGCTTCTTAATTAATGACGCGAAAAATCTAATGATAAAGCTAACAAAAATTAACGAAAACTTCGCGTTTATTTCACGAAGCGTTAATTTCCTATGATAAGGTATGTCACAGCTTGAAGTAACACCTGTCGTACTTTGTAATAAACATCGCTGGAACAATTTTTCGGAATGTTCTTGGGCAGGCACTAGAACTACTAGTTCCTAGATGGAAGATGGAGGAGAGTGGCACTCGGAGATGGTGATAGCACCAGTGCATCCTCACTGAAGTCTTTTGAGAAAGCTTATTTGATTACAAAGTGTGACAGCTAGTGCAACGACGGTTATTACAAGTACCAGTCTAATTTACTGCGGTTTCGCTTGACAGGAACCAAGAAGCAAAATAAGGAGGTTAGCGCGTTCAGCGACGCTCCTTTTTCGAGCTTAGCACGTGCGGAATTGTGGGACTGATGCAGACGTTCACCCTCCCGGCAGTCAACCTTGTCTACCATGTTTTCCCGCTCTTTTCTGAAGAGACGCAGCGTGTGGCGAAAGTAAACAAAGCTAGGTCCGTTTCCAATACATATCGCACGCAACAGAAATTCTGAAACACCCACCCAAGGAATTTTGGGAGCCAACTGAAGATTGAGAGCTGCTGTAATCTGTATAAACAAGGGACTGACAAACGGGTCTGTTGAGGGTTTGGCAGTAGCCTGTTTCAGGCTCTCAGATATTTGGGAAGCGAAGAGCGAAACACGAAACGAGCGAGGAACCAGCCTTCGCTCGTTCTCGCGCGCGCCCCAAATGTCTGAGAGCCTGGACGGGCTAGTTTGGCAGCGGTGATGTTGTGTAGTGTGCACGGATTCGTCTCAAACTAGCTGTCATTATCAAATCAGTGCTGAAATTTATTTTTCAAAGTGCAAATAGTTCAACATGTCAAGTTCAATGTCATAATTAAAAATATTTCATCTTCCTTAAATAAAAATTATATACAACGACTATAATAGAGTATCTGATTTCTGAATATATCTGTAAAATATTGACACAATCACGTTCGTGTTTGGTAGGTTCTCGGTTCTCACTAGGAAGTCCTCTTTCATTTTAACTAATTTAATAGACTTCCAGCCATTTTTGCACTATAAACCTTTCAGCTGCATTCATTTTTATCTTGGTTTCCCTGTCATCAGAAGACATAAGCAACGAAGGGAGTAATCAACCACAAACAGTGCACTGTTTCTAACTTATGCCTCTGTTCATCTCTGCAATTTCTTCACGAATTGTGCTCTAGTAAATTAAATGGCATTTTGATTGCGAAAGTCTTCGAGTACAAAACGCTCCGAATATATCCCTTTTCTGAAAAAAAAAAAACAGTTCCACCTTGGAAATCATTCGTCATATATTTTCTAACCCAGTTTGGGATTTAGAAGCCGGGAAACGCACAGAATCTTAACACGAAAAACGTTCCATGGAATATCCAGCGCTTCATTTCGTGGGCTCACTTCCCTCGCTAGAACTGATATTTCTATGTGCTATGAAAACGACTGTTTTCGCCATTAGCTTGCAGGAATGTTTAATACTAAACTTTACGATGTGTTATCCATTTAACAGTCAATCTCGTACCCACAGTCCTCGGGCTGTTTGGTCAGCGGGTGGACGCCCGGAGAGACTCTGAGATAATGGACCGCCATTTTCCCAAAACATCTGTGGTAAAACAATGAAAGCCGTTACCAGCCAGCCAATCCATTATCCCAGAGTCTCTCCAGGCGAATAACCCCTCGCCAAAGAGCCTGTATAACAGTAGTGAAAAAAGACGCTACTTGGTCACGTGCTATCTCGCTTGATGTCATCATATACGGAGCCACTCCTTTTCATTGTACATGTAATGTACGCGCCCTCAATCAGCAGAGAATTATATTCATTATAAGCAACGCCCTCTTTTTCCGCGGTAGATAAAATCGTTCACTTTTAAAACGGGCCAGATACAGTGTTAAAGGGAATCACAGTCAAATACTGTATTTAAAGAGAAAGGAATATAAGTTGAATACCTTAATAATTTAATTAAATACTTGCTCTACTGTTTTTCATATGTACACTCTGGTTTACCTCCGTTTCAAAAAATGGTGAATTTACCGGGTAAATGATTTATAATGGTAATTGAACTGAGTGGAGTGCAATTTGGTCTGAAATCATACGCGTGATTTCAAAATCGAACGAGCGCGCAGCGCGAGTTTGATTGAAATCACAAGTATGATTTCAGACCAAAATTGCATGATACGAAGTTCAATTACCACTTTATTACACCCATTTTGAAATCACACAGTTTTTTGTCAATATTAATATTTGTTTATCAATGAAATTTGATAGGTTAGTATTATTTCACTTTCATTTCGACGAGTTACGGAAAGGATGCGATTTAGAGTAAAATATGGTGCAATTTGGGAATAAATTGCACTGTTGAGAGCCAATCAGATTGCAAGTATCACCAGTGATTTCAAAATGGGTGTAATAAAATCATAAATTAAGGGGCCCGAAGCTCTATAACAAGAAGTTACAATAATCTTCTCAAGTGACACGATGCATGGCTTCCCGGCCGAGAAGCGTATCATACCGCACTGTCAAACGTCCGTTCCATCCGTTGATCTTCTGAATAACAACAAAGTTCTTTCCTTTTGTGATTCTGTAGTCGGAGGCTCTAAGCGTTTGATGGATGCAGCTTCAACTATTTTGTGTTCCTTCTCTTGTAGTTGGTACTCCTGTTGCCGAAATCTCAAGCGACAAACTAAGATGACGTTTCCCAATAACGAGAGAAGAAGACAGGCCATTAATGGAATAATGATTATCCAGTTCCGATCTGAAACTGTAAAAATTATGGGAAAAAAATTCGTAAGGAGTAAGTTTCTGGGAAAGGTATCGACAACAATTTTGATATGGTTTCCTTATCTTCTGCGCCTTTCAATTCGAAATCTCAACGCCTCAAAGCATTCTCCAGGTAATTGGCTTTTTTCATGGCCTGGCGGAAAAGGAATTCTACGGAAAAGGTGTCCCTGGTGTGGAGATTTGGAGGTTTGCCTGGGTAGGTGGGAAACGTGGCTGTTTCTCCAACGATAAATTAAAAGGAAACGATCTCGTTCACCATTTTCGTCCAGTGGCAATGGTGAAGATTCAAGTCCCAGCTAGGGCTTAATAACACGTGAATGGAGTGCTTGGAAGCACGAGCGTTTGTTGCTTCTAACTAACTGATGAAGGGGTTATTCCCGAAACATCTGGCTGTTAAAATATAGTTTCTCAGCACTCCGACAACAACAACAAAACTTTCATTAGCATCAGGTCAGAGTGGAGTGTGTTCCTTAATCCAATCCGCAAAGGATGATGCGTGTCCCGCACCACTATGTCACGGCAGAGATAAGGCCTTACTCACATACGCTAGTTTACACTAGTTTCCCAATAGTGATTCTGTCATATTTACCTGCTTGTATAAGGCTTCTATCATAGGAAATTACTTGGTCACCTGAACTCGCCAGCCCCAACACTCCCTGAGTCGCTGTTTCAGTTGTCCACGTGACTGCACTTGAGCTCGACTGACTGGTTGCTGAACTCGTTGGCAGCCGGACACGCCCAATAAGCGCATGCGTATTTGATTTCGTAGTCTGATGAGTCGTGGAGCTTCCGTTTATGGATAAGGTAGTAAAACGAGTTATTGTGGTGATACTGGCTACTTCTGCCGTTGTCTTTTTGGTACTAGTAGCTGTTCTTGTTGTTACAGTTCTTGCCGTTGTTCTTGACCTTGTTGAAGGGTTACAACGGGGATCTTGAAGAAGAGAATAATGCTGACGATAAGACTGACGGTGGAGTAATCCAGACGCTACAGGGGGGGGGGGGGGGTACAGGGGGAAAAGAGATTTTACTCTTTTCCTCGCGGCGTATCCTTCCTCGCGCGCGGTGTTTTAACTTGTGCTCCATATATCTCCAGCATCTGCTTATTACAACCTCGTTCCCAGGGTTTTTCCCCTTCACTTGGGGGTGGGGCTCCCTATCCCTTGGGGGCTGGGCGGGAGGTTGCGCTTCGCAGGTTGAAAACAACAAATGCAAAGCATAGGATCTAATCGATCGTATACAATGAGACAAACCGTCTCTTTAACGTTTTATGGACATCCTTTCCAAGAGAAAAGAGAAGAAATCAAGCGAAAGCCACCATTCACACGAAAAGAGAAACTGCGAGTGGTCACGCCTTTACAAATAATCTTTGCATGTGATTTAAGTCATGGACTCCAAAGGCGTTTTCGAAAAAGAGCGCACTTGGAAAACCACGATTGCGTAGGCATTTTTTATTCGCTGAAGCCCCTTCACATGTATCAATAGTAAACTATAAAACAGTCAATGTTTCTATACCCCCTAACCCCCCCCCCCCCCCCTCGGGTGAGGCTCTGCTCCTTGTGGGCTGCATCGTTCGTTCTCCGAGGTTTTACAATGCCATTAAATAAGCCCCGTAGACAAGCCAATTTCGAGGCATGAAGGTCCACTATAAACTTTCGACAGGTCACTTATTTTGCCGACTATCTCGGAATCTATCTCACCTTTGTTATTTAGACACACAGTTATCCGTAGTTTCATATTTGCATGCTGGCAGTTTCCCCCCGATCGTCTGTTAACTGATCCGCGGGTGCCATCTGAGGTCGCTGAAATTCATCAAATTAAAACCGTGTCATTCTTCTTACAATACGACGCGGATTAATTATTTATTTATGCCACTGAAATTCCATCAGAGAGGTCTCAGTCATCACAAATCAAATGCAAGTTATTACCAAATAAAGAGTCAAAATCTCTGCGATCGTACGTCACACACGCAAGGTGGGGGGAGGGGGTAATACTTATTAAAGCACTGTAGGAGGACGTTCCGCCCGAGGTGCCATGCCGCCTTCTCACCGACCTAGCAAAGCTAGGGAAGCGAAGTTTGTAATTTCAGTGTTTTGAAAACTCAGACCCAAAAATAAACTGTGAATCGAAAACGTAAAGTGAATAGCAATCACGCATAAGTACTAGAAAGGAAAGTAAACACCGAAAAAATTACACCAAAATTCATTCATTTGAAACTAGCCTGCATGCAGACGTCTCCTATTTCCGCGTGCAACAAAGGAAATATGAGACGTCTGCATGCAGGCTATTTTGAAAGCTGTGGGGGAAGAGTTTTCTTTTTAAAAGTAAGCGAAAGGAGTACCATTTCGGTATGTGAATTGGTAATGTGTCTTGGGTTAAACCTATGGGTTGTACACGTTATTACTCCGCCCCCTCCCTCTTTCGAGGAACACTACAAGCTGTAGCAATCTTATCGCTCTATCGCTACCAGCACCTTCCTCTAGGCTGGTTTCTGTTAATACTCTACTCGACCACCCATTTTGCTAAGAAGGTTTCGATTACACGCACGTAACTCGAAATCTTGAACAAGCTGCTTACAGAATTTCAATTATAGCAAATTGGTCGCAGGAGAGAAAGACAGGGTAATAATTCGTTTATCTAATGAAATCAATCTGGAGTAGGGCTGCAAGATAAAATGTGATATTTGATATTTTTCAAGTTAGGTTACAGCAACACAGTGAACGTTTTGACGCGATGTTATTTTTAAGGAAGATAAGATTTTTCGGTTCGTATGGTCGACAAAACGGATAAAAAAACGTTAAGAAATTAATCCTTTTGCCATAAGTGACATAACACCACTCAACATACGAGTTGACTCGGGTTCTCACAACAGAACGACAAAACTGTCACGCATTCAAGCAGAAAACAACGACATACAGAGTCGACCAGTCTCTTTTTACTAATCGGAAACGATTAAGTATTCTCACAAACTTACAAAATGCGTATTGTCTTGAGCGTTTAAAGTAAGAACTTATCTGAAGACGAATATGTTTTTTACATTTTTTACAACCTTTCCAGTTGTTCTCAATCCCAAACTCCGCAATCCATGGGGCCTGAGTATGCGTGAAGATGGTAACAGTTAAACCTAAATACTCTCGCTCGAACAGACTACCTACCAATAAAATAATATTCTTTTCCTGGTAAATAAACCTGATTGGAAATAGCACTGTATCTCTGGAACACTACCGTGTAGTACTTGAGTTCAAGTGGACTATTGCATCGCAGAAGCAGTCGATTCCCCTGCGCATAGTCTGTGTTACAGCGTTCATAACTCTCACGCGACACAACCCACAGTTTTGGTAGAGTTTGTCTTTCGAGGCGCTGTCTTTCACTCTTTTCATGACTGTTGTCGGGTTTGGACAAACAATGTGAACTCTAGACATCGGAAGGACGTAGATCACGCTATCATTCTTGTCAAAGCTGAAAAAAAAAAGAATAGTGAAGTTTAGAAGGAAGCATGGTGCTTATTGTAAATCATCCCATTTACGATGAGATCAACTTATAGATACGATTTCTGTTGGATTTCCCACAGGAAAAAAATTATATCCACCCTAGAGGCTACAGGATACTGCGACCTCTTCTCTTTTATTTCCGCACTTGGTTTTGATTTGTAATTTCTGTTTATGTTTTTTTTTTGATGTGCTGTGCTCTAGATATTTGTGACACTACAACTGTGTACTTGTTTCAGTGGAAACTTTTATCTTATCACTGTATTTTTATTATTGAGATTACACCGTGCTATTGCTTTGGGTAACACCGAGGTTCACTTCGGAAAGCGTGCCACAGTTTTCTTTTTCACCACTAAAGATGCGTTCACATCCTTCACAAAAGGATACGATGGTCTTCCACTCCCCACCCCACCCCAGTAGAGTAACCACTGGAGTAGGGTGGGGACCAAAGATCGAAGATACCACCACTACTTCATAGATTATGAGATTGCGAGTAATATGAAGGATGTTCCTTACTTGAGAGGTTTCTCTAGTAGCGGCATTTGTCGGATATACTCATAAAAGACGGAAATTAGCCCTGAACGATAACATGGCACAAGGTCTTCTTTTTCGCGGACAATATCGTCATCAATATTACATTTTAGAACTTTAAGTATATACGGAAATGGGCAGAAGAGGCTAGCTCTTAACTAGAGCGGGGAAGAAAGGTAAACAACCACCGCTTTGAACACGCAAGTTTTGAAACAAAAAGCCCATACTTTTTCCAACGCGAAAAAGTTTCATTTGCCGGTTACTCTGTTGTATTAGTGGAGAACGCGTTAACGGTAAGAGAGGATTTGATATGGGAGAATGGCGAGAAAAGTTGACTCCACACGCGTATGGCTTCACCGTGACAATACAACAATAACTTTACTTATAAATTGTTGTCAATAGTCGATTGAACTACCCTGGCTTCAAAGATATTTTATTTCCGCGCGAAAATAAAACAACTGCACCAGAAAGGAAATGCTTGTTACCTACATCAAAATGACTTAAAACACCCAACAATGACGTAAATAATTTTAGTAAATAACAAGTCCTCAACAAGGACTGATTTGCACTCTTCTCCAGAGCTTTGTCTGAATTTAAAGGATGCTGTGGACAAATGTTACAAATATAACAACGTAAACGTTTGTTCTCTTCTCACTGTTCAAATAATATAGCATTATACTCCGAACGTGTTGTTATTCGAAAATATATACGCGCATGATGGACATGATGAGCATATGTGTAGGTACAGCATCCATGTGAATCCAATATTCCAAGGTCAGAGCACAGTGATCATTAAGTGGAAATTTGGATCGTTGTTGATATTACAAATAATGCTATTCTTCCCCTCCAGAGAACATTTTTTCCCATCGCTTTTACAGACCGTGGTAGGTCTGGAAGAAAGGAACCTTTTATGAATAATTAATTAGTCCAGGTCCCCACCCAGAGGGGGCGTAAATGTCCGCATGGCCCGCTTCGCCCATTGCCATTTGTGGAGGTTCAGAGGTCTTCACCGAAACCAACTCCACTTTTGAGGCGGCAAAATGACTTGTGGTGTACATCGGTTAATAGTAAGTCCGTGATGGAGAAATATCACTACAAAATAAATTCCTACACGCTTTCCATAATACCCTTGTGTCTCTTCACGACAATTTACACCGTGTTAGTGAAATAATGATTTTATGGCATACTGAGGAATTGATACGCCCTCAAAAAATTGAGCTTCATCCAAGCCTTGCTTTAGCCAACTACAGCGAAAATACGCAACAAGAGAAAGATACGGTGAGTTGCGCGATGAAAGCTCTAAGGAACTCGGTATTCTAAGTCAATATTTGCAAGTTTGCCTTATTTATTCAGTTACAAGTGTTGACAACATAGCTGCGCAAGAGGCAGTGTGTCTTTCATTACGATGTTATTAAAGTGGTAGCCTGTAAATACAATAATTCCCTTCGTCGAATTAACTATAAAACCAGATGCGCGAATGTCAACAGAAAGGCCTGATTTTCAGACAATTAATAAACGCACAGCTACAAACTGATATCTGCAGAAGCGGCTTGTTTTGTTCTAGCGTCGCGTGAGAAAGAAGAGCCAGTCAGCCGACCTGGGGTTTTCCTGCGTGTCATTTCTCATTGGGGCGTGATTGGAAGTTCTTTTAATTTATGAAAACTGCTTCCGTATGCCTTGTGATTTGTCTGAAAGAATTCAACTAACCCTTGTTAAATGGGAAATTAGATAGACGCAAATATTTTCTGTTTTCCTCAAGACAAGACAGTGACTTATGGACGTGCCATGCGTTTTTCAGCGCCTATTTCTGGCGCGTCGCGTACAAACCCCGAAGCTATATCAAACAAAAGCAGGAAATCAGTTTTGCAAAATTCAATCGGGTCTCTATCAGTTTAGCGGCGATAATTTTTTATTGGCTTGTGTTAGCAAATATATTTATGACGGACAAGGGTACTCATTAGTGTCCCATGACAAACACTGCGAAGGTCACAAGTCTAAAACTAAAACACAAGGCTTGACAGTTACCAGGTAACTGGCATTGAAATACCAAATGCCAACTTAGAAAGAACAACTCGCATCGCCTCGCGAAAGACTGAATGACTTCTTTCGATATTCCGGCGTGAGAAATCTTAGCAACAACAACAATAACAACAAAAAGAAAATTGTGGCTCAGTTTCGCTGTCTGCCGCTATACAGTGATATTGGAAATTGTTTCAAGTGAAATATACACACAAACATTTTTGCATTGAATAACTTAATATTCCTTCACGAAAATTTAGTTGAAAAGAAAGACCACACATGCACTAGGAATGTTATTGGACTATTGCTACTCTTAAAACTCAAGAATAAGGGTTTCCCCTGCTGTTGTATTCCTCCGAACGTAATTCTATTTTCTATTTTGTTCACCCTAAGCAATTTTTTTTGGAATTTTTGTACCATGCATGGGGTAGGATTAATGACAGATTTGTGAAATTCTTAGACGAACTAATATCTTAATTTAGACCAGATGGCGAAACAAACCGAAATAGTATTCTCGTTAATAGACATACGAGCAATAGACATATCCAAAATATACTAATCTTGTTAAATACTGCTTCTTTGATGTTATCGAGACCTTAAGACTGTTATGGCTGCCGAGAGTCAACACACGGCTTCTCCAAAGTTTATGTTTTTATAAAGGTTTAAGGACTGGAAGCTGTCGAAAGGGTATGAGGTTTATCGCCGCAAAAATGTAGAAGTAACGACTTTAATGCATTCTCCCGATTTTTTGCTCCAAGTAAACCAGAAAAAATTTGCTTCAATAAATCTTAGAAGGGATCGAGGCGTATAGTGAAAACAAAAATTGATCTGAGCTCAATATACAATATGCGCGAATAGATGTGTAGCTATTAAGTCCTTATGAGTTCATTGCCTTTTACATAGTATATCAGGGCAATTTTTGTCGCAATGGCCCTCTGATAACATCACTCCACCCTCGTTATGTTGAAAAGTTTACAGCGCCATTAACAGTAGACAGTCAGTTACAATAAAGCTTTTGAAAAGAGGATTGATGCTTAAGATATTGGCTGGAAATATCTCATGACTGGCCACGGAACATTGCGAGGTGTTATGGACGGTGTTATGAGATGAAAGACTCATTGAAGAGCGATGAGTCAAAGTCTGGTACACTAATTTAATTCCACTCAAAGAAATTTGTAAGTCCGACCTTCTCTATTTGTCACGGTGTTTAAGAATTCGCTCACTAACACGCGAGGTGATTAAACCAACAAGTTTTGAAACTTTTGATTTATTTTGGGCAAAAAGCGACGATTTGAGATGAAGCGACAACACCTCAGTTTTCCCTTGTCTGTGAGCTTTGCGTTTCATGAAGGCGCTGCACAGAGAAAAAAAAAAAAAGCTTTGGCATGACTTCGTCCAAGTTCCTTCCACCGTCCCAGACATATCGAGTGTCGGGCTATGTTTTGCGGTTGCTTAATTCCCAGAAAAGCAATTTCATCTGAACTCAAGGGTGATGGACAAGAATAGCCGATGCAACAACTCAATCACCGTTCACTGCCGTGTTTTGCGCGTTTTCGCTTTAATATGAGATAGAATTTCTTTTGTGGCCTTCCGCTCAGACAAGTAAGCTGCCAAATCAGTGGGCTAAGAGGTTTTATTATTATTATTATTAATATTAATTTAATAGGAAGAGAAATATAGAGCGGAAATGATTAACACCAAAAGGTGTCTACACTCATTGATTCTTTCCTTATCACTTTAACTCGGGCTTTGTTTGTGACGTGTTGAAAATTCGGCAATGTACAAGGCAAATTTTAGCGTATTGTTCAGTCAAACATTCGCATGCTAACATTTAAAGAAACAACGTACTAGTCTATATAGATATGCTCGTTTTTTGCTGTTTTTTATTTCCACCAACGAATAGAAGGCGTTAATATGCCAAGGTATTTTATTTTATTACTTTGCAAAACAAGTCCAATTTTTCGTCACGAACATTTGAAATCGATATCAAATTTGGCCTCATCTGGGACATGAAGCATTCAATATTTTGACTGGCCACTCCACTATAAGGTTTCACAGGCGAGACTTATCAGTGCAGGCTTTCAACGTAGTTACAATTTGGCCCCTCGGAGTTGTGTTTACGTCAAAAATGTTCACAGGTCTTTAGAAACCGGTTGTCCGCAATGTTTTTCAGTTTTACACCAAACTATGTTTCTTTTCTTTACGAAACGTGATCTTTCCGTGCTAATTGAAATTCGTCAATATTATCCTTAAAAACAACAAAAATTTAATGAAAAGACGTATTGGGATTTCAAATTCCACTAGCATACAGACTTAATTTTAGCGCAAACAGGATTACTAGAAAGGTAAATGTCAGGAGACAACATCATACATTTGCCTTTTGTCTCGATTCTCTAGGTAATTAATTGTCTTAATTCCACGCTGTATGAACCCCAGCTTATCTGCCTGTCTATTGTGCTTGGTCAACGCATTTTGATTAAACTTAATTTACGTTGGGTCACTTATAACAATTGATAGGTCGCTCTCTTTTGTTTCACGCAGAAAAGGAACTCAAGCGAGTTACAGAGAAATCCATGCAAGGATATTAAATAAGCAAATAAAGAAACTGCTTTGTGTTCTTAGCATTGCGAAATTTAACGTCCGTTGAATGCGTTCTGTGCAAACTCTCTCTCCACCGAGACCTGCTGAGTACGTTTACAAGGTTTCTAAACAGTTATTGTTTAAAATAGACATGTCTCTTTATAAATCTTTCTGCAGCTAAAGGAAGGAATCGTCCATCATGGCACTTTTCACCCAGTGTAAAATGCCGTAAATGGAATACAAACTGACAAAATCTGTAGTGTTCAGCGTTGGCTGTGTACACATCATTATTTAGGAATGTTGTCTTCATTACGGCTCTCTAGTTTCACAGCGTTCCTGTTTTTCCATACGCTCAAAACATAGATTCCCTGCTGAGCGCACACGAAGCTACAAGGGTTATCAATTTTTGGTTATCAAACATGTCAAGCTAATATAGAAAGAGTAGTTAACTATATCAAGTGAAAAAGACTTTTTACGCCATTAACGATAAGCTACAAAGAGTTTCAAAGAAATATGACGGACGCAAGGCCTATGTAAACAACGCGACATGAATGTAACATAACCAAAATCATTAACCGCGAAGTTTTAGTGGTAGAATCACTACAAATTCACGAACGTTTTCGTCAAATGAAATTAGGTCTTAAACCGACTGCTATATTGTCCTCTCGGTAGACAAATAAACATTTTGTGGCTACTAAACTGCTTTAATTTGCGGAAGGGGAAAAATACGGCTTTCAAGAAGCAGAACCGTAGAAATACACATCGCGATAGCGCAACGCCATACGTTGCCACCAAAAGCTTTATCTATAGCTATTGACACATTATAAGATAACTAACCCGCCAATAAGTTTATGGAGTTAATTTCCCTTGAATGGACATGATCGAGCAGATAACAGTGATTTGCTGTGCGAGCTTACAATTGTGAAAGCAATTGCGAAATACATATAATTAGAACGCGAGACAATAAGAAATTTGCGGATTTCTATAGGGAATACAATCGATGATATCGTATAATGACATAACCGTGAGAACTTGACGAGAAGGGCTAAAAAGCCAGCATCAAAACCGTACCGACAACTGGGATTCGGATGAGATGCTGGAATTCAGCGACACGCTTGATTTGAGCGATCTTAAAAGCTGACACACAAATGAGCTACAGATAGACATATGCTGACTTACAGTGGATTTTGAGGAGACCAGTGGATCGACGGATAAACGGCGCACTCCAAAACCTGGAAAAAACAAGATAATCTGCGCCACACATAGCGCTTGATCTCGATGCATGTTGAAGGTCGATCTGCTCTAAAAGCCGCCAGCCATGTGTAATGAAATAAACGAAGCCCGGTTAAGCCAGTGGTTTTCCCTTGCTTGCGTTTCCGTTTCTCAACAGTTGGAGAGAAAAGAATTTCACAGCTTCCTCCGAAGCCACCTTTGCGCACCGGAAGCCCTTTGGCTCGTTTAATCCTCTTGTCACAAATAGCAGTGTTTTCATTCGGGAATATCAGACTGCTGTTTCATTCAGCTCTATATACCCAATATGGTACGCCAGTTGAGCTCTCGTTGACAGGATTTTCGTCTTGTTTTGGCACACGCGAGCGACCAGGGCGCGTGTTTTGTGTCACCTCAAAAACAAGCGCTTTTGAACCTTGTATCACGTAGCTTGCACGCAAGCAAATGAACTTTACGCGGTTCTATCGTTGATGTTCTGAGTATATTTTGGCTCGATTCTCGTCTTAAAATATGCCAATGCACTCAACGACACAACCCTTGAAACACTAAACGCACTCATTTATTGAAAAGGCGTTGAAAACTCGAGTAGACAGATGATGATTGACAATCTTACTTGCCCCCACCCACTGAATCTTCATGAAGACTTGTGTCTCTCCCCTCCCTCAATTGCAACGTAATGTTCAAATCTCTTGAAAGCCAATCACTGTAGACATGCATAGCCGAACATTTTTGCAACATCCAATTCAAATGCTCTCAGGTGACCTTTCCCAAGCCAATAACATGTATATTCATACAAAAGGCTCTGGAGGTGTATCTACGAATAATGGTGGACTCAAGTTGATATCATTAATTACTTGACCCCTGCTGAAAAACACCATTACTTCCCACAATGAGTAGCGAATAAATCTCTTAGTTCTCTATTATTGCGGCGACGAAACTCGACACAAGATTTTGTAATTTACTTGAGAGCTCAATTTGATGTGCAAATTCTTTATATTTGCAAACTGAATGACGCACATGCATGGAGGTTTGTTTGGGGCGCACGTATCGAAACTGGTGTTTTGAGCGATGAAGCAGAAGGAAGCAGATTCCTCGTCGTGACGTAGTTCGTAAACATATGTACTCAAAATTGAAAAAATCATTTAGTTTGCTTTGCAATGTATTATGTTAAATAGGTGGTTTCACAGTGATATTGGAACTCCACCAACAAGCAAAACAACTGAACTGAGGTAGTCAAACTTTCAAGGGAACACGTTTGAATGAACGTGAAAGGCCAAAGGCAAAACCTTTGCAGGAAAATAGAATATCCCAGGGGTTTAAAACATTCAATGAGAGCTTTTAATTTATTCTTAACCAACAGAGGGTAACAGCAGTTACTTCATAAATAAGTTTCAAGTGGTCGCACCGTATGTATCTTCAATCCCTGCTGGGTTTTCTATTAGTTTACTGGAATGGCTGGGATTTCACAGAATCGATAAATTTGTTGATCGATGACTTGTCATGTAACATTTTCAAAGTCACGCGATACTATGGCAGTTTTAACAATTTGATAAATGATATTTTGATCAGTTTTAATTGCAATTTTATTTATAACGGTTCACTTCAATGGCTCTTAGATTGAACCGATTGACTGAGAAATTCCGCTTGAATCTATGTTCCGTCATAAACTAGAAGGAGTATTATTCAAAGAAGTTTACAGTATAAATATAAAAAATATGACAAAAAGAGTTTTAGGGAAGATTGTCGAGAGTTTCATCTGACTCAGCCAGCATTTAAGTAGCAAATTGTGGAAGTTCCAGTTACCCATTATGAAGGTGGCGATTTGTGGCTATATAATATCGAGACAATTCTGTAAAAAAAGAATGTTTAAGGACCAACATCTTTGACTGATACTACGAACTGAACATGAAAATCGCTTGACTAATTTGTATCAATCACTTTAAAAGCATTGTGTCACACTACGAAAAGACCTTAGAATTACAGTAATTCTACTGACTAGTCACAGTGTTTTTTTTTTTTCATTGTAAAACATTCATTGTTTCTTTTTTCAGCTGATTCTTATGACCTTGAAATTTCTTGGTTTTGCTCTACTGAATAGTTTTTCGGCTTGTTCTGAGCAATTTGCATATAAATTTGACATTAAGAGGGATGATTGATGATCAGAAAATTCTTCAGTTTCTTCGTATGCAAGTATAGCCTAATTTGGCTGGTTTTTTTTTTATCCAGATTCGTTGTGTCCGTCAAATAACATATCAGTTAACAAGCTCTGAATCTGCATTCTGTTACGGTAACTTTTAGTTCATTCACTTTTAATCAAATGAAACTGCGTCATTCATGCATGATTCAAAACTTATTAGCCTAAGTTTGTGCTCAGTTGTCATTTCTTTGTCGGAATTTTGATCAATTGCATTCGATGGAGATTAAAACTTAAAAATTAATGTTTTCAGAAGATTTCTGTGTCTCATATTCCGCAATGGCAACATCATTTCAAGTTTTACAATTTGACGAAATGGCTCCTTTTACCGTGTAAAATTGCTTTTCGGTGACAAATTCACCCCCACTGGTTGATAAGTGCAGGAAAGGAGTCGACAATTTCAGCTGTTTTACACTGATCTAGGAAGTTTTTAATTAACTGTTCCACCAGCAGTGACTCCACCATTTGACGTTTCTCAGAGCTAACTGAGCCGACTAACCCAGAATTCGCAGCGTTTGGGTCGGTGTATATAGTTTGAAGAGTTTTCTAAAGTTTCAATGAGTCCTGTAATTAATTCATGCCAACCCGCCAATGTGTTTAACAGCATTCATAACTAATTGCTTTTAACCCATTAGTTGCTAAGCACGATCATGGATATTTGCATTATACATGCTTCTAAGTCGTCTGATTGCAGCGACTGTGTTGTTAACGGCTACTTTCAGGGACACATTTTCTTGAAGACCTCCCCCTCCCCCTTCATTCAATGCTGTCTCTGTCATAGTCTCAATTCAAGAGGGTGGTTTCGTTCAAACTGTTTTAGTGTCAATCAGAGCCGAGATTGTAGCTTTTCACTTCTTATTCTTAGCTGAAGTAAAGGACAAAGCCAGCCAACTAAATAATTTGATTAAAAGGTAGCTTCCCCTAGCTTTTTCAGCCCATTTCCCCCAACCCCCCCCCCCCACCCCACCTCCCAAAAAAATCTTAAAACTAACGTGCGGCATCCGAAGGGTTGTCATGGCCACCCCATCAAGTGGCTCACGTGTTATACTCATAGGAACGCATCTCGCGCTATTTACCTCACCGACGTTGGTGTCGGAGACAGTGAGCGGATGCTGGGCCCTGTGTTGTAAGTTATACTGGCTTCATGTAGCTCAGTGGGGATATTTATAATCTATACCTTGCATTTTCCTTTCCTTGTTCTAGTAGCTATAGCAATTCATTGTTATAGTTTTAACTCTCTTTCATTCGCACCTTGAATTGGCTATAACTGACCATGCGACATCTGGCCGCACATCTTTCACGTAGCTCTGTTGCTCTTAACAGGGACACCAGACCATATCGTTCAAGCAGTGTTACTAGTTTGGGTTTTCTCAAACGTCTTTACATTCAAGCCGCTATTTTTATCGCGTGCACAGAGAAAAGTAAGAGAAGGGGCGTAGCTTTCTGCTCAGCCATTTTTTCGCACTGACTCGCGAATCAAGGTTCCGCCGATAAAACGGTGAATGTACTCGCAACACAGATTTCATATGAACAGAAGCATTTTGAGTATAACGACCACAACAAGATTTGATGGAGAGCTAGACCTAGTGATGCGCTTATCTATTAGCTTCTATTCGCTGTATTTTTATTTCTCGATAGTTACGCTGTCATTGCCGCTTGTCTTATCAATAAACTAATCCGTTTCCACCTTCAGTATTTCCCATCTTCATTTATGGTCTGTGACTTTCTTTCTGCCTTATCATTCCATTATTATTATTATTATTATTATTATTATTATTATTATTATTGCTAATAATCTCAGATCAAATATGGTTTTCATAGGCTCCGGGCAGCAACCAGCTGTCTAGGGAAACCAAGAAGCGTCCTTCACCGCTATTTTCCTCTCCTGCCTACATCTCCAGCACTTTCCGAAGGATCCTTGCCGACCCCAACAGTACAGATCTCTGAATCAGTTCAATGGATGTGGACACACCTATGGTCCTCAGATTTTCTTTTAACCTCAGTGGCATTGTTCCCAATGCCCCCACCACTATGGGTATCACTTTTGTCCTTACTCCCCACATCTTTCGAATTTCTCTCACAAGATCTGTATCTCACAGTTGAATCTCAATATTGGGAGCAGCCTTCTTTAAATTCTCAGGTCAAACACCTTAATTTATCCCTTTCTTATTAATTAGTCACCTTTCTTAGCATAAATAGTTTCTTTACCCTTAATTATTCTTGTTAATATCTCACTCTGTTACAGTATTTATTGCTCATTTTCATTTTATTCTCTACTGTACAACTGACGATGGATGATGCCTCATCCGAAACATGTTTTCATTAAAAAATGAACTTCAAAAATATCGTGTGGTTCATTAAAGCGATTTATTATTATTATTATTAATTTCTTTATAGCAAGGTTTCAATAACTGCCTTCATAAAGCCACTGAAAGCTTGTAATTGCTTTCCATTTACCTCATTTACAGTAACGTAAAAGAAAATGTACAATTGCTCACGATATTAAATGACCGCGAGTCAGCTATAGAGTGAAAACTAAAACTGCTGACCAGCACTACAAGTTACTGCTGCTGCAGAGCTCTCACCTCACTGAATGGTTACACTTGAGGGTCTCCTTAGCGAAACTAAAGTTATGCCGCAAAAGCTCTATTGAGTCCCCTCCGCACTCATTAACTTGATCTAACGGGGGACTTATTAAAGAGGGGCTCAATAGAGAGGTGGGACTTATTTCAAAGCTTAAAATACTGCTTTCGTCTCAAAAAACGGTTTTGTACAAAACTCAAATGGAACGGACAAACATTATTATGTATCTGGGTGTACATTTGTTTCAAAACAAACCAACTGGGCCGCATGTAATAATAATTACAAAATCTCATGTTATTGGAGAGGGGAGGGGCTTCGTACAAAAACCTTTAGTTCAAAAAAACTGCTCACTGTGATTGAACTTTCTACTTTTTTCTTGAATGTTAATATTGCTTTTGTCAAAGCACTATTATCTAGCACTCAGCCACTGGACGTTCCTCTGTAGTTCCGATTTGTTAGGTGTACTACCGAGGAGAACTTCACATCGTGAAAACAGGTTAACTAATCAGCAGAGAAAACATACACACAACTTGAGGCAAGGTTTCTGCGTAAACAGCCAAGAAAGACTGTTGAATGAAATTATTTTCTTATTTATATCCCTTTGGATTACTTTGTATGTACTGTATACAGTACAAAATGTGACTTGTTTGTTGTTTATGTCTAAATACTCGGTTAAAGCAGCGCATGGTGGTTAGAATCATCTACGGAAGCTAAATCTAGATCAGACATTTTGAAGTCCCAAAAGTCGTTTGTTAGTATATTTTCACAGAGTGTCAGCGATCACAGGCAGCTCACATTCGTTTAGCACATCGTACAGATCGTCCACATCAATGTGACGCTGCTGACTAATGAAAGCCAGTGCAGCGTCACATGGGTTCAGAGTTCGCTTGTCAAGGTAACGTATCTCTTTTGGGGTGAGGCCCAGTCTCTCAGCAACAGCCTTCCATTCGTCTCCACCTACAACACACGGACATATTTTTACTCACTGAAAATGCTGTTTCACGTGAACGTCAGTTAGCAATGTACAAACGAGAGGTTTCCTGGCTCACTATCATGATTTTTCTCAGAGCGCCTGGCTAGGATTAAAACTCTTGCCTTGATTAACACCATGGTTAAACCACTTTACTAAAGACACGATGGATACGTGTTTATAGAACCAAGACAACTATGCACAATGAAGTGCATTTGTAGTTTGTTCTTTAGAAGAGGTTCGACTTAATCCCTATTGCAACAAATCTGATGATAAGAAGAAGCAAGTAGCTCCACGGGAGACACTTACTGCTCAAGTCAAGTGTAAGTTCTCTCATCTGGCGAACAGGGACATTCTGAATATCAAGGTTGCCAGGCAGCAAAGGACCTGTGACAAATAGAAGAGGGTAGACAAGGGCAGAAAATAAACGGTATAACATCCTTTGGAAAACGTCAAAACATCAATATAAGACTGGGTGAATGCGCAAACAGATCTATACCATTCACAAGCTTTGTTTTCATCCCAATTAAGTGCGAGCGATTAATAATAATAATAGTAATAATAATAATAATAATAATAATAATAACCTTTATTTACCCTCGGTAGTATTTATAGCACAAAGACTAGTGGGGCCGAGCAAATACAGAAACAAATAAAGTCAAATTAAATCAACTCAACTCAAATCAAATGAAATCAAATCAAATTAAGGTAAAAAAGGTTTATCTTGATATGTTTCAAAAGAACTAAACGTGATGGAACAGGTACACTGTATACAAACAACAACACAATGGCAAGCTAACCAGTAGTCCCAGCTGGTGTTATTTGTCTCAAGTGTTTAACAACGTCAGTCCTATTTGACCGCTTTGCTTTTGATGCCAGGTAACGGATCAGTCTCTTGGTTCCAGGCTCCGGCTGTTGTAGGGCAGCGTCGTCCAATTGTAGATTCTCTTTCAGTTGAAGAACAACTGTCTTTGAATCACATGACTGTGACAAGAGCGATTCCACAACCTTGTCTGGAATAGCGAGCGATGTGTTTTCATTTCCTACAAAAAAAGTTTATATCAATGTCTACTTGCTAGCATCATACCGTGAAGCACTGCGTTCTAACAAAACAAAGACGTAGTAAAGTGTAAACATATATATTGTACTAGAAGACAAACTTTAAATCAAGAAAGATCTGTATGGGATAACGAAACAAATTAACTAGATGAAGTTACAGGGGCTGGTTAACACTATTTTAAGTTTTTCTGTAACGTGGATTGAATAAGTAGATAAAAAATAAAGAAACGAACGAAGGAACGAATGAAGCAACGAAAGAAGGAGCGAACAAATGAATTCATAGGTAGTTCTTATGGATAATGATACAAGCAAAACTAAAAACAACAATGTAAATGAGAATCCGAACTGGATAAAAGGGAGCCAGTTGACTATTTGCAAGCGTGGCTGGGCACTCGAACTAGGTACTACAGTGAAACGATATCAGTGTGTTTTTTGACCTGGAGCGTCGCCCGGAACCTCCGGATATGAAGCCCGATGCCCTAACCACTTGACCACGCCGCCTTCATGTCGAGGGAGCATGAAAACGACGAAAAAGAAAGTATTCGCTAGAATCAAATACACAAGGATAAAAAAAAATAAACAAAAATAAAACATTGCATGGGTTATATTTTCATGCAAGGGAAAGGGACCACATATGACTGTGACCGGCTTGGTCTAGAAATTAATATTTCATGGACAAAAATCGCACAATCAACAAACAAACTTACCTTCATCACAGTACAAAAGTCTCCTGTCACCTTCATCAGCTGCTCGTTGCCGCTTGTGAAAATGAACGAACAATATAAAATACAAAAATCGTAAATGGTTTGAACCCAGGAGTCATATCATAACTAAGTGAAGCATGATCGTCCGGGTGTGTGCAGTCCTGAGAAGGACTGTTTGTGATGACGTTGAATGGGATTGAGGTTGTTGACGACAACCTAAGCGGAAGTCATCATCAGAGTCAAGTGATTTGTGTAACGTCAGGAGATGGTATGAGTACTCTGGTCGTTGATCTGATTGGTCGTTGGTCTTATTGGTCGTCTGTCAGTTAAGCCGTGATGTTAATGGCTGTGAAGACTGTAAATCGTGATTGGTGCGTTTCGATCCGTTTTTTGTTAGTCAAATGTCCGTAGGTGTATTGTTAGTCAAATTAGTCAGTTTGTCTATTGTTGATATCGTCCTCAAGTCGTTTGTAAGGTGCGGGGAGCTGTTGGCTACGGCTCAGTGGTGTCTGTGTGAATCATACGCTAGGTACTGGTCAGTGTGTGTAGGCTTTCTGTTAACACTGGTAGAGAGGTATCCGTTCGAATCCTTGATGATCAACGTATCAAGGAAGGGAATTGAGTTGTCATTCTCAGTTTCCATTGTGAAACGGATCGTCGGCTGTTGACTATTGAGGTGTTGTAAGAACGAGTCAACTTTGTCACGATCTAAGATGGTAAAGGTGTCATCCACGTAGCGTTTCCAGATCTTAGGTGTACAGGGCGTCGATGTCAAAGCTTGCTCCTCAAAACCCTCCATGTAGAGGTTAGCTATCACTGCGGATACCGGGCTACCCATGGCTGCTCCTTCTTGCTGTTCGTAAATAAGTCCATCATACTGGAAGTATGTGGATCTAAGAACGAAACTCAAGAGGTCTGCAATCTGCGTAGGTGTTAAAGTCGTGCGGTTGGCAAGGCACGGGTCAGCTTCTAGTTTTCGCAGTGCAGTCTGTACTGCTCCTTCGATTGGAACGTTCGTAAACAGAGACACAGAGTCAAAAGACACCATGATCTCGTTTTCTAGTACCCGTTTCACCGTTCACAATGGACACAAAATGAGCTGAGTTGTCAACTGTGTACTCTGAGTTCCCTGTTAGGGGAGATAATACATCGGCTAAGTAGGAAGATAGATCATAAGCAAAGGTGTTCACACAAGCGACTATAGGTCTCAGTGGTGTGTTGGCCTTGTGTATCTTGGGAAGGCCATAAATTCTAGGTGGTTGCTTATGCTTGGGCCTGATCTTGTTATACACAGAATCTATCAAGTGTCCACCTCGCTTCAGGCTCAGAAGTTTTTCAGTCAACGTTCGGGTTAAGCGGTCCGTTGGGTCCTTCTTAAGAAGTCGGTATGGACCAGTCTCAATCAGTGCCTTCATCTTATCATGATAGGTGTTCTTATCTAGCACTACACTGGCACGAACTTTATCTGCTGGGAGAATCATGATGGAGGCATCCTCTTTCAAACCTTTGAGTGCATGCCCAGTGTTAACAGAAAGCCTACACACACTGACCAGTACCTAGCGTATGATTCACACCACCCACAATCTGTAAAACGCGGTATTGTCAAGTGCCTGTACGATCGATCTAAACACCTCATAACAAAACCATCAGTTATCTCTCATGAAAAGAAACACCTCTCATCGGTCCTTGTTTCCAACGGTTATCCGTTTTCGTTTGTACAAAATCTTACGAAAACCAAGGGACGAACAACCACTAAAGAACCTGAACCCGAAATTAAATCTACTGTGGTTCTGCCATACGTCAAAGGCACATCGGAGGCTCTTCGCCGTTGCCTACAACAAGGCATACGGACTGTTTTCAGATCTGACACAACTCTTAGATCGCACCTAGTGCGACCTAAGGACATTGTCGATCCAGTAAAACAAGACAGAGTAGTCTACAGGATTCCCTGCGAATGTGGTAAGGTTTATATTGGAGACACGGGAAGATCTATGCATGAACGGATTAAGGAACACGATAGAGACATACGGCTTGCTCGAACCCAATCCTCCGCCGTTTCAGAACATAGCAACGCGACCGGACATTATCCGCTCTGGGACGAAGTTAAATTTATTGACCGAGACCCACATTGGTACACCCGTAGGTTTAAAGAGGCTATTCACTAAGACTTCACCCTAACAACATCAACAGGGACAGTGGAATTGAAATTCCTGAGGCGTGGATGCCCACGATCAAACACCACAACAGCCGATCAGTACCAAAGCGGACCGCTGAGGGAACAATTTCTAGTCTGAACGACAAGGATCGAAATCCTCCAATCAACAACAGCCTAAGCGAGGATCGAAACGCACCAATCACCACCAGCCACGGTGCTTCTTATACTCACACGCAGCCAGTCGACACATCACCTGATGAAGACCAGCAGTATAGCGGTCGAAACGTCGCGATCCACATCTTTGTGACTCAATCGTGACACAAAAGATTAACTCAGCTATCATTTGAAACCACGATGACGAACACCTTTCATAATATTAACACGGATATTGTAAGGTTGAAGTATCCGTGCGATGGTTTCAGAAGTTCCCTTGTTGTAGGGTATAGTCGCTGTAGTGACTGGTGTCGGGTTAGGGTTAGCGTTAGTAGCGTTTGGTTCTGTCCTGTAAGTGTTGCGTCTAACAAAGTCGCGGTTGTAGTTGTTCTTACTAAAAACGTTGTCTAAGTCTTTACGTTCGTCTGCTAACCTGTCGTGTGAGTCGCAAACTAGTTGCACTCGTCTCGTTAAGGTCCGTATTGTCGTTGCTTTGTGTGAAGTAGTTTTGTAAGAGGATTCGTCAAGAAGTCTGTCAGTATGTGTAGGTTTTCTGTAAACTGTCGTCCGTAGTCTGTTGTTGTCACGGCTACCCAGGCAGTCTAGAAAAGGTATCTTACTATTATCTTCGATCTCCTTGGTAAACTGTTTGTGGGCGTTCTGTCTGTTGAGATGTTCGTGAAAATTATCGATCTCGTCTTTGTGTACAGAGCGGTAGCGTTCGTTCGTAAGTATCAAGGGGTTGTTCCTCGATGTTTTGCATAACCATCTCTACTCAACAACAGAAACTGGTGAGCCCGGCCACAGCTGTTCCGTGCAACTTTTTCTAGTGTTTGCTGTTGTACTGAAAGTAGGTAAACGTAAGTCAAAGGCTCAGTAAGTCCATTAAGTCGTTTGAAGATAGTGGCAGTTGTAACGTGAAGTTCGCTCTCAGTGCAGTCTAGAGCCAGTTGGGGTGGAATACTGGTGGACGGTGATTTCACATCAAAAGACACTAGTTTGTAGTCGTCAGGTACTTGTGCTGTCTTGATGGCGTCAGTAAAGTCAGGTCATAATCAGGCAGGTCATAATCTAAACATAGATTGTATGAATAAAAAAAGAAAATGTCTTTTCTTTCTGAGAAAAATCTTGGTCAATAAATTATTTAATCTTTTTCTTATCTGATGAAACAGAAAAGAGGATCCGTAGTAAGCAGATGTTGAATTACACATAACTTTGAAGGGTTAAACGGAAATTTGCAAGGAAATGTGCACATTGTGGTACGGTGAAAGATGTGTAAAAGTTAAAACTTTATTAGTCTTGACAACAAATTAGAAGATTCAAAGAAAGAATTGAATGAAGACTGTTATGTTGCATGTACCTTTTCCCCTTGAGATGAAAACCAAGCTGCAAACTGCTGGACGTGAATTTTGTTATTCTTTGCGGTGGCTGACTTTGTACAAGTGATGTACATTTTCGCACTGCGCAACTCAGCCTCAGACCAGAAGTGCAGACATTCCTCTCGCTCACAATACTGTTGATGATGAGTGCGACAGTACTTAACTACACCTCCTTGGCAACACACCGGGCAGATGACACCTATTTTATACCTTATATTCTTCATCCAACAAAATTCCTTACGCATGCACTCAAGCATCAAACCCAGTTGTCTATGTACAGCACGAGCACAAGCAGTTTCAAACGCGTCATGGTAGACATCGCCAGAGATGGTGAGTTTCGGCAGTGTACCTTCCACAACATTAACACTGAGATTTCCTCTGTGAACAACAACCTCAATGGATGAGAAATGGCACAGAAGGATGACAGAGCAGTCGTCGTCTCCAGAGGTGTAAAATCTGGCAAAATTTTGATACAGCTGAGGGTTGACTGTGCTCCAAACTTCATCTTTACCCCACTGAAAGAAATGCAGCATTAGGCGTGGAAATAAGCCTGGAAGAACTTGTCCAGATTCAAACTTGATAAGAAGAGAAGGGATTTGTGCGGAGGCTACCAGGCTGATGACCTCTTGCGGTGGATGCGACATGAGCATTGAAGGCACGAGGTACTCCTTCCTGCCTGAAGCATCTGATGAAGGCCAGCGACACAGCAGGCTGAATTTCTCCATGACTGCAATGAGGCTTTCTGAGGTTTGCTGCTGATCTAAAAGAGGACCCCAAACATGTTGCAATAGCGTCTCCTCCAGAATTCCTTCTGTCTCAAGTTTACGCCAAAGTCCTTCAAATTCTCTTTCCTTGCTGTCGTAAGGCTTAACGGTTATCACCTTCTTGAAAACATCGATCAACCACTGAAGGTCCAAGATTACCAAGTTGTTCAGGACAGGAGTGTCATCAAAGTGAAGTAAAATCCTTTGGTCATGTAAAAAGTTTATTAATGTGAGAAACTCTTGATCGTCGACAATCTGGCACTCTCGAATTGCAAGCTCTTTGGCCGTGTCTAAAGATAGAAATTTAAAGCCATCTTTCTTGGTTTTCTGAAGGGCCTTCTCATATTTCAACCACTTGACAGGAATGACTTCCTTCATCTGTGGTAGATCCTTAGCCACAGCAAGTGCTTCTTCTCTCAGGCGGACGACCTCTGAACACTCAGATTCCAGGCCTGACTTGGTGTTGTCCACGACGAAAACATCATCGTACAACTGGCTTTTGTACGGTTTAGAGCGTAAAAAGCCATACACTTTGCGAGCTAGTGTACAAGCAGACTTCTCACCATAAGGCTGATCAGCGTGGGTGCAGACTAGGAAAACGGGAGGGAATTTTTCTGGCAGAACCTCAGATTTAGGATTGACATGTGCTGAAAGGTATTCGTCAGGGCGAGCTAAGGAAGCAACGGAAGTCATCCAGAAATCTAAATAATCCAGATTGGTTTTTAGGTGATAGGAGTCTTCAAGTGTTGTGAACATACCATGTTTCACAAGAGGGTTGGCCTTGTCATGTGGATCCCGGCTAAGGTCATACACCAAAAAATACATTGCTCTTGGTGTAAGGAAAAGTGGGTGTGTAACGTAGTAGACAGATTGTCCACCAAAGTCCCACAAAACTGAAAATATTATTTCTTCTTCTTTTTCTTCTTCTTTGGCCTCATCAAGCAGCTTTTCAACAAGAGCTGCAATCTCGTCTGGTACATGCCGTTCAATGTCTGCACTTGGTGCATCATTTGCTGGTGTAGCAGCGATTTCATTTGGTGCCTGTGAGGATGACGAAAGAACTTCAAGACTCAAAGCTGGATCTGATCGATTGACGTTTCTTGTTGCGTTTGAATCGACACTAGACAAAGCAGTGCTTTTAAAGGGTCGAGATTCTTTCTCTTCTTTGGTTAGATTGATCACGATCAGCCGTGCTGCATGGTATTCATAGGACAGGGCTGTCTCAGAATTTACAGCTTTATCCTTTTTACTGGTCGTCCAGATCTCGGTGGTGACCTGGAAATATGCAGGATCTCTATCTATCCCTGCAGTGCTCTCTTCATTTGGGTTGAAAATCTTCCCCATAAGTGATTTCTTTAAGCTGGTTTTTCCCGACCGCTCCTGTCCTATCAACATGATTGGCACCCTCCTGACACAAGTACTTCCCTCTCTGAGGGCATTCCTGTAAGCCTCAACGGCTAAATGTCCTCTCGCACGAATTTCGGGAGGAGCTGCAAGTAAAATACATTAAAAGTAGCAGTAATAATAATCACTTTATTAGAGTCTCAAATCTTTCTAGCCGATCACAGATGCTCTACTAATTGGAGAGACTAAATCAAATCAAATCAAATCAAATGGTGGCTTTTGGGGAGAGAGGAAAACCTGAGTACCCGGAGAAAAACCTCTCGGAGCAGAGTACAGAACCAACAAACTCAGTCCACTTATGACGCCGAGTCCGGGAATCGAACCTGGGACACATTGGAAGGCGAGTTCTCATCTCACCACAGCGCCAACCCTACTCCCCCAAAGACATCTGGACTTTCGAATCTTGAGTGGCATGAAAAGCAGCACAACAAACAAGTGCTTTAAGGACAACAGGTTAATTACAAAACTTTATTCATTTCAATCAATCAATCAATCAATCAATCAATCATTAAACCGAAGGAGTAGCCTAGCTCCTTTATAAACCATACACAGCCCACAATTCCTCGATTCGCTCTGACGAAGGGCTAATGCTCGAAAGGTAAGCTTTTTTGAACCCTTTACGGTGGTCAAATTACATTATCAACTCCAATCAATCAATCGAACGATTGATCGATCGATCGATCGATCGATCAATCGAACAATTAATCTATCACCGAATCCCTTATTTACCAACCAAGGTATCGTCGATGTATCTGCTAATCGTCACGGAAAGTTTGTATAAGTTCCTTAGTTAGCTACGTTAATGAGCAATTGCTTCTTTTTTGATGGAAATATTTTTGGTCTGTTGTTTTCAAGTCGCTATGTGAAGCAACATTTTGTAGGGAAGGACTTCAATTTTATTACGCTGCGTTAAAGATTGTGACTTATGCACATAACGATTCACTGATGTAAATACCAACGTGGCACTAGTGACGTTTCCGCCAGCGCGGGAGCTACGTGAAAAAACGAGCAACTCCCGTGGTTTTGGAAAGGAAAGAACTGCTACTCTGGCTTTTTTGGGCAGCGAAGCTTTTCACAACCTAGCCTTCAATTCTTGAGCAGGGTTGGGGTAGAGGTGTGTATCAACTTTTAGCCACGAGGGTATAGGTTGAATCTGTATATTAAGGTTGTAAAAAAAGAGCGTTGTTAAATCGATTGAATGCGTACATAGATAAAATAAAATTCTCTTTTTGAGATCGATGAGGTGATGTTCAGTTTAGAAAAATGCCCTTTTTATTTCCTTTTATCTACTTTTTAATGCAGTTTGTTGCAAGAATTTTGATTTAAAAATTTGGATTCCTCAAACAGGCGAAAAGTTATGTCGAAGGGTAAACGAAAACATACACAAACGCAAGTGATAAAAATATTTTTTAGTGTTGCGTGTTGCTTTACTCTCGCGTTCAGGATATCTCAGCTGCATAACTAAAAGTTTTACTGGTCTTACTGAGGCTTATGCTTATTTTCTGCTTCGTGAAGCCTCTGCTAGAACAGATTATTCCGCGGATAGTGAGTTAATCCACCTCGCTAGGTGTGTTAAATTTAACCGTTAGTTTATCCTTAGGATAGTGCTAATCGTGCTTTGTGGAACAGAATCTAACCGAAGGATAAATTTTATCCCTCGATTAGCGAGATTTATGAGTTGATTAGCGCTAATCGGCTTTCCAGGAACCGGGACCTGGCTTTTTTGGGCAGCGAAGTATTAACAGCCCAGACTTCAATTCGGGTTTTTACTGTGAATTACTTTGCTTTGTTTTATGCTTGAGGATCAAAAGTTTCTAACGTTGAATTCAGATCGTTTATATTATATTGGGCGACATTTTTTTTTCTCTGCCAACATCTAGGTAGTTTGATTTGAGAGAAATTGGCAGCCACTCTTTAATTAAATACGAATGTTCTACCTTCAGTTGCGTTTTGACAAGAAGATGCAAAACATACGATAGGTTTCGATCTACGGCTAATCACTTTTCCTTGGATACTGACCAATAAGCTAAAGAATTTATTCCGACAACAAAGCCGGGAGAAGAATATAATGCTCCAACTTACACCAAAGTTGATAATATGAAGCACGATCGTCCAGATCAGTGTAGTCCTGAGAAAGGACTGCTTGAGATGACTTTGACTGACGTTTCGCAACCTGAGCGAAAGTCAACATCCGAGTCAGGTAAGTTGTATAAAGCCAGGAGATCCTGGGTATAGGCTAGAGGTATAGGGAATAGTGGTCAAGGAAAGTGTGAGGCTACAGGATGTTTGTTAGATAAGCCCAGGTGCAATTACTGCAAGAAGTGAGTGGTGCCTTTCGATCCGTCCTTTGCCAAAGCCACTGATAATGACTCTCGCTCAGGTCCCGGTTGTTATTCAAAACGTGGATAGCTTTGTCCAGCGGGATAAGTTTGTATCCAGCGGATAAAAATGTACCGCAACTAACACATGTTAAATGTTTATCCGCTGAATAGTGACTTATCCGCCGGTTAGCGTTATCCTGTCTTTGAACAACTGAGGCCAGGTTGTTAAAATGACAGTCGATGTCATTTCAAACAATCCTTCTTAGGTTTACAGTTATACTATATATAACTATATACTATAGCCCTTCACAAAGTTGAAATATGAACAACTTATAACGTCATATCAAAGAGAATAATATTTTCCCCTACTGGCTGGTACACTAACTTGCGACGGCCACTGTGATACCAGAGCAGGAGTGAACTGGGTTCAATCAGGTTAACCTCACCTGTGGCTGACTGCAAATGTGCCTCCAGGAGCACATAAGTGGCACCAGATTTACCAAGCTGCCTTAACATGGTGTACAATTCAAACACAGTGGCATCAGGTTCACTTTTCGCCCACTCAATGAGAAGTCTTTCAGTAGCCTCGTGAGGAAATTTTTCAAAATTATGCACGAAGTCAGTGGAGAAACCTATCAAACCGGCCAGCTGTATCCAGTTCTTTTCTGGATTTAAATGATATCCGAGTTTGCAAATCGCGTCATCAGGTAAGTCCTTGATTTTCAAGCCACTCTCTGATAAGAAAGGAAACAATTTTGAAGTTCGTTAAGATGTAGAATTTAATATACACAGGCCAAACCAATCCAATCAATTTTTCAGTATAGTGAAAAAAAAATTGATTTCTCCAACAATCGGCTATCCTGAGCTGTGTTTTGTAGTTTTTTTAATGAGTTTTTCCATCATAACTGCCAGACGTCATAAATTGCCACAGTGACTGAAGAGGACTTATGAATGTGACCTACAAATCTCGTACTCCCGCGAGGTTACTCAGGGATATTCGTGACGGAGGCATACGAAAGCCTCTTAAGGGTTTCAAATTGGTGATTTGTGGACGTTTTTAGGTAAACAATCTTCGCATGGATTTTGGAGTCATACATAAGGGTGGGGACATCGAAATCCTTGATTCTCTTTCAAGATGTTTTTCATTTTTATTGGAGTTTTTCGGGGTTGTGATCTGGGTGTTTGAGCTTGTTGGGTACATCACAATTTATCCTATATGCCTAAAATACCAGTCGTACTCGTGCCCAGAATTCGAACAATCAGAGTGGAAACCTACTAAGACGTTTCAGTTGAAGCACCTAAACATGACATTAGAAACGTCCGGGAAACAAATTTTCTCGCAGCTTAGGGTGCCTATTATGACGAGTCCTTCTGATATACAGGGCATTTTTATCACAATTTATGACTTGCTGCTAGAGATAAGCGGTTGAACATCATAGAATTGTACTCTTTGACGAAACTATTTGACTATAGTCAGATAAAATATTTACTTTGTGGTCAAAATATCACTCTAGTTAAAACATTGCTAGTGTGAACAAACCTAGGCTAAAAAATACCAACTTAAAATCGGTAATAATTTTGGTTAACCACGAAGAACTCTTTCACGTAACCAGAAATGACATGAACGTGAGAACTGAGATCCGACGCATTGGCTTTAGAGTTTGCCTGGCAGTCGAAGTTCTCTTCAGGATGAATAAGAATACTACCGTGCCAAAGGAAAAGGAAAAGGTACCCAGAAAACGACTGCAATAGCCGGAGAATTCAGTGTTTGAGAATGTATTTACAAAATGTACCTACACATGTATGCGCTTGACTAAAAATATGTGTATTTACAACCCATTTGCGAGAAATTTTCCTCGTCGCTAAATCCAGTATCTCAAGACATATCCGCAACTTAAAACAAAGCAAGAGTTTATTCTCTTTGTAGAGAATAATCAGTTCAGTTCAGTTCAGTTCAGTTTGTACAAGGTTAGAGAGAGAGAGGAGTGCGCATTTTCTGAATACCTCATCAGTAACAAAACAAAATAAAAATAAACACTTAAAAACGTGCCGTGTACCTAGGTGCTGTTACAAACAAATGATACCAAAAACCAATCTAACCGCTTGCGTCCCTTCCAGCTGAACAGGTATACTCACCTTTTAACTCGCGCTCCTCCTTTGTCAACAGGGTGTTTCGGCTTGATGATGTCTGGGGGATTTTCAAAACAGAACAGAGTGTGGAATAGAAATGTGCAGCCACTCTTTGAAATAATATACTTGCACAAATATCATCGTTTGTAAAACGGAATTCTCAAGTCTCAAGATGCGGTCGCTCAAAGCGCAATTAGGCTATAAAGGAATGGTTTCAAAGAAAGAAAGAAATACAGACAGGTAGACAGACAGAGACAGACAGACAGAAGGAAGGAAGGAAGGAAGGTACATACAAATACAGAAAAAGAGGAACAAAGAGAGTATATTAAACAAATATCCATCAGCAAAGAAAACGTTAAACAAACAATAAACAAACCTTTTTCTCGCCAGGTTTTAGGACACCACTTAGAGAAGACCAAAAACCTTTGATTCTTTTAGGTTTTTTGACAACCCAACGTGACGATGCAGAGTGCTGCCTTAAATTCTCCTTAAAGATAACCATTAAAAAAATAAGTAAAGTTGAAACAATTTACACTAGGTTCAATAGCAGGGCATTGAATTGGATCACCTTTGTACGCTGGGCACTATGGACCAAAACCGTAGCCATGCACAGTAAGGCCGATGGAACGGATTTAATGAATCTCTGGGGAAGGACTGTTCAGGTAAACAGGGTTCACGGTTGAATAACGTTACGTCAAATTGCGAGTTCTCCTCTCCATGTTTCAAACTAAATGAGATCTCTAAAGGGCCTCAGTCTCTGAAATTGAACTGTTGGCTGGTACTTCATACATCTACGCTTTCCATAATTTCTATTTATTTTCCTGTAATATTGTTAACGACTTTAAAAATTTAAATTTTTTAATCATCGGTATTATCATAAACATTGCCATTGCCACTGTCAATATTATTATTATTATTATTATTATTATTATTATTATTATTATTATTATTATTATTATTATGACAGTGAGAACGTATGGATGCCATATGGATCCCTATCCAGCCAACCTGGGGCGTCGGACGTAACCCAGGAGGCCCTGAGGCTAACAACTCTGTAGCTAGTAAAACATATAATATATAATATATAATATATAAACAAAAATTACTAAAAAAAGTATCTGTTCACTCTTCTGCTATCCTCAAGATATCACTTTCAGTGTTCGGGTAATGTTCAGGGTGTGCGAGATGACGGCTCTCTGCATCCGGAGTAGAATCTCTCCTCCTCTAGCCCGAACATTTCCCTCATAGCCTCGTCTACCCCGCTGGACCACCCTCCTAGGTCATCTATGATGATGTTGTACTGCCAAATGTCATAACCTGGGAACTGCTGCTTGAGTTCCAGCGGAGGGGGCCATACGGAGGGGGCAAGCTGATTGGACGCTTGAACTCTGTCGGTGTCTGACAGTGGGCTCGACCAGATGACCGAGTCTCTGCAGGTAGGTCTTAGCAGTACACTGTAGAGCCAGCTTCTCTTCTTGAAGTAGCCGTCCCGGCGCTCCTAGGAACCGGTAGGTTGTCTCTTCCTTCAGGCTATCAATGACCGTCTCCCCTGACTTGAACCCTTCAGGTACATCAACCGGGACACCCCTTCTCACGTTGAGCACATTACACTTCTTTGGATTCCATTGCAAACCAATGTCCCCCATCGCTTTCTTTGTCATCTTGAGTACTCTGTTAAGCTTTGCTTGAGACGCCGCGAAGACCTTCAAGTCGTCAATGTGTTATTATTATTATAGTTATTATTATTATTACTATTATTATTATTATTATTATTATTATTATATCAACGGTAAAACGTACAAGTTTTTCCTCAACTCGAATTTTCATTTCTTTTGCAAGAGTGTAGAATGCCTGCACAAAAACAAAGGGAGAAAAAAGAAAAAGAAACATTAAATTACACACCACACACCTGCAACTAGCAAATGCGCTTACTAAAACTTGTAGTGGGTCGAAGTGGGGATAAGTGTGATCAAAGTTTTGATTATTTAATTATGATAAGAATCTGTTTATCACCATCGTAAGCCTTCATAAGTCTTCCACAATACCAACTCCAAAAATCTTAAACAGGTGCAGAACGCATATGCTCGACTGATTTTTAACGCACCGAAGCACCAGCACACTACTCGTTTTCCTCTTGATCTACAATGACTGCCCGTGAGCCAGCACATTGTTTTCAAGTTACTACTGCTCTGCTATAAAGCCCTTCATGGAATAGCGACATGCTATTTTACCCATCTCGTCACAGTACTTTCGGCAAGCCGATATAACCTCCGACGAAACAATAATGGCACGCCCCCTCACCCGCCCGACTAGGTCAGCGAGGAATTCACTCGGCGATCGAGCGTTCTCACGAGCAGCTTCCAGTCTATTGAATGATCTGCCGCTCGAGCTGCGAAGCTCGACTTCTTCTGATATTTTTAAATCAAAAACCAAAACACTTTTATATAAGAAGTCAATTTTTCATGTCTATATATTTTTATGCTTTTGATTTGTGTATGTATAGTTAATAATCATAATCATTACTGTATTTCATTCCGTTGCAGTTTATAAGTTTTATTACGACCTTTAAGTCATATTGTAGCATATGCATATTTTTTTATACAATGTCATGCGTGTTTGAATATTTATATAAAAAATGCGCAGTATAAATTCCCATATTATTATCATCATTTTCATCATTATCATTACCGCGCAGCAGCAAGAGGAAAATGACCCTGCTGTGGGACTATTTAAATATATTTTCAGTTTCCAGATTTCCGCTGTATTGAAATAGATGGGATGAATTCCTAAATAACATAGCCAAAAGGCGGGAACTTGAAGCCATAAAAATACAAGCCCAAACAGAAACAGAATCAGAAATAATAATAATAATAATAATAATAATAATAATAATAATAGTAATAATAAGAGAGAGCTACTATGACAGAGATTCAAAAGATCTGCATGCTGGGATCTGCGCGAATCCTCAGAAAGGTGCTCAGTGTATGACAGAATGATTGACTTGAGTGACTGACGCCCTAGGTGCTGGTTTGCGCCGGCTGATGCACAAAAAGAACACCAGCAAAGACTGTGATAAAAGAGACAATACTTGTAACAACAACAACAACAACAACATCTTTATTTCATTCATTAAATATACAAGTATCACACCACCTGCAAATAGCAAGGCTAATCGAGGCAGGTGGTGTGAGGACGGCTTAAGAATAAATACAATAGTTGAGGTGAAAAACAAAAAAAAAGAAAAAGTACCATATTTAAAATAAAGAGGGTCAGTCACGAGAGAAATTGTAATAAGAAAATCGAGGCAGCTATTTAGATAAGCGGAGGCTAATAGTTTTTAAAGTCGGAAATTATTGTGTTTAGGTCAGCATAACTATCCTGAACTTCAAATATTTTCAACAGAGTTGAATGAACTTTTTCCTTAAAGAGTGATTTTGAAGAATTTCGTAAATTTTCAGGTATACTATTCCAAATTTTGGCTCCCATAGTAGAAAACGAATCATTTTTCTGATTTAGTCTAGAGTAGTTAATGTAATAATTTCCAGAAGAGGAGGAGCGAGTATTGTAAGAGTGGATTGTCTTAGTAGATTTAAAGAGATGGGAAATATTATAAGGGGCAATGTTATTGTAAACATCGAACATTAATATCGAAGAAAGCTTAAAATAAAGCATTGTAACAGGCATAATATTTGAGTGGAGAAAGTAAGGAACAGCAGGGGAGAGGAAAGGTGCGAAGTTAATTAGGCGCACAGCTCTCTTTTGTAATTTAAGGAGTTTCTCTAAGTGAGTTTTTGCAGCCTGGCCCCAGGCAACGAGGCCATAAGAAAGGTAAGGAAGGATTAAAGAATTGTAAATCCCGAAGAGTGTTTTAGGAGGAACAAAATGTCTTAGTTTAGCTAATATCCCGATGTTTCTACTAATTTTTAGCGCAACATAGTTAATATGATGTTTCCACGAAAGATGGTTGTCAATCATGACCCCTAGATATTTGACGTATTCCTTACGTTCAAGGTTAAAATATTTATTTACACGGCTATCAAGAATTTTAATATTGACGTCGTAATTTAAGCGCTTATGGTAAGGATGAAAAATTATATAGTTAGTTTTCTTGACATTAAGTGATAGTTTATTTGCTATTAGCCAATCGACAATTTTAAGTAACTCATCATTCATTACAGTTTCAAGGGATCTCAGATTTTTATTTGCATACAAAAGGTTTGTGTCATCAGCGAATAAAAAGAATTCCAATTTGTTTGATGCTTTATATATATCATTCACATAAATGAGAAAGAGCAAGGGCCCTAGTACACTCCCTTGCGGGACACCACACAAGGTATTTTGTTTTTCAGATACATGTGAGCCAATTTGTGTCGTTTGAACTCGATTTGTCAGGTACGACGAGAACCAGTCATTCACTATTCCACGAACTCCATAGTGTGAAAGCTTCTGTAAAAGAATAGCGTGATCAACAGTATCAAACGCTTTTTGTAAATCAATAAAGACACCACAGGAGAACATACCCTTGTCCATGTACGATTGAATTTTATTAACAATGTCCAAAATGGCATGGTTAGTCGACCGACGCTCACGGAAACCATATTGTGACTCATAGAGAACATTATATTTATTGAGAAACGATTTTAGTCGATTATACATTACCTTTTCAAACAGTCTATTGAAAACTGAAAGAAGAGAGATAGGGCGATAATTACTAGGTTCGTCTTCGTTGCCGTCTTTATAAATCGGAATAATTTTAGCATGTTTAAGCTTAGAGGGGAAAATTCCCATGCGCACTGATTTGTTTATTATATTAGCAATAGGCTTCGAAATAATTTGACGTGAGCATTTAAGGAGGTGCATAGGACAAGAGTATAGTCCGTGAGCTTTATTAGACGGAGCCATGATAATTTCAAGTTCGATTTCCGAGGGCAGTACAGTTTCAAATACGAAAGATCCAGAATAAGTGGTTCTCGGTAGATAATCAGAAAATTGCCTACTACTATTTGGCAATTCAGAGGCTAGCCTGTTACCTACAGAAGCAAAATAAGAATTGAGAATGTTCGCATTCACCAAAGGATCATGGGATATCTCTTGGGTTTTAGAGTGCTTCATTTTCGTAATTACTTTCGTGTGCTTCATTTTACGATGTATTAAATCATTTATGCCTTGCCACATTCGCTTTAAGTTGTTTGTGTTTCCCTGAAAGTAATTATGGAAATAAAGCTTTTTACTTAGTCTCGTTAATGATAAGATTTTATTTCTATATAATTTATATGTAGCAGAATTACCCTCCGAGAGAAGTTTATTTTTTGTCTGAATAGATTTGCGAATTCCAGAGGTGATCCACGGTTTAGAGAAACATTTAACTTTACGTCGAGAGGTATATTTAAGGGGGGCATGTTTATTAACTATTTTATTTAGTTTGTTGTAAAAAGACGAAAAGAGCTTATTGACGTTCGTTTCGTCATCAGGAACAGAATGATCCCAGTTAATAAGTAATAGATCATTTATAAAATTTCTCTCTGTAAAATTAGAAAAATCTCGTGAGAGTAATCTGGCCGGTTTTTCTTTTGATATAGGTGTTTGTGAAATACAGAACTGCGCGAAGTGATCGCTAACATCCGAGATTAGGTTCCCGCTGATGATATTTCCTTCTATCTTATTAGTGAAAATATTGTCAATTAAAGTAGCAGAGTTTCGGTGTACACGGGTTGGTTTATCAATTGTAGGAGTTATGTTAAGGCTCTGTAAAGTGAAAAGAAAGTCTTGAACATAACTACAGGAGTTAAAGTGCAGAAGATTTAAATTAGTATCAGACATTATATAGATGGGTTTGCAAGAAATAATGAGATTTTCAACTGTTTCTTCAAAATATTTTAAGAAAGTTTCAGGAGAATTATGCTGCCTATATATTACTCCACAGATAATATTTGCTGCGTTAGTGAAATATATTTCTACCCATAGGGCTTGAAAAGCTTCATTAGAGGTCTTTTCAAGGACTTCATACTTGAAATCTGAGTCAATGTACATCCCGACACCTCCAGCAGAAAGAGGTGTCGGGACGTATTCAAAATTATACCCTGTTATGTTTGGGTTGAAGTCAATGAAATTTGAATTTGTAATTCTAGTTTCGGTCACTCCAATGATATTAAAATGAAAGTCAAGTTCGTTTAATAGATGGGTTTGTAAATTTTCGAGATTACTTTTTAGACTACAAACGTTGTTGTGAAAAAGTGACAATTGATTTCGAAATACCTTTTTGTTTAATTTATTCGTTAGTAGGCTAAAACTAAGAGGAGAATAATATTTGCATCGAACGGGACGAATAGGTGAATATTCTGAGTCGCTATTATTTACATTAAAGGCGTTAAGACTAAAAAGGTCGATATCATTAAGACTAGGCAAGCGATCAAGATACTTTTTACTTGGAAGATTTTCCATCGGTAATAAATTATTAAAGGAACCATGGCATTGGCTGATATTATGACCATTGTAAGGCAATTCACGAAAAAGTTCCTTAGTGAGTTTAGTTTGAACTGAAATTGGCATTGTTATACAAAAGAAATTACATAATGTAAGACATATACTTTAGGTAGTTAAATGTACTTAGCTTAACTGCCCTTGTTCGTCTTGGGCGGATCTAGCAAGGTCTCCTGCAGTGCGAATTTTCAACAGCTTAGAACCTTCATCGGCAGAATAACGAAGGAAGATACATCCATTTCTCGCCCAGCAAAACTGATAACCATATTCAATTTGAATTCCTTTGCTTTCGAGTATAGCTGCTGCAAACGAGGTGTAAGGTGATCCAAAAGCAGGACATTAGACATATCAGATCCCTCGCGAAGACCAATAGTGGACGGATCAACAGAACTTCCCTCTTTCCTTTTCGACATCACTTCATTCCTTGCCAGTCTGCGAATAAACTTGCAAACAATTGGCTTCGGCCCCGTACGAGAATTGTCTCGAAAAGACACTCTATGGGCTATATCAATATCGCGTATTGAGACTTCAGCGCCCATCTTATTGAATAGGTTAACGCAAAGGTTGCTTGTATCTTCGGCCTTCTCTCGATCGCTAAGCTCAGGAACTCCTAGAATCTTTATATTGAAAGAGTAACTATATTCCTGGAACTCTTCAACAATTCCTTCCAGTTCACCGAGACCTTCTTCAATATCATCAAGCCGTTTACGGATTGATTTAAGTTCACTTTGAATGTCGCTTTCGCTCTCGTGGAGCCAGTTTAAGCTTCTTTCGGTCTCTAATTGCACGTCGCGGGAAGATCCGCCATTTTGTTCCTTCGATGCATGTTCTTGGACCTCAACTCTATCTTCTAATCTCTTGATATCCTTTCGTGCAGACTCTAATAGCTGCTTCAGATTTTCATTACTTTTTTTCAGTGATTTCATTTGGTCAGGCTGACCACCTTTTGCCATTTTGGCCAAATTTCCACAGAGCTACACAAGTTGCGTCCTCACTGTACGCACACATGCACACAATAATAATAATAACTATGATTTTTACACTTTTGCAGTGAGAAATTAATAAATGAGGGAAACTGCAAGAGTATGCTGCGAATAAATCCACTTCAATTGGTTGCCTGACACACAACAGGATTTAAGGTTACACCAATACATAACAAAGATTTAAACAGACTTTGGTAGAAATAAGTAAGATTATTAATTGATTTCCTTCTGCATTTGCGGTCCGTGGACGGTTCGTCCATTCATTATTTTTAATTTCCTAATCTATATTCAACAACGGTAAAAGTTAATGTACATGTTTCATGCTTTTACTAAAAATTACACCGATAGAGAAACTGGTTCTACCTGAACAAATTTCGTTTTATTACATTTTCAATTAAAGCCACTAGACCTGATAAATGTAAATACGAAAAATGTCCAATCTCCAAAAATTGCCAAAATGTAAGAAATAGTCGTCTCTTTACTTCTAAACCTAGCCAAAAAGACAAAAACAAAATCAACTTCTGTTTTACGTTTTTCGTTTTATGCACAATTTTGAAGAAAAAACGAAAATCGACTTCTTTTTTACCGGTTTTCGTTTTAAGTGCAAAGGTAAGCAAATAACGAAAAACGAAAGTCAACTTCCGTTTTATCGTTTTCTGTGTTTTGGAGCAAACTAAAGAAAATAAACAAAAAATAAAGATCGACTTCTGTTTTATCGGTTTTTTTTGTTTGTTTGTTTTTGTCCAAATTTAAACAATTGAACAATAAAACCGATAGAGAAAATAGGAGCAGGGTAAAGCTTGTCCCAAGGCCCTTTCGTATGAGGGGTCGGGAAGATGCAGGAAGTTGTTCACCTGTAGAGCGTTGTACCATGGGATTGGTCACAATGTTGTTCAGCAGCTTTAATCGCTGAATATATGCCTATTTTTATCGTTTTGGTGGCGATTTTCGATCAAGAATGGCGATCGAAAGTCTCGGAGTCGATAGGTATCTTCGCAAACTTGTGTAAGATGGCACGAAAAGTCACAAGGAAGGAAGCATCCTTCTACGACAGGGTAGAGTAAAACACTCACTTTTACATTGAACTGCATGCTTAAAATAAATCTTTGCACCTGTGAAACTGAAGTCAAGATAACTAGTCAAGAGTTGGTAAGAAAGGGCACAATGCGTTTCAAACGGGTGCACCCAACACTTAAATATTTTTTTCGCTACATTATAAGTCTTTGCAGCTGTGAAAAGTCAAGATACTAGTCAAGAGTTGGTAAGAAAGGGCACAGTGCGTTTCAAACAGGTGCAAAGATTTATGTTAGCGAAAAAAAAAATTAGGGTGTTAGGTGCACTTTAGAGCTATTTTACGTTGACACACTTTCTTCATGTTTCTCACAGGGTTGGTTCTACGTATGGCCAGAAGAAAGATGATGACAGGCCATCTCAGATATTCAAGAGGTTTGCGAGTAGGAGTAAACAGAGTGGGACATTCACTGAAAAAATACGATCTGCTGTCAAGTCATCTTCATTAAAGTAAACTCTCTGCTGTCCGCGCCATTATACTCTCTACGTCTGCTTCTAAGACTTTTGATATTAAAAAGCAATATTGACCGCGACTGACTGTTTAAAACTTTCGTCCATCACGAGGTCCAAGAGTCACACTCTGCCTCAGAGCTCTGCAGGGTGTAGCTTGCAGAGTGCTCTACAAACGCATGGCTTTAGCCAGTCAGCAACAGCCACTTAAGAGCTCAAAATAAGAGGGCTTATTACTGATCAAGAGTTCCCGCTAAAATTGCAAATGTACCCCGACCCCTCCTATGGACAGGACTCCCCCTACCATGCTCCTTCCATTTCGTAATAATATATTAATATTTCTATAGCGCAAATTAACATGTTTATATGAACAAATGCGCTATAACTTCATGCAATTCCTTTATTTCTCGAAGCAAACGTCCTACCAATAACTTTTCTTTATTATCAATCGGTATCAACCTTAATGTATGATATCAATAATGATAAAGCCCCAACAAATATTCTAAATTTATTTCAGCAAACGCGTAATATTCACTCATACAATACACGATCGTCTACATCAGGAAAGTTCGCTGTTAAACGTTCTAGACTCGAAATACTAAACAATTCCTTTTCTCGACTCGGAGTAAAACTGTGGAATAAGATACCACGCTATACAACGGATCTTCCTAAAAAAAACTTTCAAACGAGTTCTTCGCAAATTGTTATTTGATATTTTAGAAAAGGAGGATGACTATATTGAAATCCCCATGATAATTAAAAAAGTAGGTATATAGATCCAGTTTTTAATCTCTTTAATGTTTGTTTTTCTTTTCTTTTCTTCATTGTATGTCAGTAAGCGCTGTGTTAACTAGATCTTCGTTTTATTTATTTATCTATTTATTAATCATCATTTATATTATTATTATTTTATTTATTTATTTTTTTATTTTTATTTTTTGAAGTTGTAATAATCTGCAAGGCTTGTTTTAATTTAAGGTTCTTTTATTGTTTCTTAAGCTACTCATCTGAGTTGTATATGTATTTGTCTTGCCCCGCCACGACTAGCTTCTCAGCTATTTGCGGGGCAAACTACCCTTAACTTTCATATGTAAAGATAAATAAAGTTGTTGTTGTTGTCTCCTCACAGGAACCTGCATAAAAAAATGGAAATAAGACTGCACATTGCCTTTTGCGTTGTTGAATATAGATTAGGAAATCGAAAATAATGAATGGACGAACCGTGCACGGACCGTGTACCTACCTCATTTACATTTATGTTTTTGGCAGCACTTATTTCCAGGAATTTCATTCCATACTTTGCTGCCAGCTGTAACAAAGAAACAACGCCTTCTTCAAGAAATATTACGATGTCTGTACTTCAATCAGCATAGTAGAACATAGAAGAACATGTACAGAAAATTTTCGGGTCAACGTCACTTGGTTTTTTCGCGTTTTCTCCGGCCTGTTTGACGAAATCGTGCTCATTTGGGTATGGTTTGAAAAATCTCTTCCCCCTACACATGCTACATGTAAAAGTTGTCCAGGAGCATTAAAACTGATGACGTCACAAGCGGTACAAGGGACGTGGTTCTGCGCGGCCGGTTTCGGCCGGTGTGGTAGACAATGGGTTAACCTTAAGCCTTGGCCAAACGCTCGCAACATTTCAACGCAACATTTTGCAACATTGTTGCATCATGTTGGTGCGATGTTGTGAAGGGGCCGGCCAAACGCACGCAATATTTCAACTCAACATTTTACGGGTTGTCGATGTTTGTGTGCCAACACCATCCAACATGTTACAATATATCGCAACAGGGTGGCCAAACGTGTGCAACATGTTGTGTTCTGGCGCTTTGAAATAGCAGACCGACCTAGCGCGCATGCCCTAGTGCAACAATGTTGCGTGAATGTGGCCAAACGAGTACAACATCATGCGACATCCAAAATGTTGCACGAAAAATTTGAGCGTTTTCAAATTTGAGCCAACACCATCCAACATGTTGCAACATATCGCAACAGGGTGGCCAAACATGTACAACATGTTGTGCCCAACAGTGTTGCAATATGTTGCGTTGAAATGTTGCGAGCGTTTGGCCGGGGCTTTAGGTAGTCTTAACTAGACGATAATTCTCTTAACCGTGGTTTTGTAACCCCGAGATTGATATAAATAAAAAATTTCGAGCTCGACAAGTATTTTCCACCAGCGTTGGTTTTCTATCGATTGGTTGCTTTTTAAACAAACTAGCTCAATGTATTCCACAGGGATACTTCACAAATTAATGTGATCAAGTAAGCTGAAGCCACTCAAAAGGCACTAAGGCCACAAGGTAGCGGGCATTACCCCTTAAATCTACCAAAGCAAAGATTGAGCCCAAGCATTAGCAGCCATGGACAGCTGTTTCGGCCTTGTTAGGCCTCGCCAGCATGGCATAGCTAATGCTCAGGCTCAAGTACCCACATATCAATAAAACAAGCAATAAGAACGTCCATGGCTGTCTATGGCTGCTAATGCTTGGGCTCAATCTTTGCTTTGGTAGATTTAAGGGGTAATGCCCGCTACCTTGTGGCCTTAGTGCCTTTTGAGTGGCTTCAGCTTACTTGATCACATTAATTTGTGAAGTATGCTTGTCACTCCAGCCACATCCCACAAGCTTTACGTTTTCATTGCAATGTATTCCACAGTTTTATAGAGAGCTTTCGTCAAAGATTATTAAAACAATTATAAATCGAATTTCTGGTAATGAACGAAGTCCACTTAAAATAATTTTTCGCGCCCAAAACGTTTACGGGAATTTCGGGAAAAGCGCGGCTTGTTAGTTACACTCGGGGAAAACGTGGTTATAACGGGGTTTACTTACTTCAAAATGCTTTTCCTTGATCGCGTTTAGAAACGGACTCCAATTTGATTGAGGACGTAGGTGGATACTTATATTGTATTTATAGTATTATATACTGTAGACGCAAATCAGAGACAAATTGAAGCTGTTTGTCGTTTCTTCCGGCGAACCTGCTGCTCTTTGTCACCGCCTCGCTGACGAAAAAAAAGTCTTCACCTCACCCGAGAGAAAGAGTTTTGTTCATTACTGTTCATTGAAATAGTGCAAGGAGACTTCAGTTTATTTTAGGTATGTTTAAGCTCAAAATTCTGCGAAAATTGCGAGTAGGCTTACTAGTATAGCGCTATGTGAAACGAAAATCAATGTTCTGCTGAATTTGTGCAAGAAAATAAATTACGGTATACTTACATTTTGGCTTCTAATAACGTCTACTCTCCCAATCATTAGTTTCTTAGAAGACGACCTTGGATTTTATGGTTGAGAAAGGAATTCTTGTAGACGTCGATTAATGCGTGCCATAAATGCAGATTCAGCGCTTTAATAAAATCCGAAATTTGTACATTAATACGTCAATCGCTGAACAAACAGTGCGTCCAACAAGGTTAGACCTCAACAAGCCGACACAGATTTCAGCTTCAGAAAAAAGTGGCATGGAGGTGGTATAGTGTTTCTGAGAATAGGTAGAGTACTATCAAACGATATCGATTCCAAGTCTGTTTTTAACCGACACATAATACCAACTGCAATTACCTTCGGAGACCAAATGAATGCCTGCCGGTCAAGCAATACAGTGGTGTGGTCAAATGTCTGATAAATGGAGAAACTTAGAGGTGAGAGGGGCATCAGACTCAAAGAAGGTCACAAATTGGTCGCAACGCAAAGCGGCCATTTCTGAACATGAAAGTGGACCATCTTTGCCAGTAGCTAGCAAAATGAATATGTGAATGATTATCGCCGTTATGAAAACACTACTTAAGCAGCAGTGAAAATAAAGCCTGAAAAAAAAAATACAGGCTTGTACGGGGTGTGAGAATTAACGGATCAGCGCTCTACCAACAGAGCTAACAAGCCAATTGGATTCTTTAATCCGCAGTTCAAATATATGACTTTCATATATTTATTCTCATAACTAGCAAAATGCTGGGTGCCAAAGGTTTTATTTTTCTTAGCGAGTTCGGCGGTTAACCCGCTAAACGCAAAGCGAACGGAGACGCGAAAAATAAGAACCTCTGGTCACGGCAGTTGAGAACCTCTCTTCTATGCAATTTTCGAAATAAGATATCTCGGCAAACCGGTTTTCTACAGAGTTTGCTTGATTTTATAATTTGACATGACGTGTCGCCGCGGTGATGCCTAAAACCGCTTGCTTGTGTCTCGTGTAAATAGCGAAATCCTGAGCTGCGTTTCTACAACCCCAGTTAAAATTATAGCGTCTGTAAAAAGTGTTTCAATTTTTTAATTTTTGGATCTGAGAGGTTCAATTTCTTCGACGGTGTCGTCTGTGTTGTGATTTCCGGTAAGCAAAGAGATCACTTCCTCATCCATTTTGTGCATGAAATGGCGAAGAGACGAGGAGAAATTAAAAAAGCTCTTCGAGGCACTGAATGTTTTTAGAAAGAAAGCTAAACAGACGCTTACGGAACAAAAGGAACTAGATGGGGGTGGAAATTCCACGGAAAGATTAAGCGAGGTGTTACAGAAATTCGCCGACTTTTATTAGCAGTGGTACTGTCAGGAAAAAGTCCGCACTGAAACGTTCACCCCACGTTCGACCTAGTCTCCTTCGCAGCCGTTATTAGGGTCGTCACTTAACGCTCCTCCCCACTAACGGCTGCTCACTCGAGCTCTGCATTCCTTTCCCTCTGTTACAGAGAACCAATAGAATGCATGTAATTTTTGGCAGCTGCGCCAATCATATTTCTCGTTATTTTTGCCGCCAAAAACACAACAAGCGAGGACTAGGACCAGGTTTCTAGAAAATGGAAGCCCGCTCCTTATTGGTCAGTTTGAGGGAAAGAAATGCAAAGCTCGAGTGAGCAGCAGTTAGTGGAGAGGAGGGTTGCGTGACTACCCAAATAACGGCTGCGAAGGAGACTACGTTCGACCGAGATCACTTTCAAACCAACTTTATTGCCCGCTGGACTTCAACTTCATAACGACTTAGCTGTCCAATGGTTCGATCATCGATCGTGGTGTTGTGCAAATTAAATATCAAGGACGCTGTTAACAGGACCGCAAACACATCCTCACCATGATAAAATGAAAACACATCCTCACGCTTGATAAAATGAAATAAAGCCTCTTCCTGAACAGGTTTCAATTCAAAAATCTCCGAAAATCCACAATTAAGTGCGAATTGTACTGCACCTCTAAATGCTCGCTCGAATTCAAAGCTTTCCATCGCCACTTTTGTTTTGCAAGCCTTCCTCACGCTAAAAACCGGTTTTGTGGCTCCTGGGGTGCATTATCACCGTTCAACCAATGAAACTGAGTGTTGGATCGTTTTCACTACGAAAACCAATCAGCTATCGAGTTGAATATCTGAATTCATGGAAGTGAGGTTCTCGGCAGCCGTGACCAGAGATTATTTTTTTCCCTCGCCGCGGAACTTTCCTCCTTCAAATGGAACAAAAAAAAAACCTCTGGCACCCAGGGTATCGGTAAACATCAGCGGCACATGTCTTCAACTACTAAATGTTTCAAATATGCGGCGGTGGAGACGACATTTCATTTCAAGCTAACTGCTATTTAGTTGTTTACCTTATATCAAGCCATGTCCATAAATAAATAAAGATTCGCCCCAACATTTTCTTTTCTTCTCCCAAAACAGCTCCTTATAGTTTTCAATCCCCATGCCATTATCCCCCGACTCGTTTTCCGTTCACAGGGGTTTATTTACAAATTATATTATATTAAAGATTTGTTAAGAAAATGTACTACAGAAAGGAATTCTACCTTTGCTCCTCTCTCTTTGGACACTGCTCTTCTATCCTCCATGTGACAGTTGTTTCCAACCAACATTTTGACAACATCTGATCCTCTATCCTGAATCGAATATCACCATACCAAGTGTTTTATATAAGTATGCCAGTATTAATGGATAATCTGAGACAAGAGATTAGGGAGCCCAAACGCCAACCTGATGGTGGCCGAGGACTGCCATTGAGTTTTGAGTGAATAAAATTAAATGTGAAACAAAATGCAAATAAAATTAAAATCAAATACAAATGCAATAAATGTAAAACAATGAAAATAAAATCAAATGTAAATGCAATTAAATGTAAAACAAAATGTAAAACAAAGTTAATGGCAGCGCTCGGCCAAGCCTAAATTTAATTTCATTTGAAAAAAAAAAAAATTCACTTGGCCGATCGTTGCCAGTGCCAGAAATACGTGCCCAGGCCCCCAGGAACACATGCACACTTTTGTTCAGGAAGCCGTGAGGAATACAGTATAAACAAGTCAAACATCGCGGACCCGAGAGAAGCTACCTGGAAAGACGACGATAAATCAAAACACACCATGGCCAAGCTTGCCCATCAAGAACCCCAAAAGATCGAGGCGCTGGACTTTCGGCTTATACATGATTTCCCAGAGTATACTCTTGATAGGCGACGCCGTTTCTTTGACACGTGAAGACAGCAGTGGAAAATGAATTAAAAGGCCCTAGTTCTTTGCACAATCTCATTACAGCATGTCAATAATTAAGTGTGGAATATAAAAAAGCGAAGAGCCATCAAACGGCTATCAAGTTTAAGGCTGAAACTACCGTCGTTGAGTGACAACAACATCTTCAAGGACAAACGATTCGAAATAGTCTACATCGGGGAATCCTTGAGTATTTCGCTGAGGCCCGTTTCAAACGTCGTGCTACTGCCGTGCTTAGCTCGCTCAACTGTCGCACAAATTCAGCGCGATTCGGTTTCAGACGTCGAATTTAATTCCGTCGAATAAAAAGTTGTTGCCCAATCTCGTACCCAGAATCGTCGGGTGCCGTAATCAAAACATTGACCAGCCGTTGTACGAAGCAAATCCAAAATGTTAATTTATGAATTGAGTTCAACACGGCAATAGCACGACTTGGTTGAAAACGTCGTGCTTAAGTCGAGTTTAATCCGGCAAGATTCGCTTAATATCCTTCGTTTGCACTTGTTGATGTTGTCACTGAACGTAGTTTCAATGCAGGATATTTTAAGTACAGCCTTTTTAACCTTAATCAGTTGATAGTCGAGTGGTGGGGATTCGCTTGTTTAATGGATTGCGTGACTTCATCTTTGTTTGTATTCCACACTTAACTGTTGACATGCTGTAATGAGATTGTGTAAAGAGTTGTAGGGCCTTTCAGTTCCTTTTCCACTGCTGTCTTTACGTGTCAAAGTGACGGTATCGCCTATCAAGAGTTCTCATTCTCAAGTATACTCTGGGAAACATGTTTAAGCCGGAAAGTCCAGCGCCTCGATCTTTTGGGGTTCTTGATGGGCAAGCTTGGCCATGGTGTGTTTTGATTTATCGTTGTCTTTCCAGGTAGCTTCTCTCGGGTCCGCGATGTTTGACTTGTTGATACTGTATTCCTCACGGCTTCCTGAACAAAAGTGTGCATGTGTTCCTGGGGGCCTGGGCACGTATTTCTGGCAGTGGCAACGATCGGCCAAGTGAATTTTTTTTTTCAAATGAAATTAAATTTAGGCTTGGCCGAGCGCTGCCATTAACTTTGTTTTACATTTTGTTTTACATTTAATTGCATTTACATTTGATTTTGATTTTTGTTTTTGTTTTTGTTTTTACATTTCATTGCATTTGTATTTGATTTTAATTTTATTTGCATTTTGTTTCACGTTTAATTTTATTCACTTAGAACGCAATGGCAGTCCTCGGCCACCACAGCGTCCCGAAATGTTTTAACGTAAAATCTTCATTGTGGGCCCCCAAGTATTAAATATCCAGCTCCCCGCCTCACACACAACTCTGGATCAGCCACTGGAAGTGCCAATTGATTTGTTTGATGAAGCTGCTCAGGAGAAAGGTGACGAGATAGAAGGAAGTCATCCAAAATAAACAATTTTCTTATTTCAAAACACTTTCTCAAAGGCAGACCCTCGAAAACGCCATGGGGTGGCTACCAGCAGACAAGGCAATCAGCAAGGACTGAAAATTTAAAGCAACCTGCTGCCAGTGGCAGTGAAGTTAATGAAGATCTGAAGCTCATCACACAAATAAGGAAACTTTGGTAATTCATGGCGTCAAAGTTTTTGTGGTCTAAGATTTGTACAGAAATTTAATTTTTGGATATGCTTTAATTATTGAGATAAACTAAAGAACGTCTTGATCACGTCATGAGCAAGTGGTAGCCTTACAACTGAGCTCCCAAGGGCATCGTTACAGAAAACAGTCGAATCCTGGTAATAACCCATTCATTCCCAAGTGCTTTTTCTGTTGTTTGCAGTACTACTACTATTAGTAAGGAAACTGCATATACAACTTTGGTTCGCCCAAAATTGTAGTATGGTTATGAAGCTTGGGACCCCCACTTCAAAAAGGACATCTCATCTCTCGAACGTGTGCAGAGGAAAGCAGCACGGTTTTGTTTAAACAACTACCAACCCACAGCTAGTGTTACCGAGATGTTAAGCGACCTATAAAATATGCCATGGCAACGTCCATATTGATAAAAATAATTACTTGTGCTCGTCTAAAATTTGCGGAGCCAGAACCCGTTCTAGTCACAATTATAAATTTTTGAATATAAATGCCACAAAGGATGTATTTTTATTCCTTCTTTCCACGCACCCTCAGGATATGGAACAAACTTCCGAAAGACGTTGTTGAAAGCAATTCTTCAGGTTATGCACATTATGCAAAAAGTTATACATTGGCGAAACAGGAAGACGACTAGGTGACCGATTCCGAGAACATCTTCGTGATGTTGAGAAAGATGACAAAGACGCATCCAAACCTGTCGCTCGGCATTTTAATCTCCCTAACCATTCCAAACAACACATGTCGATCTCCGGCCTTTCCCTACATCAAGGTACCACGGAAAGCCCTAAAAATCTCGAGCAAAAACTGATCTTTCAATTTGGCACTCTTAATCCCACGGTATCAACGAGCGCTTTTCATTCAATTAATTTATTCATGTTTTTCACGTTACCATGTTACCACCAATAGCGTAGCTCCATTTTCTGTATATAAACCATACACAACCCACAATTCCTCGATTCGCTCCGACGAAGGGCTAACGCTCGAAACGTCAGCTAATCGAATCCCTGTACGGTGGTCAATTTACATTATTTCTCTCCCCTGTCAGTTTTAACACTGACACTTTTTACTTTAGGGAGAGAGTTAGTAGTCAACTCGCAGACTGGCGGAACCAAATCTTTAGAGAACTTCTTTTGTTTTCGTTTAATCGCAGTTAACAACCAGTCCCACTCTCCCTTTGCACATTCGCTCCAGGCCTTTCGATCGAGGACCGTGCGCATTGGTAGGACAGAACGACGAAAAGATACACAAAATACCTTATTGTTACTTATTTTCGCAGGAACTTATATTTAGCGGGACTTAAATTTCGCGATTTAGCCAAAAATATATATTAAAAGGGGCTAAATGTCGCGAAAATTGTCAACAGAAAATATTGATCTGCATTAACAAATAGTCTCAGAACTGGAAAAACTGATTTTAATTTGCCATATCAATAGTTTCCAATGACTGAACAAAACCATACATCTTATTCCAAATGGCGGCCAATTTATTATTCTTTTGTTTGCATGTTAATTAGCCCTCTTTGCCTCGTCAACATGTACAAAATACAAAAGAATTTTGAAGTGAAAATGAGGCAAAGAGGGCTAATTAACATGCAAACAAAAGAATAACAAAATAGTCGCCATTTTGGAATAAGATGTATGTTATAACAAAACGAAACTGGAAACAGTTTGACTTGTTACTTTGCAGCATAGCAGGGCTTTGCAAGAGTACATGATACCGTCGGTATTCGCGCTTATGACAGCTTAAGGACATTGTCCATTTCTCTGAATGGATCCTCGGGGAGTCTTACTACGCTTTCACTCATTGTAGTCAAGTGGTTGTAATTAGGCTTACCAGCCAGCTGGCATGCAAGGGCTTCAGGACAGACAGTCTTCGACTTCAAAGTCACTAGTACTCGTTCCTGATTCCATTTGTTTTTGGATTTCCGCTGAATACCATTTAGTAAACTGGTCCTTCAAGAACCAATGAACCAATAAGATCCAGAAACTGGAAAGAATATGGGTCATGTTTGCAGGAACTGACACAACCTCAATATATTTTGAGTGATGCTAACTTCAGCAGGATATTAAATTTAACGTGGTTAATTTTAGATAGCTATTTTTCGCAGGCCTTTAATCTCGCGTTCGCGATTTTCAAAAAAATTGCGAACACGAGATTAAAGACCTGCGAAAAAGTCCCTGGAAAAAATTACAGTAAGGTAGACAATACCTCTTGAAAAATCTCTTGAAATCTTAGATACGACCCCTCTAAATCCTCAAATGTTTCTTCCTTGGTGACGTCATATACAAGCATAAGCCCACGCTAAGAAAAAAAGCATTAAGTGAATTAATCCTTATTGGGAAATCTAAAGTTATTACGATAACGGCATAAATTATTGAAAAAATAAAAGTGACAATAAAGTATGTATTTTCGATTTATATATTAATTACAAGAAGGAGGTCATTTGAAGATGAAGGCTATTTCCCTTACACTCAGAATACATGAAGATGGATTGTTTAACACCTTTTCACCAGATCTGAATCTAACTTCCCACTTTTAATCCACCCAAATCCCTTTCAGTAATAACCCTCAGTTTACTTTGACCGCCAACCACAACTGTTCAACACGCAGTTTTAGTTACAGCCAGGAAAAGGTGCTTATTGTAGTGGAGAAGATAAAATTCCTTAAATGACGCATTTATACTTAAACTGCCTTTCCAGTAAATCCACTACAGTTAATCTACATTAGCAACTTTAAGTAGCCGCTTAAAGAAAAACGCAGTTTACGAGAGTTTCAAAACCCATTGGAAAGCTCGCATTTCAAGCGCGAAGGTTTACGCCATGGTTTTTACAAATCGTTACACAAGCCGTGAAAAGGTCCCGAAGTCACCGACGGCGGTATTCCGGCAATACGTTTCCAAGCACCATCCGTGAAGACACGAAAGACGCCAGGAGTTGGCGAAAATCACTTCGCACCACATCAAACATCTACGGTGCAACATAAACGTTTTCCATTGTTACGATTTTTTTACAGCCAAAGATAGAATGTCTTGTTGTTTTAAGCGATTCTCTCGACGTTACTGCTACTGTGAGAAATATACGGTGAAAGGTGGGGAGAGCATGCAAAATAGGTCTGTTACAGGCTGCACTGAAAGAGGGTGTACGGACGCGTAATTGAAGTCACGTGTTCAAAACTAACAATACATATAAGCTAGCGCAGCAGGCGGGTACTGACTTGTGCTTTTTGCTGTGGGGAATCAAAATTGGACTTCTGATGAGATAGTAACGATTTGGAATGCGAGCAGTGTCTTGTTTCTCCTAATTTACTCAACGCGCACTGATCCGCTGAACAGGGTAACGAAGCCGCGAATGCTTAATCGCAGAAAAAAAAAACGAGAGCTATGAGAAAGGAAAGAAAGACAGCGGGGCATTCTTCGATCTTGCAATTTACTGCTCTTTGAAATGATCGATCCGTTTGAAAACTAAAACCAGTTCGTGACAATATTACTAAAGTATTATAACAAGTATTGTGTTATCCATGATATTAAAACGACCTTCAGTGCCAGAGTTCAGAGTTCAGGGGAAAGACCGTAAACTTTCTTGTGAGACTCCGGCCAGATTTGTCCGCTCGATCCCATTTAGACATGGTTCAAAACATCTCATCCTACTACAAACGCTTATGCAAAGAAGCTTGGATGATTAAGACAGACGGCGTCACAATTCACAGTGGAACGATAAATCTGGTCCTTCATAGGCATCTAGGAAAGGCAGGGGAGTAATTGGGTAATGACTCATGTATTGTCATGTATTGTATTGTATTTTAATGACTCATGTATTGTCGCGGTTTGCTCTCTGTTCTGCTCTATCTGCTCATCCAGTTGAGACGGCATGTAAAGTACCTGCTTTGGAAAATTGTCTTACTAAGAATTAAAGAGAACTAGATTGACGTTAGCCAATCAAACGGTAGTACAAAACTTGTCGAATTAATCCGCAATTGTAAACGGTTTGAATTTAGGAGTCATATCAGAACTAAGTGAAGTACAATCGTCCGGGTGAATGTAGTCCTGAGAAAGATTGTTTGTGATGACATCGACTGACGCTTCTACAAACTGAGTGGAAGTCATCATCAGAGTCAAGTGATTTGAGTAACGTCAGTCGATGGTATAAATACTCTGGTAATTGTCATAATTGGTCAAAGAAGTACGCAGGGTCATGATTTTTTTTTGTTTCTGTCCGATTCAAGCCGTGTTGTATTTGGATTTTTAAGGATCTAGTTTATTTTTATTTCAGTTATATTCTCGAAGATGCTAGCAAGAAGTCTTATAGCTACTCACAAATTCGAGATGAAATAAAGTTCTACGTACATTACTAGATGTGAAGACTGAAAAACAGTGATTGGTGCATTTCGATCCGTCTTTTCTCGGTTAGTAGAATGTCCGTGAGTGTATTGTTAGTAAAATCAGTTAGTTTGCCTATTGTTTCTCTGTTGTTGATGTCGCCAATAAGTTGTTCTTACGTAATTTTTGTAATCTGTTTACCCACAATGCACCTTAGGAGCTGAGAGCTCGTTCAACATGTGGCCGTGCGTTCCAGATCGAATTGGAATTTAGAAATGTTGGTTTTTGAGGAGAGGGGAAAACCGGAGAACCCGGAGAAAAACCTCTCGGAGCAGAGAAGAGAACCAACAACAAACTCAACCCACATATGACGCCGGGTCCGGGAATCGAACCCGGCCACATTGATGGGAGGCGAGTACTCTCACCACTGCGCCATCCCTGCTCCCCATTCTCGTATGGTGAGAGAACCCTTGCCAACAACTTACCGCACTTCACAAGGAACCGAAAGGATGTTTATTCATATTGTTTGGTTATTCTAATTAATGTACGCATGTATATCCAGAAGGACACAGCATCAAACATGCAATAAATGCCCCCCCCCCCCCCCTCCGGCCCTTTCTCCACTATATCAATATGGTTTTTAAGAAAATGTTCTGGACAATATATTTAAGGGCATAGTACTTCGCGCCATACCTTGTCGGTGACGTAACAAGAGATCACCCTCGGGTTCACTATGCAGCTGAAAACAACAAAAAAGATGATTAATTTTTTGATTTATCCAAGACATTGAAGAGTAACTTTGATGTAATGATAGACAAATCCTCATCAGTTGACTTGATAAACGACTTCAATTGTGTGACCGTTTGAGCCTCACCTATCTCCCAAGCACTACACAATGGATTGAAAAGAGCATTGGCAGGTCGAACGACTACTGGTTTGTTTAATCCTCACCTGTCTTCGCTGCGCTACCCGACAACAGGGCAGAACAAGAAAACTGGCAGGTCTCAGGACCAGACTACCAGACTAGCACTCTATGCTGACAAGAGCTGGTGCCGGGTCGGACCGGAGTATAATCTTTAATCACTCGCAAGATTTTGGGGAACTCATTTCTATGACTTGACAGCTCAACCGCACGAAAGAGTGTACCAAGCTTATAAATAGAAAAGCAACAGCACTAAGGGAGGGAAGGAAATCGTCAAAGGAAGGAAATCATGAAAAAAAGCTTTTTACAACATAGACCGTGCCATAGGGAAATAATATTGTACTGTGAACACGTTATGCACATGTCATCGGCTTCCCCGAGGGGTCGACCCGGGGCTGACCAGGGGGATTGTAAAATCAGTCAAGCAAACTGAGGAATTTCCCCGGGGGGTCGGGGAATCTCTCAAGACAAAGTCCCCAGGGTGAGGTGTCTCTCAGCTGAAAATCCCCATGAGATCCTTTTCAAACTTGTGAATTCCCCCACCCCCTAATCTTTGATTGTAAAACAATGTCAAGATCTTTCCCTACCCTCGGGCAAAGAATCCCATCCATCTCCTTGTATTCCCCCACATATCTCCCTGGTAGGCCCGGGGGTCGACCCCACGGGGAAGCCGATGGCATGTGCATTAGAGACAGACAGAGGCTTAAAGTTTAGGCAATCGAAATTTCTGTACTTTTAAGCCCCGGCCAAACGCTCGCAACATTTCATCGCAACATCTTGCAACATTGTTGGGCACAACATGTTGCAGTCACGTTTGGCCACTGTGTTGCGATATGTTGCAACATGTTGGATGGTGTTGGCTCAAATTTGAAAACGGTCAAATTTTGGATGTGGCATGATGTTGTACTTGGCCACATTCACGCAACATTGCTGCACTAGGGCATGCGCGCTAGGTCGATTTGCTATTTCAAAGCGCCAGAACACAAGAAGTTGCACATGTTTGGCCACCCTGTTGCGATACGTTGGATGATGTTGGCACATAAACAACGACAAACTGTAAAATGTTGGGTTGAAATGTTGCGTGCGTTTGGCCGGCCCCTTCACAACATCGTCCCATCATGATGCAACAATGTTGCAAGATGTTGCGTTGAAATGTTACGAGCGTTTTATCGGGGCTTTACGTTGCGGAGCTGAGACAAAATGCAGCAACGATACATACGTGAACAGATCACAGGACCTGGCCAACCAAGAAACGGAACAAAAACAGTGCAAGATAGTAGTAAGTACAATACACATCGAAAGCACTGTAACAATGCTTCAGATGTTGAGCTAAACTGATTTGACTTCAAACACCTCAAAGATTTTTAAACATACCGGATCCTCGATATCAAATAGAGGATATCAGTTTGAATATACGAAATGAACTACAGTGAAACCACCCGCTTGTCAAGGACAGTTTGGTTTGCTTCTTTTCTTTGGTTTAATATGCCTTTTCATTTCTTATAAGATAACATCAAGACAGTAATGTGTAATGCGTGATTAATATTGTTCGACCCGGTCATGTTACACTAACTCAACTTTTCCATTCTGTCTAACGCGATTTCCTGAATCCCGATCACAGTCTTTTACTGTGTCTATTTTTTGCACTCCAGAAACTTAATAACCTATGATACACAAGAAAAAGCATTACGGAGTGTTCAGTGTGTACGGACGTCATAGGTTCGGCTCCCGTAGAAGCCTCAATTTTTTTAGGCTTTGTTTTCACTACCGATGGAGTAGCGATCACAACTGCGATGATCATTCACTTCTTCTGCAAGGCGTATTGCGCGTTGTGGTTCTATTAATCGCATTTTTAAACAATTTGGGTCGAAAAAAACTTATTAATTAAACAAAAAGGAGAGGATAGTGATTTCTAGGATTATATCTACAGGTACTGAGATGAAGGAAAAAAGTTCATAATACCTGCATGTCTACTCGACATTGAACAGTTAATAATCGTTCTATCAGTATATCTCAATGACTCACCTTATCTCTAATTCTATGTTCGTCTCATCTAATTCTATTGTCCTCTTATAATGTACATACCCTGCAAGAAAGAAAATAATAGGAAGTGGCCAGTCAGTATCTTTAATACAAATGTATAAACTTTAACAATGACAAGGCATTAAAGAAAAATGTCGGCCCGCTGCGAAACAACTAAGCCAACAAGCCTAGTTCTATCTTAAAATAACCTGACAACGGCAAAATTAGTTTGCATCATGTTTCAAGATTATTGAATGGCCCCCGTCAACTCTGGCACGTTATCGTTTATCTGGAAACAGGGTAAAGTAATGACTAAACGAATACAAGCCAATCACTACTTCAGATCATCTATACATTAGGTTATTGTATGGGATTTTGTCATGCCTCAGTTATCACTTCACTCCACTCAAAATCATCATAGCAACTTGAATTCTATTGCCATTCATAACTATTTCTTTAAACACTGTGCAATACCCTTTAATTGTGTAACCCTGGCAACACTGTCTAGTATCACAACATACGCTGCACCACCCTGTAACACCAACACCCTGAAACACCATGCAGCCAAAATGTCGTAGTATTGATCAGATAAGACCTGTGTCATACTGTGTAATACACTCTAAGTGTAGCATCCTGTGGCACAGAGTAACACCATGAAAAACCCTGTTAACTCACCGATAACATCAGCAGCCTGTTACCCAGAGCATGCTGCTAGTACCACGATGCTGTCAGTGTTTTCACAGACCCATCTATTTTCAGTTAAATATATACCCATGAAGCCAGACATAGCACAAGTAGACCACAATAGGGTATTTTAGATGCATAATTAAATATTGCCGGACAATGTTATTCTCGTTTTCTTTCTTGATAAATTATATACAGGTATAAATCTGGACCAGTTTGCTGCATGTTATGGAAAAATCCGTCAGATTTTTAAAGGAGAAAGAGCTATTTCTCATGCCAGTTCAGAAAGATTTAACGGCTTCCGTTTTACTGAACACTTGTGAATTGATGATATGAGAAACAACAAAATTTGGACAGGCTTGGAACTGACCGAGTCATTGGATTAAGCTTTTTTATTATGGAGCTGGTGACACTTAAGCTTGAGGAGTGAGAAACAAGAAACAAATAACATCAAGTTGAGTTAATTATCTTCTGCACACTCAATAAAGATTTCAAGATAACACTGTCTGATGATTTCTATAAGAATTTTAATAGTTTCAATTAATTAAGCTCTAATGACTGTGTGCTGCAAAGAGCGAGTACAAGTGCACTCTATTCCTTGTAAACACAAGCATTACTAGAAATCTTAAATTAGAGTTTACATCCTCTAAGTTAAAATAATAGTTGTTTCATTTATTTCATATACATCTGTACTTCTCAATGCCACATAACATTCATATAACATAACATAACAGAACCATTCATATTAACTTCAATTATAAACATGTTTTTCACATTTCACATTCCTTTGACCCATCATTATGTTGAAGGCAAATTAACTTCGAGATGGAGTGAGTTTCAAGTTGTTTTACTGCATACGAGTCAATCTAACCTTGCCTTGGATAAAGAAAATTGTCAATTTCAGAACCCTGTAATGAGCATTTCCTACCCCCATTAGTAACTTAGCTTCATTTCTTGTTGCTTTAATTCTTGCAAATGTATGTTTAGTTATCTAAAATAATTCTTGCTAAAACAATTACAAACTTTTCAGGGATGATGTTTTAATGATTGTGGAATACCCAGAGGGATGGGAGTTTATTTCAATTGGTTTCTTGAAAAAATGGAATCTCCAAGGGAGGTGGGGGTGGGTAAGTTAAACAGTCTCTCCATGGAGAGGGTTTGAAACATTCAGTTCTGCAGGAAAAATTACCTAAAATGTCTTACAATTATAAACTGGTCTGTGAAAAAACACAGTGTGTGAATTGCTTGCTTTGCACAACACAGCTGCTGGTTGCATTCTGTAACAACCTGCAACTAAGTGTTACACCATTTAATTAACACTGTGTAAAATCCAATGTAACAATTACTCTGTGTAAAACCTCAATGCCACACGATAACACCTCCCTGTCACATTCAGCTTAAAACAATACAAATAAACAATGTAATACTGGCTAAAACACCACATGCAATATTATAATCTAACAAATTGTTAATTTTATCACAACCTCCAACACTGTGCAACCTGCAGCTCTCTATAATCATGTAAATGTATCCAAGGCCACATAACTGCATGTGTATGTACATGTACAACATGTTGTATCCTGAAAACACCTATGAAACTGTGCAATTAAGGCGCTTTGCATGACCATGTCATGTGACTTTGTCAATCATAAAAAGTTATCATGGTGCAAAATAGATTCCAGAAATGGAAAGAGTGCTATGAAATTAGTGAGACTGTCAATTTTGACGCCACTGACGTTTAGGTGAGAGATCATAGAGCGGTATGAAAGTTTGAAAAATTTAAAGGAATTGTATGTTGGGTAGCAAAGCTTGCCATCCAGCAGCTTTTTTCCATACAAGTCTCACCCAGTAAATTTTTTAAGTATTAAAATCACAAGAGAATTTCTCACCTAAACATCAGAGGCTCCAAAATTGGCAGTCTTTAACTAATTTCATCACACTCTTCATTTCTGGCATCTATTTTGTACTAAAACCAATTTTTATGATTGACAAGGTGACGTGACACAGTCATGCAAACAGCCAATTATAACCTCAAATGTTGGGTAGCAAAGCTTGCCATCCAGCAGCTTTTTTCCATACAAGTCTCACCCAGTAAATTTTTTAAGTATTAAAATCACAAGAGAATTTCTCACCTAAACATCAGAGGCTCCAAAATTGGCAGTCTTTAACTAATTTCATCACACTCTTCATTTCTGGCATCTATTTTGTACTAAAACCAATTTTTATGATTGACAAGGTGACGTGACACAGTCATGCAAACAGCCAATTATAACCTCTTAGATCATGTACATAACTCTTAGTGGCACCATGCAATTAATTCTGATCAATAATTTAATGCACACTCATGGGTATATCTGCAAACACATATTAAAATAATTATGTGCACACAATTACATCAAATTTCAACAACTGGGAATTTCCCATTACTTGATTAAAAAAGAAAATTAATTACTGACAAATCAACCTGCGTAATAAAGAGACCATAATAGTTTGGGCTTTAAACATAACTGTTGAACAGTGTGTGAACAAAGCAGGATATGAAACAAGAGATAGTTCGCTAGACGTAGAAATTAGAGCAGACAAAAAAGGGTGGGAGCTAGAGGCAGGTATTAAGGAGACCTTACATCTCAACTTCAAATTGCTGACATGATGATGGTACCTTTGATATTGGACAGTCTCTTGTTACAGTTAAAGTGCACCATACCCTAAAATGTTTTTTCACTTAAAGAAAACTTTGCACCTGTTTGAAATGTATTGCGCTGTTTTGCGCCTTTTAAAATCAAATCTTGACTCGACTTAACTGATTCAAGTTTGCATGCACATTTGCAACCTCGTTCCCAGGGTCCTCTCTCTTCCTCCCTTGAGAAAGTACGCTGGTTGTGGATGGTTATGTGACTGTCAGTTTTATGCAGATTCCAGAAAAATGAATGAAGGGAGGGGCAGGAAACTTAAGGTTAAAGTTTGTCTTCACTAAGTAGAGGACCCACACTCTATGCGGATTTGATTTGTACACATGGACACGTGACCAGCCAGAACCAGGGTACTTTCTCAAGGGATGAAGAGAGAGGACCCTGGGAACAAGGTTGGCATGTTAGCAAAGACTTAATGCAATGCAAATCAGTTTGTGTCGTCATGTAAGGAATAGACCCATTCTCCTTACTTGCCTAATGGTTGTGGGATAGACGATGGCTAACTTTTACAGCCTGAAAAAAGTCAATATTTGGTTTCAAAAGGCGCAAAACGGTGCAAAAAGGTTTCAAACAGGTGCAAAGTTTTATTTTTCTATATCACTAACTACTTAATAATTGCCCAATTCAATGAAGTTGGTGGACAGATATTTTTAGTGTTGCTCTTTCCAATCTCAATTTCCATTCCCTTGCTCATCCCAGATTCTTTTTTTAACAGCTAACTGTGTATGTTTGTACAAAGGACTGACAACAACAAGAGTTTATTGTACCGGCCATGCACAAAAAAAAATCTTACAATATAATTTACATAAAATAAACTTGATAAATTAAATAAAAGGGTACCAACTTCCCAAAATAACTATAAACAGCAAAAAGAAAAACTATTTCCACACAGTCCCATTCACTGTTTGTATTATACATTGCATGCACTACTCTCATGCTACAGTATGTTGTATGGTTCAGGTTTTCAAACTTGAACTAAATGGGCACCACAAAGCTCCTCTTTTAATATATTTTTTACTCACTGGTGAGACAAATCTTCAAGCAAAATTTTATGTTGGTGAATTGTTTTTTCTAAATACTAGAACAACACTTTGAAATTTTGGGGTGAGTTTCTAAGAAACTGTGTTGCTACAGTCAGTGGGGGTGGGAGCTAAGAAACATCTGGTTTTACCAAGGACAGAATTGACAAGGTAAATTGGCCACTATAAACTGATAAGAGATTTGTCAAGCATTGATGCTTTTAGCATTAATTAGCCCTTTGCCAAACATCCAATTTGTGGCAGTCCAAAGTGCAAAAATTCTCAAAATGTTAAAAACAAACCCAGTATTTTTGTTTTAATTTTTAATTTTGACGCATGAGTTATTAATGTAAAGTGTCACCTTGACAATCTTGAGGTTAAATTTGGCATACTAAATACATGCAGATGTGCATGGTTCCATTGACTTCCTCAGCAGCCACCTTATTTTATTTTTGCCCCTCATATGCGGTCTTGTGTTATCCATCAATGTTTGAATCAATAAGTGTTTAAAATAAATTGCAAAATGATGACTGTTGATTCTGGTCAAAATTGTCTGCATTATTTTTTCCTATTCCAGTCCTGCTTTAGCAATATTATAAATTTTGTATGTTTCTATGACAATATATGTGTTTGCCAAATAATTGAAGGGCTGAAAGCGAAACTATCGTATGTGTTCATCTAGCCTTGAAATTTAAAATTGCTTGGAATTGGCTGAATTTTGACATGTGGACTCCAAAGAACATTGCCAGTGTATTTTTTTTTTTGCTGTTGCACACTTCATTTTCGAAAAAAAACGAGGTCTAAAGTACGTTCACTCAGACCATCACATATGATAGTACCCTTCAATTATATCATCTGTGTGATGCATGAATTAATTTTCCCTGTAGTAAACAAGTTCTTCCTTTGTGTTCACAATCTTTGGTTCCCTAGTGGCGGATCCCGAAAACATTTAGAGACAGTCAGTTTGAGAGTGACAAGGTGTCAATTACTGGACATGATCAGGAACTCTGATCTTCCTAGTAAAACGATGTTATGAGAGGAGATATTACTTGTGAGAGGATATGCATGACTTTCTCTCAATGATCCTGTGCAGAGCCTGCAGTTTTTGTTGACTCAAATAATTGTCTTATTGTCTTATGTGGTTGAAAGCAGTCACAATGCCAAATTGTATCGCCACTCGACATGTTTGGTTTTGATGATCAGCCGCCATGTTTAACAAACCACATGACCAAAAAACTGTGGCCATTAATGAACACGAAAAATTAATTCATGAACTGGAAAAAATCACTCAGACAAAGGAAAAATTAATTCATGTACAGAGATGATATATTTATAAGCTTATCTTGACAGCTTATGAATAATAGTTAACTTGCTAATTAAAAGCAGTAAAACAAAATAAATAGAAATACATTACTAAAACAGTATAAAAATAATGCAAATAATTTTGACCAGAACGGGCCTTCATACAAAATAGTTTCTGGTTTTCGTATTTCCTTTTTGTTTGATCACGCACGGTCGACGTATTACTGCAGGTAGTACTGCTTTAAGAGTGTTGTCAAGGTTGACGTTTAAACGATTGTTAACATCAAGACTCAAGGTTCGACGCTTTACAATGTTTTCCGAAACGTTTCGGTTCGCTTCGCTTAACTTTCAAACGCTGTGTAACGCTTTATCGCTTCGACAATTGTTTTGCTCCAAAAAATTTTGTCTATACAGCATCTAGACTGTTCTGAACCTTTGTTGTGACAAACGTTAACGTTGCTTTGCGCCCATATATAAGCTTACTAGGCCTAGCAATTTTCGGAAAATTATTCTCGTCATATCTTTGTTCTGGCGATAAGCAGAAAACAGCCCGATTTAGTCTTACCTACCATTCAATTTTAAGACATAAAAGACATAAATAATCACTAACCTATAAGATCGATTGGCTCGCCAGCAAATTTCTCACATATTTCTTTTGTGCCTGCTTCTTTATTTCCAAGCAGAGCCACTACAAAGGAGTAATCTAACCTCCTGGCCATTTTTAGGTCTCACACATCTTCGCCTTATTTTATTAGGCAAAAATTATTCCCACCTCTACTGCCGTACTCGCTCGCAACAAGACGACACTTGCAAAAAAAAAAAAATTTATGCGCGAACTACGATTCAGGTGACCGCGGGGAGGGAGGACTTGAGCCTGGGGGGAGGGGGTCACTCCTTTATTTGGCCTAAACAGGTGTGTGCCGCCCAACAGCGTATGGATGTTGCGAAGAAGTGCTGGCGTCGCGTAAAACGCCTGGCGAACGAATTCTGGCAAAGATGGAGGAAGAGCTACTTTTATTTCCTCCAGAGCCGGCAGAAATGGCACAGACCCCACAAGAACTCAGTGAGAACTTACAAGTCGACGACATTGTTATCCTGATTGAAGGACGACAGTCTCCCAAGGAATCGCTGGCCACTAGCCCACGTTGAAAAAACGTATCCCGATAATGACGGATACATTAGGAAGGTCAAGCTTGCAGTTGGTACTAACTCCCTAGACTGCAGCGGCAAAAGTACAAACCCGGTTGTCTACTTGGAAAAGCCCGTCCAGGCGTCCACAAGCTGATATTGCTGATCTCCCAAAACTAAAAGAAGACCGGGAATCCCCGTCGAGGAGCCAAACAAGCCTGACGGCGAGGACAAATAAAGAGACGATACAGTGATAGAACTCCTACTAGTTGTTGATTCATTTCACTTCATTTCTTTGTTTTGTAAATTGTGATTACAATTTAAGGGAGCCATGTAAATGCCCGTGGGGGGGGGGGGGTACTCCCTTATATAGGCTATATAGGTATGTGCGGTCCCAAAGGGTATGGTTTTTTAGCCGTCTTGGTCTGAAATAGGGTATCCATTTTGACCATTTTGGTCTCGAATAGGGTATGGTTTGAGCATTCTAGACTTGAATTGGGTATTTTTTAAGAAGCAGCTATGTTTTCATCATTGGGCGATAAGACCATCAACAAACACCCTTCTCAAATTATGTTTACGCCATCCATGTCCGTAAAATAGGTCTGAAATAGGGTATTGAATTTTTTATCAGGTCTGAAAAAGGGTAGGGAAAATCGAAGATTTTGGTCTGAAATAGGATAAGGGTTTCAGGACATGGGCCGCACACCCCCACCAAATTTTTCTGGAGTACCTCCACCCCCCCGGGTGTAAATGACTAGTCGAGATTGCGTTACCGCACTTCCGCTCCAAGGGTCAAGATAGAAAAAAGAGCTTTGTTATCCGAAGAGAATAAGGGAAGCACGTTTATGCTAAGAGAACAAGAGCCTACAAGAAATAAGAAAGGATTAGCCTTTATCGGAGGAAAATGGTATGATTTTATTTTTGTAATTAGTGCACTAAATAAAGTTGCTGATCATTTATTTTCTTGAACATGGTAAATGTAAGCTTATCTTCGTCTCGCCTTTATATACACGTGTAGATTTCACAATATCTCAGTTATTCCCTTTACCGTTTGTAGTAGTCTCGTGTGCTCCCAAATTGCCATTCAGATTTTACTTCGTTTCAAGTGCCAATAAAGAATTTTATACACATTTACGAGTAGTGCTTGGAATGTCAGTAAACGCTCCTCCGCGCTGATACGCAAGATCCAGTTAAATAATTTGAAGAAGAACGTGCGATCAAATCCGTTACAGATAATGTTCCAATTTAAGGGGGCAATATACCTGGATATTAATGAAATAAGAAGTGATTTGATGAAAAAAATTCATGATAAAGAGAAAATAAAGAAAACACAAACACTCAAAAAGTCCACTACAACGCGGGTGCAAGTCAGGTTGAGGGGAGACTGTTTGGTGTTCATCCATTAATTTTTAACCTTCAAATTTAATTTAATCACCTTAAATCTTTATTTTTCTCACCATCCCTTTCAATCCCTCTCCCCTCCCACCTTCTCTTCTCCCTCACAAACACTCTAAAATCACCCAAAAATTCTGAGATATTTATAGGGTTATGTGCTACAAAACTATGATGGGTTTTTTGGATGGCATGAAATCTCGAGAAGATAATAAGGATAAAAGGTAAAAAAGTGACAAAAAGGTAGCATTCATGGTATATTGCCCCCTTAAGATAAATCACGACAAAATTAAGAAGGCTAACTCGATATCTAATGATACGTGCTACCTCTGTAAAAAAGAAAAGCACACAACCAAACACATGTTTCTACAGTGCGTCCATGTAGTCTCTTTCTGGAATAAATTTTAAAGCCTGGTGGTACTATAACACCAAAAAAATTATTAATTTGAACGACTTAACCCTTCTTTATGGACTTGTCAAGCTCCAAAAGCACCCGGAAGCTTTAAGTCTGGTTTTGTTGATAGCAAAATACTTTATCTACAAAAGCAACCTAGTCGAAGAATCGTTGCTTTTTTCGCTTTTCAAACTGCAACTTAAGGCGAAGGATTTCAGGACATTCAAGATGTAACTGCCTTCAAACTTATAGATGTCAAGAAAATCACGAGACTAATACGTCTGTTGAAATTCCAACTGAAAACAGCAATTTCATGACATTAGCAGAGTAGAGACGGGGGAGCTCATTTTGCGCGCCGAATAGTTTTTTTTTTCTTTCATTGTTATATTAACATGTTAAAAGCCGCGTTTTGACTTGTATCTATATCAAATAGATATATCTAGCATTGAAAATTGGATGTAAATGTCAACAGAAGCTTTCTAATTTTCTGCGTTACGGTGGGGATAAACGTGAACTTGTGTGAAATTTTAAGAAGTTTGAGGTAGGGATTGTAATGGAGTAAAATGTTTGGAAACATTTCCAGTTAGTTGACACCCTTAAAGGGCACTGCAGGTTGCTGGGGAACTGTTTGGTGTCCGTCTACTAATTTCTGGGTTGAAAAGTTTTACCGCCCCTTTCCTTCTATCCTCCTACCTTTCGCTTTTTCTCCTCCCCTTTTCTTTCGCTTTTCTTGCCTCGCTTTCTTTTTCTCTTGCTGGGCATTTTCTGGGTTTCCTTTCGGTGGGAAAAGATTCGTGGAAAACTTTTAGGATAATAGGATTAGGTGGAAGGAAGTGCAGGTGGGTAGTGGAACAAGATTTTCATTCAAAGTTTCGGCTCAACGTCACTTGGTTTTTTCGTGTTTTCTCCGGCCTGTTTTTTTGTTTTGTTTTGTTTTGTTTTTGTTTTGAGCTTTATTGACAAACATACAATATAGATTACAATACAGAGAATTACAAATATCACACACTAAGGACTACACTCAAGCTACACTGAACTGGGGTTAAGGTTAATGATTTAAGGTGTTCTATTTACAAAAAAATATATATGAAGCCATCTTGACTCCACAATCTCTTATTCGTTGTAATATTTGACTTGTAACTTATTCTTATAAATTAAGTAAGTATTACCGAAGCAACTTTTCAGGATGGAATCTAGAATAGAATTTCACTTTAAATTCTTCTAAAGATATCTTATTTTGTGCTAGTTTTTGCGTGTACAGATAATATTTAGCAAAGAGGAGGGTACAATTTAATTCCCGTATTATTGGATCGATCTTGAAGGGTGCTTTGCCGAAGAGAATTCTAGTTGGAGATAGCGAGAGAGAGGCAACATTTTCTGCATTAAACCATTTAATAACTTCGGAGTAAAATTCTCTAGACCAGTGATAGTTACAAAAGGTACGGACAATAGAATCATTCTCCCGGCAGTGGATGCAAAGCGTGTCGTTTACGAGACCAAAGGAATGTAGTTCTCTTTTTGTAACAACCATTCGGTGCAGGAGCTTGAAATAAAATTCTCTTAGTTTATTATCGCTTGACATATACTTTACACTACTGAAAAAAGAATCAATCTCGGTGGCATGTGACTGTAAATCTGTCTGCCATTTTTCAATCCCCTTCAATGTGTGTTTGTACTTTGGATTTTTTTTTATCAGAAGCCAGTAATAATCACTATTTCTTATTTTTAGCAAATTTATAGTAATACCAGTAGTTAGTTGGAACTCGCTCTCTGAAAAAAAGGTGGATTTGTCTATTAGTTTTGCTCTTGCCCTATCAATAGGAGACTTTGGGACTGCCGATACAACCTGCATGTGAGTTAAGAAATTGCAGTTTAAATTGTACCTTCGAACGAACTCTGCGTGAGAGAGGAGCTTCCCATCCACTCTCAGAAGATCTTGAATAAGAGTAACATTCCTATTAAACCAGCTCCCATAGAAAATTTTTCGACCATTTATGCGAATTTGTTTGTTATTGAGTATAATAAATTCCTGGTCACTGTCTTGGGAATTGTAAGACGATTTAAGTTCAGCGAAATAAAGCTAGTTTGAGCGACTTAAACATGGTCTCCACGCTGGGTGCACGTAAGCCCCTTTGGTTATAGTCTAGAAACATAACTTTAAGGACCGGCCAAACGAATGCAACATCATCCAACATTGTTGAATCCAACACTGTTGGACGATGTTGCACAGTGCTGAACGAGTTGGCCAAACGAATGCAACCTGTGGATTCAACACTTGGTCTCAAGGGTTTGGGACCAAAATTTGCCAAGACGCCTTAGAAAACAAACCTGTGCCATATTGCCTTTGTTAGCCCAGAAAATGCTGCGAGACCGATAACTGTACATAAATCCTGGTTTTCACTAACGACTTAAGAACAAGAGCGCTTATTTCACTGTGAAAACGGGCTTAACGCAAGCATAAGCGTAAGCGCAAGCACAAGCGCAAGGATAAAAATTTTTCCTTTGCCTTGTGCTTGCGCTTATGCTTGCCTTCGCTTACGTAGTGTTCGTTTTCACTTAGCATAAGCTATTTATGCTTGCTCTTATGCTTGAGCTATTGCTTGCGCTTGTGACTGCGTCGCTAGTGAAAACCAGGCAGGCTTAAGTCTTTCGACCTCTGCGTAAGACAATCTTCTCGCTTTCGCTGGTCTACAGTTTCAGCTAATCCTTTCCCTTTCGATTCCTTTTTGAAGAGAGGTCGCTTGTGTTAGAGCTCTCTTCGTCGAGAGATCGAAAACTTTGCTCGTTAGTGATACTGTATCTTGAACACTCAAGCGGCAACGCGCGAATCAATTATAAACAATGAATACAGATACCGCAAAGTCAGCTTATTGGGCATGCGCGCGTTCAACATTGTTGAAAACAGTGACCAAACGAATGTAACATTGTTGTTCACACCTGAGGACAAAAGAAATGTTGGATGATGTTGAAGACGATGTTTGATGGATATCAAACTTCGTCCAACATCATCCAACATCATGCAACATCGTTCAACTTGGTGGCCAAACGAGTACAACATGTTGGATTCAACAATGTTGGACGATGTTGCATCCCCTGAAAACAATCGTTTTATTGAGTCGGGTAATAAATTAAATTCCTTTGCAAATTGTTTATGGAGTTGTCAAAAAAAGCAAATAAAAATATTGAGAATGTTGGACGATGTTGCATCAACATGTTGGATCCGTTTGGCAGGGGCCTTTACGCTTGATTTTGTCCTTCTTTTTTTCCAAATAAATTTAAATATTTCAGAGTCTGCGGCCTTAATATAATCTTTACGAATGTCAAGAATTGAAATCGGGTGTACGAGCGGCGAGATAGCTAAGCTTTTTGTTATGAGACATCTTCCGAACAGTGTAAGATTTCGAGACTGCCAGATATCATGAACAGTTCCAATTTTTTGCAATTTTTCCTTAAAATTATAATTGTCATTTTTTTGTATGTCATATGAGACGAAGATCCCCAAGGCTCTAATCGGACTCTCAGGCCATTTGAACCCGTAAGGTTTTTCTTGAGAATACCTCCAGGGACCTAACCACAAAGCTTTAGTTTTGGATGGGTTAAGCCGCAAACTAATCTCCTACCCAGATCCTACTTGCGATTCTTTCGCTTGGCCGTGGGAGATCTGGGTACGAGATTAGCCGCAAACCTGATAGATCGCCGAATTCATTCAACACTTTAATAGCTCTGCTAACAGAGCCTGTTTGACGGAGTCGTGCTCATTTGGGTGTGGTTTGAAAGATCTCTTCCCCCTACACATGCTACATGTAAGAGTTGTCCATGAGCATTAAAAGTTTTAAAACTGATGACGTCACAAGCGGTACAAGGGAGGTAGTTGTGCGCGGCCGGTTTTGGCCGGTGTCACTGCGGATCAAGATCCGCTAGCGGATTTGGACCCCCTTTCGCGGATCTGGACCCCCCTGAAAAGAAGCGTTTTATTGAGTAAGGTAATAAAATTCCTTTGCAAATTGTTTATGGAGTTGTTAAAAAAAAGCAAATAAAAATATTGAGGCAGTTTTTTCTTTTCAAAAAATCTTTAATACTTAGTGCAAAAAGGAACCTACAACGCTAGTTTGTATCTATAAATTATGAAAACCAAACTTTCTTAACAATAACTTACAATACTTTCCACTATAACTGAATTAAAGCGAGTTTTTTTAAAAAAGCTATATTTACATGACCAAATGCGAAAATGGTAATTTGCTGAAATTTTATGATAACAATAAGTTAACAGCAACGAAGTTTTACGATTTGCATTCTTGTGCTTTATGCTAACGGTCAATTTTCCCAATCTGCGATATGCGAATAACAGCAAATAACAACGCGAATGAAAGAAAACAACTTTTACAATTCTCTGTGCCTTATGCTAACGGTCATTTTTCCCAATCTGCGATACGCGAATAACAGCTAATGCACATGTCATCGGCTTTCCCGTGGGGTCGACCCTCGGGCTAACCAAGGGATTATAAAATCAGTCAAGCAAACTTGAGGAATTTCCCCGGGGTGTCAGGGAATCTCTCAAGACAAAGTCCCCTGGGTTAGCTGTCTCTCAGCTGAAAATTCCCTTGACATCCTTTTCAAACTTGTGAATTCACCTACCCCCTAATCTTTGATCGTAGAACAATGTCAAGATTTTCCTCTACCCCTGGGCGAAGAATCCCGTCCATCTCCTTGTATTCCCCCGCACATCTTCCTGGTAGGCCCGGGGGTCGACCCCACTGGGAAGCCGATGACATGTGTATAAGTAAGCTGTATTGGGGGACCGAAATCCGCGAAGGGGGTCCAAATCCACTAACGGATTTGGTCCCCCGGGGGTCAATATTTGCTAGCGGATTTGGACCGGGGAGTCCAAATCCGCTAACGGATTTGGACTCGGGAGTCCACATCTGGGGGAGGGGGGGGGGGGGGGTCCAAATTCGCTAGGACACCGGCACGGGTGCCAATGGGTTGATCAATAAACTAGAGGCATACCTTGATTGGCTAACTTCTAACTTGTAAAAATGTTTGTTGGGTGGCCTCGGTTAGGCGCGTCGCCTGTAAATACAATGTTGAGACATGTGGCTAAACAGTCAAACATGCTCGTTCAACACGATTTTGGATGAAAATGTTTGATCCTTTTTTTGATTGTTTAAATTTGTTTTCGAACAAACATACGCGTCGTGTATTGTTTTAGGCTTGTTTTGTTTTAGGCTTGTTTAGACCCATATATTATGTACATGTATTTCTTCGGTTAGTTGATAAATAAATAAAGCATTAAAAAAAAAAAAAAAAAAAACCAAGACTCTCTGGTCAGCGGTTGAGTACAGAGCTCCTCGCCTCAGGTCCCTCAAAATGACCTTACAGTATCCGTCGATTCCCTCGTTCTTCCGGGTGAATTTCATGCTTCAGGCCTGTCTCGCCTGGAATTATGTTTTGCCTGATAAAATGATATAAAGACGTGCTAGACTTGAAATGGCGAGCGGGGTTGATTTCTCATTTCACGTTTTTGTGATTGGACATAACGAAGCAGGCGGGACAGACGTATGTGGGAAATTTGCTGGCAGGCCTGTCGCCGAGAATTTCTTCGGTTAGTAATTGTATTGAGCTTACTTTGTGTTTGTGTTAAAGACTGCCAGTTAGGCAATGTTCAGTTTCCTGGTTCAACCACTGGACAATCGCTGTAAGGTTGGGGACCGGCAAATTGCTTAAATCACTAGGCAAGTTACAGTCAAATTATAAAAACTTGCATTTGTTGCAATACCCCTTGTAGGTCAGCACGGTAGATAGACTGTAAAGCGTTAAGCTCTTTACAATAGGTATGATTTCTGCACAGCTCCATATGATAGATAGATTAAGACACCTTTATTTAAAAGCAAAATAAAGAGGTAAGACCTCAGGGTAGTCCCTTCAGGGAGCTTACAAAACATCATTGCTATGTATTTTAGGTATCTATGCATTTTCTAACTTAAGCTCTATGTCTTGCATGCTGTTTGTTAAGCTTGTGCACCATATACCAAGTTAATGAGCTTTCAATGGTGACATCACAAAGCACACAACAATGGAGAAACAATACAAAGAACGATACAATAAACCAAACACAATGGAAGAGAACAATAGACTAACAATGGACTTGGTACATGGTGCACCAGCCATTTGTTAGTGAGGTCATCAACTGGTCAACTATTCCTTGAAATCATGCAAATTTCTTTCTCAGTTATTAAGAAGTGCGAGGAGGAAATTCCCTGTGGTTGAATTCTGATGCATCCTCTCCTGAATATTTCTTCATACCTCATCAAAGATGTGTGTTCTGACAATGCTCAATTTAGGGGAGGATTACTTATTTTTCACCTCTCATTAAGAGTCGGTTTCACCGTTACCCACATGCTGTAACATACATGTATTTTGTGGGTGAAAGCAGGTAGTTTTTGGACATGCTTGAATCAAATGCATGTCCTGGCACAAACATTTTATGCCTCTACACATATACAGATGAGTGTGTGTGCATATGGAGTTAATTGGTACCACTAGGAGTTACATGGCGTAACAGGTTATTACATAGTTTTAAAGGTTTTTTCAGGGTGTTGCAAGGAGTTATACATGTACATGTACAATTGCTATGTGGCCTTGCATGATATTACACAGAATTACATGGAGTTGCAAGTGACACAATGTAACAAGGTGTTACCGGTATATTTAACAATTATCCTGTGAAATCTCAAGGAATATCACCTGATACTTAGCTTAGTTAACGAGGCATACATATAGGCTGAGTTGAGTAAACTCAGGTGATATTCTGTAAGATTTAGTAGGATAATTGTTTTATTATTCAACACATTAATGACAGAGCACATTTTTCTGTGTTTATTGCAAAAGAGCCGGAAAAGCTGACATTTTTCTCCACAACACAAAATGCACACAAAATGCGCAGGATAGCACACTATAGCCATATTTGGACATTGCCGCAATGTCTTGGATAATAAGGAATATTACCCAGTATTACAAGGTTTTATACACTTTTATGTGGCAAGTATGAAAAAATGCAAGGTTTTCCATGGTGTTTTAGAGTATTACATTGTATTGCATGGTTTTGTGTGGACTGTTACAGGGAGTTACACATGGTGTTATACGGTGTGACATGTAGTTAAATTACACAGTGTTAAACAGTAAGACACTAATACCAGTTGTAGTTGCAGTCCGGATTACAGAATGGAAGCAGCATCCTTTTATGAGAAGCAAGCAATATTCAAACACCATGGGCCAGTTATTTAAACAAAGTCTAACTTAGGCCACAGCTTAAGACAATCAGTGGGCCTTCAACTCTGTTTAAAAGTGTTCTACTTTATATAAGTAGATAAACGGTTATCTAGTCTGGGATGTGAGTCTTCTTTTTACTGTCAGTTGCAGACATTATGTTTAGATATCATTGTTGCCAAAATTGCATGAAAAGGGCTCAGAATGTGGTTTTGTTAAACACTGTCTGAACTGTTTGTTAACTAGTAATAATCGTGGATTAGTGAAGTGCATTCAATTCAGACATGTGAGAGTAGTTGTGTATTTTTGAAAGGATCGTTTGGTATCCTTTTAAGGTTTGTGATCGGTTGTGTTCTTCCTTGTCGGCTGGTATTTAGCTCTGATTTGGTAATATTTCAGATCTTGCGATGAAAAAACAATATTGAAGTGTAAACAAGGATTTGATTCTTATTTACAGCAAATGTTAATATCTTCAGGCTCAGCCGGCTTGCACAATACAAGATGTGTTCAGCATCTTATGTCACAAAAGCACTTATGTTCTACTGGGGCACCTTATTTTTCCCTTCAAAAGCTAGAAAAAATTATGTAAACGATACCGACATTGGTTGACTTTGCCTTAGCTATGTTGTAAACACAAACAGTACTTGATTTTTTTTTTGTACTTGAGTTTTTGATGATAATCTTATCTGTCGCGCTGGTGCCTGGCTGCTTACCATTTTCCTGCGTAATGTTCATTTCACTCAAAAGTCAGTTTTTTCAAAAACAATAGTTTTGCTCTGCAAAGCCTATGTCAAACGCTGCACTTTACATGAGCCATAGTTTACAGTTTAGGTTGCCCAATTTAGGTAAGTTCACCTGTTTAGTCAATTGTTGAACTTCATTAGACCACCCATAAATAAGTTACAGAGTGAGGCTGAACCCACGATATCTGTTTATTTACATTATTTCACAAGGGACTCGCTGGTGCATGCAAGGAAACAAAACTATTCCTTGCAGAAGAATCAAATACTGGTAAATGTGTTTGACTCTTCACAAAAACTTTAAAGGAAAATCTTGACTCTAAAGAGAGAGTATTTTACTGTTTCAATCAGCTAATTGTGCCGAAGAGAACCAAAGCTATAATTTTTCAACACTAGCTGAACTTTAGTAGACAATAATAAAACATTTCCAAGGGACTATGGCTGGCAAGTTTTTCTGTATGCAAGTTTGGAATGATCAAGGCGAGGCCAATTGTCAAATGAGATCAGGCTATAATTTGTGCCAGCCATTCCAAGGTGGTGTCCAAACCCTGAAATTGCATGTTCTCCTTCATTGAATGCAATAACCAACCCTACATTTTTTCACATGCCAGCTAGTTAACCTTTTGATGGGTCAGAGGAACATGAAAATATGTGAGAAACATATTCATCATTGAAGTTTATGAATGGTTGTGTTATGCAATGTTGGGTGGTTGGCATTAATTATTCGGACACAATGTACAAATTCGTGGAGTTCTCACCAGTCCTCATTTGTCCTCATAAGAGTAAATTTATCATTGGTGACTGATACTTAAGGCTGCTGTCCTTAAAATCGGCAGTCAATTTCAGTTTCATTCATTGCTTACTTTCAAAATGGCAGGAATATGACATTTAATTGAGTGCAGTTGCACTTGATCATTGCATCACCCTGTCATAAGAGCTTTTGCTCTGTTAAAATAGTTTGATAAATAATCACTTTATTCTGTTTTCTCGAAATCTTTATTGAGCTTGTACTAGATAGAGAATTAACTCAACTTATTTGTTTCTCAAATCCTTGTTTCTCAATTGTCAAGCTAATTGTGACCAGCCATAAAATGAAAGCTTAATCTATTGACTCAGTCAATTCTAATCCTGACCATCCCCCAACAGGCTTCTCTGTAAGTTCAAGTTGAGAGAAAGTCTGTATATATGGTGGGAAATTTTGGGTCAAAATTCTGGCTGGGTGTAGGCACTTTTCAATTGTTTTAGCCATATTGAATTTCATACTTTTGGTACCTCGGCAAAGTGCCTGCCTACAGTATGTTATATGATTTCTTGAAGGAAGCAGCCCAATCTCTCAAATACCACATGTATATTCTTCTTCATAACTCCTTTCTTTATTGCCAGACATGGCAGACCATGCTAGCTGAAGTTATAGCTATAGTGTTGCTAACCAGTCTTTCAAAAACAAAAAAATGAACCTGCACACTGACTCAATTTGTGCTAATTAAAAGCGTTTGTAATATACAACACTAAGCAGTACAAGTGTCTGGAAAAGACAGTTCAATATTGTGACCTTTTTAAGAACTAACATTCACGGGAGACTTCTGTTTCAACTGCAATTCTAGAAGTACAGATTTCAGCTATATTTGAGGACATCTATGCATTTTGAGGGTCATTGGTCAGCTGTTAAAGGCAATGATTTTTTTATGTATATAGTTTGTATAATGTTCACTTTTATTTATAGATGTTTTTGTTTTTATTTGCATGTCCCCACAAGCTGTAAAGCTTTGATTTTTATCGTGCTACAATATAGGCTGTCTGTTTGTCTGACAACTAGGCTCAGGTAACTGGAACCCCTTGCCTCCAGATTTTTCTAGGCCTTTGATACCTCCCCGGCCCCCCACCCACCCCTCTGGTATTTCCAATTCCTTCTGTGGTTGGGGGATGTATATGTTCTGGTATCACACATTAGTAATATGGTATAATATGAAAAAGAAAGGAAATGTGTCTGACTGTATTTAATCACCATGTGAAATACCCTTTCCGGCTCTCTATTTTTGCTGATTGGTGAACAGGACTTTAATTGATGCTGAGTCTGGCTCAACACATAAGTAAAGCTAAAAATGCATGGGCCTGGGAAAACAGGGACATCTATATATGGTAGCTACATGCTCTGGGTAATGGGTTGCTGATGCAAAGTGTTACAGATTGACTTAAGGTGTTTCATAGTGTTACATTGAACATATACAGGGTGTTACACAGTACTACACACCCAGTATTACTGGTTGTCACTGTCTTGTACAGTGATGTGTGGTGCTTCAGTGTGTTATTCAGTGTTAAAACAGGGTGGTGCAGGGTGTTACATGATATACAGTGTTACCATGGTTACATACTGATAGTGTTCAGGGTATTAAACAGTGTTCAAAAATGATAAAAGTGGCAAAAGCAGTTCCAGTGATGATTTTGTGTGGACACTGATCTGAGAAGCTGGGGCATGATGAAATCCAGAATTCAGGAATCTTGTTGATGATCTGGAGTGATCATGATTAGCCTGTAGTTATTTCAGTCATGTGCTACCACTTGCTTTGAACGAGGCAGTTACTCATGTTTCCAGATAACTGAGAATATGCTTGTCTCTAATGAGTGGTTGAATAGCTTGGTTAGAGCAGGGATGTTATCCAAGAACAGGATCTTTCAACATCTTGCGCAGATACAATATACTTTTCTGGGTTTGTTCAAAAATTTTGCTAACAATTAGCGGCATTGCTACAGGTTGAAGTTTTAGTTTAGTTTACAATGTATTCACACTTATTCAAACATAATATTAGTGTACAAGAAAAGAAAAAAAGTAAGAGAGAAGCAAAGCTAGCTTACATGTGCATTAGGCAGTAATTTGGAATAATGCATAGTGGCCAAAGGAGCAGAGCTTTAAATGATGTTTATAACTTGTAACTTCCTATTTTTATCTTGAAGGGACTAGTCAGTTTGAGAAGACAATAGAAGTAGATGATATGAACATAGCATTAAGGATATGGTGAGTGAGATATTATAGTACGATTATTTAATGTTCTGTCTCAGGTAGACATCAGGCACATTGATATCTTTTCCTTCACTATACCTGAAGATATAATTCTGGAAAGGATGATCTTGTCTTTTCATTTAATTTTAAGGTGGTTTTTCAAGCCAAATTGTAAAATGCGATTTAATGGAGCACGTCATGCGCCATATATATTACTAACTGAGAAATGAATAGGGATGTGAATCATATGTGAACTTTCTGTAGATGAAAAAAAAATAAAGCCTTGACCGGTAGGGGTTCAAACCCTGACTTTTGCAATAACTGGACGAAAAATGAATATTCTCTCCTGTTGAGCTAATCAAGCTAGCTGCAGACTAGGCCTTTTTGAGTTTGTAATGGTTATGAGCATACAACTGTATATTGAACAATAAATTATTCTAAGAGGGCGCACTGGATATGAAATGATGAATAACACGTTCCTCGCTGGTTGTGATCATTTCATATCCAGTAAGTCCGAGTAGAATAGTTATCTTGAGTACTCTATGACGCATGATAGGCTCTTTGCATGACAATGTTACGTGACCTTGTCAATCATAAAAAGTGGTCTTAGTACAAAATGGATGCCATAAATACAACGAGCGTGATGAAATTAGTAAGACTGCCTATTTTGAAGCCACTGACGTTTAGGTAAGAAATTCTATTGTGATTTTAATACTTACTGGGTGAGACTTGTATGGAAAAAAGCTGCTGATGGCAAGCTTTGCCACCCAGCATACAATTCCTTTAAATTTTTGAAACTTTCATACCTCTCTATAATCTCTCACCTAAACGTAACTGGCTCCAAAATTGGCAGTGTTACTAATTTCATCGCGCTCTCTCCATTTCTGGCATCTATTTTGCACCACGACCACTTTTTATGATTGACAAGGTCACGAGACACGGTCATGCAAAGGGCCTATTGAGAATCAAAACAAGAAAAAGTGAAAGAAAGGAACGCAGAGAGAGACAAAAACCAAAAAAGAGGAAACATTTGATG
>JAEMWC010000593.1:222500-237500 GCA_016490735.1 Pachyseris speciosa
GGGATTCGATTAGCTGACGTTTCGAGCGTTAGCCCTTCGTCGGAGCGAATCGAGGAATTGTGGGTTGTGTATGGTTTATATACAGAAAATGGAGCTACGCTATTGGTGGTAACATGGTAACGTGAAAAACAGGAATAAATTAATTGAATGAAAAGGGCTTGTTGATACCGTGGGGATTAAGAGCGCCAATTTGAAAGATCACTTTTTGCTCGAGATTTTTACGGCTTTCCGTGGTACCTGGATGTAGGGAAAGGCCGGAGATCGACATCTGTTTTTTGGAATGGTTAGGGAGATTAAAATGCCGAGCGACAGGTTTGGATGCGTCTTTGTCATCTTTCTCAACATCGCCAAGATGTTCTCGGAATCGGTCACCTAGTCGTCTTCCTGTTTCGCCGATGTATAACTTTTTGTATAATGTGCAGGTTATGCAGTAGATAACATTTGCGGAGGTACACGTGAAGCGATCAGTGATTTTGACAGATCGCTTAGGGCCCGATATTTTGTCAGTGTTTTGAATGAAAGGACAAGTTTTGCATCGCGAGCGCGCGCATTTAAAAGTGCCAGGCTGTTCAGTTGTTTTGAATGCGCTTCTAACTAGAAAGTTACCTACATTTTTGTCGCGTTTGAATGAAATCAGCGGTGGTTGCGAAAAGATTCTAGCAGTTTCTGGATCATTTTGCAGTATCTTAAAGTTATTAAGAATGATGGCTTTAACTAGGTTATTATGCGGGTGAAATGTGAGGTTGAATGGAATTCTGTCATTCTTTTTCTTTTGTGACGTCTGTAGTGCTGACTGTTGATCAATCTGCTGGGCGCGGTGATGGCCCGATTCAACCACAGAATCAGGATAGCCACTTTTCTCGAGGAACTGGCACATTTCCTCTGATTTGTGGAAAAATCAGAGTCATCACTACATAGACGTCGAAGTCTGAGAAATTGAGAATAGGGAATGGCGTTTTTGACATGAGATGGATGTGAAGATGAATACAACAAATAACTGTGAGAATCGGTGGATTTGTAGTGCACACTGGTACATACATACCACCGCTGATTTCATTCAAACGCGACAAAAATGTAGGTAACTTTCTAGTAAGAAGCACATTCAAAACAACTGAACAGCCTGGCACTTTTAAATGCGCGCGCTCGCGATGCAAAACTTGTCCTTTCATTCAAAACACTGACAAAATATCGGGCCCTAAGCGATCTGTCAAAATCACTGATCGCTTCACGTGTACCTCCGCAAATGCTATCTATTGCATAACCTGCACATTATGCAAAAAGTTATACATCGGCGAAACAGGAAGACGACTAGGTGACCGATTCCGAGAACATCTTCACGATGTTGAAAAAGATGACAAAGACGCATCCAAACCTGTCGCTCCGGCATTTTAATCTCCCTAACCATTCCAAAAAACACATGTCGATCTCCGGCCTTTCCCTACATCAAGGTACCACGGAAAGCCGTGAAAATCTCGAGCAAAAAGTGATCTTTCAAATTGGCGCTCTTAATCCCCACGGTATCAACAAGCGCTTTTCATTCAATTAATTTATTCCTGTTTTTCACATTACCATGTTACCACCAATAGCGTAGCTCCATTTTCTGTATATAAACCAAACACAACCCACAATTCCTCGATTCGCTCCGACGAAGGGCTAACGCTCGAAACGTCAGCTAATCGAATCCCTGTACGGTGGTCAATTTACATTATCAACTCCGTTGATAAACCAAATTTTCGTGTTTCACTCCCCCAACGACGCAGCACCACAGTTTCTTTAGAAAGTAATCCCCTTTATCCTTGTCTTTGTCTCCACCTAGTCAAACCCGACGACCACTGGGTCCATTCGAAGCGTCACAATCGGCTTTCGGGTTTCCTGTGTCACGAAACTCAAGTGGCCGTAAATCCTCTCCCTGAAAAGCAAGAAATCAAGTAAGACAAAATTAGGATCAATGGAATTAAATGAAAAGAGGTGCCGTAGTGGCGTTCACAGACTCGAAGGAAGAGCACTGACTAATGACACCCTTGTATACGAATATTCAGAATTGGACACATAACTAAACAATTAAACTGATGCAATTAACAGCATTGAGGACAGAAAGTGCAGAAAGGAAATACATCTCCTAAAATGGGTAACGCAGATGTTTTCTTATTCTTTCGTATTATAGATTTTCAGTTTTCGTGTGTGTAAAAATAGGCACATTAAAGATTGTGATCTGGATAGGAAATGGCTCTCGTAAACCGGGGAGCAAGTTGAGGTGACCGATTCAACATTCTACAACTGTCTTGATCATTTGACTCTGTTGCCGTTTATGTTATATTTCAGAAGTGATACCTGTCTTGGATGTTTTAAAAAGCTCTTGCGCGGTCTTTACAAGTAGTACTCAGTTTGTTACGAAAGCCGGATGTTTTCAGTTACATCATATCGTGAAGGTTCGGTTTTGCGGAGGTTTGTGAAACTGGGTTCTAATGCTCTGAATTGTTTCCCCGGAAACAAAAGGTTATTAAGTTTTTTTTATTATTGGGTAGAACTGGTGATATGTTGCGGTGTGAGTTATATTAATTTATGGTTTTATGCGGAAGATGTGGTGCTTATGTTCGTGATTTGCTGGTACAGTCAAGTCGATTTTATGAGATGCTGCTGAATGTGTTAAATTTGTAGTTACAGGTCACATGGTAGTTAATGCTCAGTTTTGTTGACATTAGCGAAACTGAGTTTTCAGCCGAGATTTTTTAGTACGAGAACAGAAATGTAACGTTACTTAGTTGTCCAAAGTAGAGAGGGAACTGTTACTTGTATACAGAAGTAAAGTGTTATACGACAGTGTAATTTGCTGTTACACTATTTTCATGGTCAGGTCAATCTCCGTTCCAAGCAAGGTCGTGGCACAGTTAAGTGCTTTTTCAGTGGTCACTATAGTTTCGAGTATATCAAAAAGAGACAACGCATTATAGGTATAGGAATTAGTCAAAAGAGGAGGAAAAGCATAAGGGAGCAAAAGAACCATTACAACTGGTTTTGGTGGCATTACGAAAATATTATTTTCAGCTTGCATTTTGTGAAAATTCGAGTATTTACTTTTGTGCGATGCGTTCAAAAGAGAATCACTCTCGCACTCCGTAGCACTCAAACAACAACCACAAGGTATCTCCCGTGGCACGGGTATTCAGATCTCTTTTTCAACTGCATAAGTTGATCGCAACTACGAGGATTCCATCTTCCATTCATTTGTTTCATCCGCAAGTCACATAGATATTATTCGTTATTTATATTATCTTTATAGACTCATTGGGTATACTGCGAAGTCACAGTGAACTGCTCTCCGAGTGGCTTGATTAGGTCAACTGGATAGGGCGTAGCGAGCAATCATAGTAATGGTCAGGGTTTGGATTCCGGTCAAACCTGAATTACTTCAGGTCTCTTTTCAATTTCATAAGTTAAGGGGGGGCTAACTTAACTACAGACGTGATGTTGTTACCAAGGGATTTTTACAAATTGTATTTGTAAAACACGGCTTTAAGGTGTTTTTGCCACTATATCGGTGAAACGTGCGAAGTGGTGAACAAGTAAAATGTATAAATTGTTATAGCGCATGCGCAACTTGCCCCAGGCCCCAACCGCGCTTTAGAGAAAAATCCTTAAAACTTGGAGAAAATTATGTGAAGTTCCGATTTTTTTTGCCAGTCGGAGATATGCCACCCTTCTTTACAAGTCTACGTAAGCAATTGTTGTTAACGTACATAACTGCAATGATAATGACAAAATGGTATGAATTTGCGTGCTTATGACGTCATGAGTCTCACAAAAATGCGTATTTCCAAAAATCGATACGTATAGTTTTGCACCTTGGCGATCGTTAACCATTGGCACTATTTTCCATATCCAGAAGTGTACGCCACTCGAGTTTTAGGCTTTTTTCTGTTCTGGTGACGTGACTTACCAAATATGGTTGTGACTCGAAAATCTTGTAAAACTTTTTGATTGTAAAAACATAGCCAGACAGCTTGTCCGTGCAAGTTAGGGTTTCCAAGATATGAGGGTTGGGAACTTTCCATAGCAACAATGTTAGCTAATTTTGTAGTTAAGTTAGTCCCCTCTTAATTGAAACTACGAGGATCACATCTTTCGTTCATTTGCTTCGTTATTACGTCACACATGTAAGTTATTTCGTATACTCAAACTGTATATCAACTTTTTGCACTGATGAATAGGGTATATTTCAAATCACAATAGCCTGCTCTCCAGTTTGGCTTAATTTGTTCAATGGATAAAGCGTTACGTCTGGTCCTGAGAAAGGAAAGGGTTCAAATATCGGCGAAAACTGAATTTTGATTATGACTGCGAGGATCACTTCGCACATTCATTCACACTGTTTGCACTCATAACATACGTTTTTGCACATTAAATCGATTAAGCTCAGCAAAGCATTGTCCCAATGTTCTTACTGCGCACTGACATTAAACGTTTTAGCTTTTACGTCTCTTTTTAAGGTAACGGAATTTCGCAGCTTACATTCAGAACTCGATATAGCTATACAAGGCTCTCATAACTCCAGTTGTATTGCATGCCATTTTAGTGCCCTTGTACACCAATCATTGTTTATAGTCTTCACAGTCAATGAAAACACGGCTTAACTGACGGACCACCAATAACATCACGACTTCGCTAAGCAATCGGGTCAATGACCAGAGTAATCAGTATTTATGCCACCTTCTGACGTTACACACATCACTTGTCTCTGATGATGACTTTCGATCAGGTTGTCGAAAGGTCATTTAATGTCACCACAAACACTGTCCTTCTTAGGACTGCACCCACCCGGACGATGGTGCTTTACTTAGTTATCATACATACAGTCAATCTTCTATTAAGCGGTCGCCCTCTATTAAACGAATCAAAAAAAGACAAAAAGCGGTACCCTTATGTACTGTAAATTTAACCTCTATTAAGCGGACGCGGTCACCGTTCAGAATTTCCAATTGGCTAATTTTATTGTATTTTACCTCTTAAGCGGTCACGTTGTCAATGAACATGTGATATTTTGACACCACCACTAATTACTCGGGCTAGGAACGCCGCCCTAGTCTGAAAATAAGCTCCATTTTTCTATGTCGTTGTCATCGTGTTTGATCCGCAAAGCTCACTTCCGGCGTTTCTGCGCAAGCGCCAACTAAATATAACAACTCACAACAGCAACAATGATGCCTGTTGTCACGTATCGGAAAACGTCGATTCACCTTGTGTCTTTGGAGTCTGAACAACTAATGTGTTAACGGACGTGTCTTTACGAATGTTTGCACATGACCAAACTTAACTCCAGATATTTTGAATTAGACTGTCGTGTTTCCCCGTGGCCGCTCCGTACTAAACTAATTTTGAGTGGTACATTTTGTTGAATAACTCCAGTACGGAACATCACACACCCCTGAGACTTTGACAGGTAGTTTATTTACTATGTTTCCATTCATTAGTTTTTGGATGATAAGCAACTGACCGCAGAAATCTTACTTTCTTTCTTATGTTTCAAATGACGTATTTGTAAACAGTTTCACTCTCTGCTGATTATTTTTTCTCCTCACATTTCACCGAGACTCCATTAACGTTTATGCGAAAAAATCCTACATCGTTTGATAAGCATTTCCTTTCTCAAACACTTAGCAGAAATATCCATCGAAGCGAAAACAAGTGTGCTTAGTTTTTTGGAATAAATACACTATTTTTACCTCATTAGCGATGCTGAACCTCCGTGGTCTAGAGCTCATTGGTACTGCCACTGATGCAGATTACCCGGGTTCGACTCCTACTAGTGGCACCTATCGCAGGCTGTTTTGTTTTGTTTTGTTTTGTTTTTCATTTCTCTTTTTTCTTCTTCTTTTATAAATATTTTTTACAAGGGTTATTATAATTGTTCTCAATGGTTTAGCTGTAAAGCAATTTTGTAATTTTAGAGGGATATATGTTGATAGACTCCAACACAAGCGCAATGCGTCCGATGTAAGAAAGACAGACTTCTCTCTATTCTTTTGTTTAGCGCTAAATTAGGGATACAATACTGTTTTTTGCAAGCCCGAGTTTAGGCTAATTGTAGCCTCTAGTTTCTTATTAACAGCTCATCCAACAACATACATATAGAGGTACATATAATCAGCGTAAGTGTGGTTCATGTTGAGTGGCAAAACTGAACGTTATTAATGTGGTTTATGTGACCGAAGCGCGTGAATGAAATAAGGTAGCGAGTAAACAGAGACAAAATATACCGTATATGCCAATTTACAGAAAACCAAGTGTGACAAACATCACGTGACTAACAAAAAGAATCATGTGACATGAAAAACAAGACGCTCTATGAACGTTTACTCGGGATACCTTTGAACGAAAGCCGAGGTCAGACGCACGCTCTCTGATTCTCGAAAACTATCCGGCTAATGGTTTGCTTTTGGGTTCGTACAAGGGCTTTTTGCTCACGTACGAGCAAAGCGTGTTGAACTGTTTTGAGAGTTGCTATCCATATTCGTTGTCAGCTGTCGTTTACCTCTAAATTAAGTAGCAACATCTGGAGTTTACTTTGGCTCTCTAAAAACATTTTTTCTCTCTGCTAAGCTTGAAAACATTCGCATAGACACTTCTCTTAACATATTGGTTATTCAGAACTCGAACTCACAAGGCGAATTATATCCGTGTATGTGACATGTTTCTCAGAAGCAATCCAGATGTCACGCATTGTAAAAAAGACCTCGAAATTCAAACTGCTCTATTTTCAAAACAAAGCGTGTTACTTGGCTGAAAACAGGCCAGCAGATATATCCCTGAAATATCATTTACCTGATGAAGGTAAAAAATCTAAATGTTTAATTTTAGTTTTTCCTGACGTCACGTGAAAACCAAGAATTCGCAAACTTGTCTCTAAAAATAGAACTGTCACAGCGATCGAGTTGTGATATCTTCCGGATCAAATTACACCAAAACAACTTTCTAAGGCTATGTCTATAGTATGCCGGATAGCTCGTGCGCTGGCACAAAAACCATATCTGATAGGGCTTCTGTTCACAAATGGAACGCTGATTTTGGTGCGGTTTTTGCAACGGAGCGACGCTGCGCCGCTTCGATATGGAAAGTGAATGGTCACGTATCGGATAGGTTCTCGTACTCCTCTTTGGCATCGTGTGAACAGGTTCCGGACCGCAGTGGAAGTCATAACTCAAAAGGAGGATTGGATCCCACAAGATGGCGGCCTTGCCACATCTGTTGATTTCTGCTATCTCGAACGCTATACTCAATTTACAGTTCTGTACCATGACTTTAACTGCTTTGCATCATCTGAAAAGACGACGGAAACAACTACAACTTTTGCTGGTGCTCAAGGAATTACGAAAGAGAACTAACGTGACGAGGTTTCAAATTCGTTGGGGTTGGCTTGTCCGGATACCATTCTAAAATAATTTCTTTCATCTTCTCATACTTTGCTCCTGTTCCTTCCCAAGTAAGACACTCGTACTCTCATTTAGACTTGTACATAAGCGCACGTCGAAGAAGCCGGAAGATCCAATTCATCGTCCGTCCACGAAAAACCTGACTTGGCCGCCACGAAAATACACCACAGTACGAGTGTCGGTCAACGCTTCTGTGCGATCCCGTTAGCTTGTGTGAACGACTTGTTTCAATTCTGGGCCATTTCTGTTTATGCTATGCCGGAGTGTTTTTCATGTCGACACGAAAACCGATTCGGTATAGTGTAGAATTGTCACAACGTTCTAATTCGAGTCGATACTCAAAGCACGTGCGAGGCTTCCCACCTTGTCTTAAATTCGGCAAATCTTTTCATGCAGACAAACTCTCCTGGATGAAAGTCTTCACAACTTTACAAAGATATCGCAAAATTCTCAGTAATCCAAGCAAGACAGCGCACCACAAAGGCTGAACAGAAGAGATTTATGAGTCACGTAGCCCAAGGCTCTTGATGGTACAATAACGATGCAACACTTTGCACTTTGGACGATGAGACACCGTCACGTACCTTCTATTGTGCATTGGCCAATGAATACACCGCCACGTGCCTTCTATTGTGTATTGCCCAATCAAAACACCTCCACGTAATTCTATTGTGCATTTTGCTGCACAGGAAAAAAAAGACTGAAATCTGACATCATTTATAACTCGGTATACGTACAGTATCCCGAGTAACTACACGAAAAGAAACGTGGTCTTTAAAAGCAACAGGTTGGCTTTCGTTCTAACAAATATGCTATAAAACTAACACTTAGAGCGAAACTAAAGGACAGCGAGCTCTACAAAAGGGAAGGGGAAACTTCTGGATCGAAGCGCTCACTACAACAACGAAACGAGCGGGCAAAACTGGAAAACTACAGGAAGGATTCTGTAAAACTAGGTAGTATGCTCGAACACTGATGAACTTGATAGAAACGTAAGAATCACTGAACAAAAACTACAAAAGGAAAAGAACTTACACACTCCAAGCGAGGAGAGAACTCTAGGAAAACGCTTCTCACTTGATCAACCAACCGAAGACTATTACTTGTGTGCAGCTTTATTACGACACGGTGGGTGTCTATTTTTTTATTTTTTTTTTTTTATTAGCTTCGCCAGAGACCTGGCAGGGACACTACAACAGCGTTCGCCAATTACTGTAGGCCCGTAACTGCAAATCCCTCCCCCGTAGAGATAGACAACCACACCGGGGACTACGTCCCCTACTCTTTTCGAACAGTGCGTGGGTTCTTTAACGTCCCACAGAATCAATTATGAAGAGTTGTGAGACGGGGCCTACGGTTTATCGTCCTTATCCGAGAAGACTAGAAAGTCTAACCATTTGCAGATATCATTACAACGACAACACTTTCTCCTCAGTTATTTAAAGACCCTGAGTGTTGGTCCGGCCGGGGTTTGAACCCGCGACCTCTCGCACGGTAGGGAAGGTCTTTTATACGGACACGAAACAATAAACAACGAACTCAAAGAGACTTGTGGCTGGCATCCTGTTTTTAACAATACGATTGGCCAACCTAGCTAGGTTAGCCACAAAATATTAAAACCTGTTAGGAATGCCCCTGTTTGTTAACTGTTGTCTTCATGTTACCGCTAAAAACATAGGTGTCTCGCGGTTGCCAACAAACATAGCGGCGCGCTAAGATTAATTGAATGTTTTCCTGTTTACGGGGATAATGGCGGAGAATAACAGAGCTAAATAAAACACACCTAACCACAAAGCATAACCAAACTGAAAGTATACCGTGGGTATTTGATAAACCGAACCGCGAAATTTGCCGAAATAAAACTGCTTTGTTTTGCTCAATCCAGCTCGGTTTCATTTACAACAAAGACGATAGCCTTACAAACAACATTGAACATTGAACATTCAATTGCTTGGTGTTTTCTCATATTTTGTGTTACTGTTGTTGTTAAGCGATACAATATACTGTGTGCATGCCAAAGTTCCATTTTACCTTATGATATGCTACATTCTGGAAAACATCTTTTAAGCGGTCAATCTCTATTAAGCGACCAGTTGGCAAATTCCCGAGGGTGACCGCTTGATAAATCAAAGAATAGTTTGTTGTGAACCCTTGGCAACCTTTCTGAGGGTAGGGAGCTTATTTATCAAAACAGTGTAACAGGACCATTTATCATGAAGGAAGCTATATTGGAAGGAGGGGTTACACCTGGAATGAATCATGAAATAAATCACCTTTTTCCTTGTTTTAGGGACGAAAGCAACTGGACGGAGTTCAGTGACTTATTCTTCTTCCAGGTATGGCGTTGAGTACCATGTCCTTTAATATAATTGTCCAGAGAATTTTATTCAAAAACATATTCATTTGAGGGGTCAATAATTGAATGTTTGACGTCATGTACTTCTAAAGATATGAATAAACGATATGAATAAACATTTCTGTCCCCAAAAATATCATGGTCACTTGATACATATGTTGTCCAGAAGTACGGTGATCAAGGCGAAGTAATTTGAATGTTTTAATTAGTTTTGCTTGTTACATATTATGTCCTATTTGTAAAAAGTTTCTCTTGTCGTTTCCGTAACAACTAAAAAAGAGAAAGAAACTTTTCTTCGTTTTCTTATTCTTAGTATTTTTCCCTAATGCTTAAAGGCAGAGCAGCAAATAATTCAATTGAGAGTAACTTTGCGTTAGATGGTCATTCTTTCTGCAGGGGTGGAGAAAGGTGCAATGCACACTAAAGTTGTTTCAAAGAATCCTGGAATTAGTACCTGCATGATTGTTTTACTTTGTTTGCAAGAAAAAAAAAACACACTTTATAAAGCGTGGAAGGGTTGATTAATATGGCCTCTTTTCGTTTTTCCCTGGTGGAGCTAAAGCTGTTTCAGTTTGTTTGCATTGTTAATTCATGTCATTTGTTTTATTTTATGATACTATCATCGCAAATTTAAGAGACATGTTCGGGCACGGTATCCGAAAGTTTTTTTATTTTACCTTCTCTGACAAATTGTTACATGTAAATAGTTTGGAAGTTTTGGAAGTTTAAGATCAGCTCGCACAGATTCAAGAGCGAGATTTGAGGGTAGTCGTCTTAGAACAAAGGGCAGATATGTACGAGAGATTTACTCTCTTGCTGCCCTCACTCCCAAACGCCGTAGGAAAGGATAAGTTATGGGGAGAAAGAAGTCCTAGGACGGCTACTTCCTGTTTGCCAGGTAGCAAACTAATAGCGTAACAATAACATAATACAAGGAATCCGTAACTCTCCCCAAAACTCAAGAAATTTATTACAAACCTGAGCATTCTTTATTAACACAACCTGAAGCAATAAGACATATAAATTACACGATGAGAAAAATGATAAACGGTGAAAAATGTAGTCTTTTTTGGGATGTTGTTGCAACATAAACTCCCAGTAAAGCTGATGGCCTCTAAACTCGTCTGCCGTGAAGGAACTGGAAACCATTTCCGGCGAGGGGATCGGGCCTGCAACGCATGGCTGTTCCCCATTCCAATTACACCACCGAATGGTATTGGGAGAGACTTCCACCGGGAGAAAACAAAAACGAAGCTTCTCACACAAGAAGGCCAAGAAACAAGAAAACAACGGAAAACGGGCCTAAAAAATACGGTAATGAAAAGGAGAAGAGCCAACCGCGAAACAGCCCCGAAATACCCCTTCCAGGGACAGAGGAATTAAGGGTATTAGACAACCCCTTCGAAGGTGAGCCAGCGGTCAGCTTAGGAGAGGAAAAGGCGTTAAAAGCTAAAATCGTCACTCAGGCTCTAAAACTAAATTCGTCATATATAAGACGTGGAACCAAATTCAATACACAGAAGTAAAAACTAAATTCGAGTAACACATGAAATCTGAATTTGTGACACCGACAATAACACTAGCCTCGTCACACAGACGTGAAAACTAAATTGGTTACACAAACGTATAAACGAGATTTGTACGCAGACGAGAGGCGTAAATTTGCGACACTAACGAGAATGGAAAATTCGTCGCACAGACAAGAAAACTAAACTAAACTAAACCAAGGTTGACATGCAGACGAGAGTACTAACCTAGTCACAAAGACATGAAACCTAAATTCGTCACGCAGACACTACGCCCGGACCACAAGGGGAAACGAACAAAATGTAAAGGGACAAAACTAACCGCCGGAGCTGCAGGCGCGGCTGCAGGAGCTGCGTTGTCGTCCGCATTACCGACTCTGTTTACGTCGGCAGCATCGGCTGGGGCTTGTGACGCGGGACTTACTATTGTCTGAAGCAATAATCCCTCAACAGCACCATTTGCTGGATTCTGAGGAACTTGGTCCGACATAGAGGTGAAGATGCGCAGCGATGACGGCACGGTAGTGAAGCAAAGCGTCGAGGTAAAGTCTGGCGTCCGTTTTAACGAAAAGAGGAATAAAGCGGATATAAAGGCCTATTTATACTAATCTTGTGCAAAACAGGCTCTCCCAGGGGTCTGTGGGTGCACGGGGATCGGGGACTTTTGTGAGAGATGGCCCCAGTGAAAATAGTGTCAACCTACAAATACTTTTCAACAGGCGCTTACAAGACATTGCCACCCTATGCATAAAGTCAAGTAGAAACTGATAACTAAAATATCTGACATGTTTTACTGTAAAAACACGCATTACCTGTTCAGAATCAACGACTATGAATTACCTCAATTGAATTACGAAATGAATTACGAATTACGAATCAACCAATTACCTTTCGCTTTTCACCAATGTCCCTGTTGATGAGACGATACAAATTCTAGCTGAAAAGACATTTAAGGACGACTGGTTCAATAAGCAGCACAATCTCAACATTACAAAATCAGACTTGGTTGAGTTGTTAAATATCGCCACCAAGAACCAGCTTTTTCAGTTTGAGGGAAGTTTGGATTAACAAATCGATGGTGTCGCTGTGGGGTCGCCACTCGGAACCCTAATGGCCAACGCATTCAAGTGCAGTATTGGAAATCGACTTCAGGACCAAGACAAGTTACTCGAGTTCTACAAACGCTATGTGGATGACACATTGAGCATAATGCCAGACATCCAAACAGCTGAAGCATTCCTTTCCACTCTAAATGAGAGCCATCCATCTGTCATCTTCACCATGGAACTTGGCGAACATGGTTAACTTCCTTTCCTGGGAACGGAGATCAGGAAACGCAGTGGTCGCCTGGAAACAAGGGGGGACAGAAAACCAACTGAAACCGGATTATTACTACATTACAAGAGCCACGTCGATGTTAGATACAAGAAGTCATTGTTAAAAACAATGCTGGATCGTGCCTTTAAACTGTCATCTACCTGGCAACTGTTCTACCTGGAATGTGATCGTCTCACACAGACGTTCTCCCGACTTCAGTACCCAGTCCAGCTGCTGCACTTGACCATCAGTAACTTTGTCACCAAGAAAGTTTCTGGCGATCCAATTTCCACACGAGCATCTAACGAAAATGAAGTGCCTGTCAGAATAGTGTTACCATTCGAGGACCAGAGATCGGCCAATTCCGTCCGAAGGCAACTTGGGGAACTGAGCCGCAAAATTGGAACTGATATTTGCCCCGTGTATCCAAGTCGAAAGATCGGACACGGGATCAAACCAAAAGAAAAGAAGCCGCCTATCATTAACCAGCAACGCGTGTTTACTACTACAAGTGTGGTTTGTGTGTTGCAGACTATGTCGGGTACACGTGCCGACACCTCTATCAGCGCGTTGAGGGACACAAAGGATCGCCTTTAATCGGGAATCACATTAAAGAGCAACATGGAACAGTCCCAAGTGACATATATCTTGATTTTAAGATCTTGAGAAAGTACCAAAGTAAATTCGATTGCGTGATCTACGAAATGCTCTTTATAAAGGAAATTAAGCCAACTTTGAACAAAGAGTCTGATTCAATCCGTGCAAATTTATTTTTATAATAGTTTAGTATTTTAGTATTTTAACACTTACATTTTAGCGCTTGTATTTACATAATTTATCGTTGGACATTCTCATGCTCAAATTTGTACTTATATATGTATATTTCATTCGTTTTTCCACAACTTGAAAATGATCTCAGGGAGATCGAAACGTCGGTTTTTATCGGTAGTTTTTATTCTGAAATGTGTTTTGAACAAACGTCTTATTGAAACAGCATGCTTTGGAAAACACTCTGTAAGAAGCTTGGGGCCACTTATTTAGTCAAGCTCGACAGCGATTTTAGGACTTTGACTAGTTTGAGCCCATTGGAGCACAGCATTAGAAAAGTAGACCTGTCCAGGTTTATGAGCTGTGGCACATAAAATGTGTATGTAGGCTTGCATTGAACTTATAGATATAGTATTATATAATAACCAAATCAATGCGCGCGCTCTGATTGGTCAATCAGCTATGGTTTATTGTGCCAGTAAACTCATGGAAATTTCACGCGTCTTCTGAATTATTATATAAAAGCAATATACCACAAGTTCCTATGGTTTATAGGCTGATAAACCACTTGGAATGTTGGAAGAACACTCGAAGAATCCGTAAATCACTCGCCTGCGTCTCGTGATTTACGAATTCTTCGAGTGTTCTTCCAACATCCCGCGTGGTTTATCAGCCTATAATGATGATGATGAACTTTATTCATGTGTCGATGTATTTAGCTGACGCTAATTGGGGACACAACATAAAGATAAAATAAATAATGACTAATATGATAAATAAAAGATAAGAAATAAAAAAAAAGCTATAAAAGAAGCTATAGTATAATCCTATAGTATATAGTATAAACCATAGAAACTTGTGGTCTATTGCTTAAATAGGTATTTTAATACAAGTAAATGTAGGTTACATGCTGTGAATTCAAACATTTCCTTCTTTTTAATGAGTGTCCCCCGATTATCTGTATAGCTGAACACTGACATTCAAATAAAGTTATTAAATACAAAAACAAATGTCAATTTGGTAACAGAAATCACAGACAATAAATCTATAGTTAAACGCGATTACCTGTAAGTTGAAGTGTGATGTAGATTATGTCTATTCACCAGCCTGCAACAAGGAAGAAACACGCGCCCTCATATCGAGCCACCATTTTTAAATCATGGGCCTGACTTACCACAGCCCACAGAAATAAGCGAGTAGGATACAGATGTAACAATTATCGACCGCACGATATACCCTGATGAGTGGTATATCGTTCTCTATGTTGCAAGACGCTGAACTTACTCTTTCGTAAGTTTAGCATTTGTAGAGGTCAGGTGATCTTCCCGCGTTTTTTAAACAAGTGCTCCTTAATTTGTCCCACGAATAATCACCACGTTCGTTTTTAGTAGCTGCCTTGGAACCTAAAAGTTGCAGCACAGTCTCAAATTTTCCAGTTAAATTTTACAAAAGCGTGTGTAAAACTGTTGCCTGCAAAATGACATCACTTCTACATGCAACGAAATAAACCCTTTTCGACGGTTGGTTTTTCGAAGGATATATCTCACCGGCTGACAGTAGATTGTCCGAAAAATGAACAGTTACTTCGAGGGAAACTGTGAACTTT
>JAEMWC010000593.1:242500-245000 GCA_016490735.1 Pachyseris speciosa
GGCAAAAGTATCCTAACGCTGTTGAGGCACCGAGGTAGAAAAACAGTCAGCCAAGCTGAGTAAAAATACTCGTTCGCTTGCAAGCAAAGGAACATAACACTGAAAACAAACAGACAATTCAACTACTTCTTTGCGTCGAAAACGAGTAGAGATGATTGTTATTTATATCCAGTCGAAGAAAAAATACAAGTTTCATTCCTGAACAAAAGTAGCAACGATTAAACCAAATGTTAGGCTTCAATTTATTTAATTCACCTCACTGTCCTGTGTTGTAGAGGTTTCTACCACTTGAAAATACGTAAGCTTGTCCACTGTAGTAAAAACAAGCATCCGCAAAAATAGCAAACGGTTTGTCCAAAGAAAGAACTTTTTCCGCAGAGTTTGAGCCACTCGTTCCTCCATTAATGCTTGTGAACTGTTGAGTGACCTTTCTCCGCCTCGTAATTTTACATTCAGTTTTTTTTTTATTTTTTTTTATTTTTTGACCAAAACAACTTCATCTTCTTCGAAGTGTGTCTTTTCATTCGCGTAAAAGGCATAAAAATCAAGAACTAGGTAACAGGTACTCCGGAAGGTGAATTTTCAAGTTATAAAAAGGAAGAGCAAAAGATTTGTCTCAGGAAACGCCTAAAACTTGGATCGACTTGCATAATAAACGCCCGGTTTGTGTGCTTGAAAAACAAAATGATTCAAGCCTTCAAGGGCTTTCACGTTACCGCGGCATCTCGCAGCTCACCACTGACAAAGGTCACTCAACAGTTCACCGGCATTAATGGGAGTAACGAGTAGCTCAAAGTTAGTGGAAGAAGTTGTTTCTTTGGACAAACCGTTTGCTATTTTTCCAGATGCGTGTTTTAACTACAGTGGTTTCGTATTTTCAAGTGGTACCAACCTCTACAACATAGGTGACTGAATTAAATAAATTGAAGCTTAACATTTGGTTTAATCGTTGTTACTTTTGTCCAGGAATGAAATTTGTATTTTTCTCTCGACTGGATATAAATAACAATCATCTCTACTCGTTTTGTACGCAAAGGAGTAGTTGAATAGTTTGTTTGTTTTGTTGTTTTGCTAGCAAGCGAACGAGTGTTTTTACTCTGCTTCGCTGACTGTTTTAAGTGTTTTTCGACGTCGGTGCCTCAACAGCGTTAAAAAATCTTTTGCCCTTATCTTAAATGCGTCCTCGTAAAATTAAGCATTAAACCCAGGCTAAACGATCAAACACTTCATCCAACATCGTTTGGCCGTTTAGCCCCCTCTCTCAGCTTTGCATTGAAATGGCTTTCCATGTTTGATCCAGATCAAACATTTTTGTCCGACATGTCGCCCTACGAACAAATTTTTGATCGTTTAGCCAACCCAACCAAGAAAGTGCACAGTCAGTAAAAAGCAAACTAAATCGGAAGCACATTATAACGTCAAAATTTCAACGAGAACTCGCAAAAATCGTCCTGTGTACTCGCTTTATCTTCTGATTGGTCAAACATTGTTTGTTTCCCTGCTAGCAGAGGTTTGTCGCCGGAAGAGATCTCTTTTAGCACGGAAATTGTTTGTCGGCTAGTCACCCAACGTTATGTTTGTCAAATACAATGTTCAGGAAACAGTTTGATCGTTTAGCCGGTGCTTTAGTATTACTTGTGTTTTGCGCCAAAAGGACAACTTGAGCAACTTCTGAAAACACAAGTGATATTTATCCTTAATTTTTCTCGGCCCCATGCGATTACCTATCCGAACCATCGGTTTGTTTTCCTTTTCTCTTTTCTCCGACATTTAAGCTTATGTCAAAATTGCTTAGCAATTTTTATTAACTTACTGCGAAATATGTTTCGCTTCGTGATCATATTACTCCTCATTACGCAAACCTTGGTCTCATTAAGCTCCCTGACATTGTTAAATTCTATACCTGCCAACTCTTTTATGATTATATTGTAGATAGGAAGCCCTCTAATTTTACCCTAACCCTTGTATCTGAGCAACATAATTACGCCACTCGAATTGCGTCCCTACAGTATCTGAATCCTAGTCCCTTCAGAATAAATATTAGGAAATTTTGCCCAATTAAATTGGATGTTATTACTGGAATGATATTCCCATTTCTATTCGCCAAAAACCCACAAAACAAATATTTAAAAGAGCTCTCTTTCAGCATTATTTTGCTCAGTATTAATTTCTACCGTGCGCCTATGTAAAACTTCTTTTCCCTCTGTTTCTCATCTCCTCTATTTATAGTAAGGTTTCCTCTTTTTATCTTAACTAATTATGTATTGTAATTTAAAAGGGCATATAATTAGTCTACTATATCATGCCCTTCTCCACTCCTTCACTATTCTTAGTCACTGTAAGTAATCTTTTTAATATGTTAATGTGGAGTAATGTGGAGTAAATAAAGAAAATATATATATATATATATATATATATATATATATATATATATATATATATATATATATATATATATATAGATATATATATGTATGTATGTATGTATGTATGTATGTAT
>JAEMWC010000593.1:255000-285000 GCA_016490735.1 Pachyseris speciosa
ACACGCTGCCGAATTTTAACACATAAATCACTTTTGCGTTGATCGCCTCGGTTTTTTGCTTTTATGGAGGCTAATAAACTACAGCAAAAAGTATTATCACGCGAGATAAACATTTGTGCGCGACTACAGTCATTGTGATGAGACAATCCATCACGCGTGATAAAGGGATTGAATTTCATGCAAATTTTTTTACGTTTTGGAGCCAAGTTAATTTCAGAAAAGAGTTAAGTATTTCTGTCAAATTCTTTCACTGTCGTCATTTACGTTAATTTTTATAAGATTTTCATTCCTTTGTTTTCCACTTGACGGTGAAAATGAATCCATCAAAAACGTTTCAACTGACGAAACCACGCGCAAGTTTTAATTTACTACGCAACACAACGTTCTAAGTAAACGAAACACGACGGAAAACAGCGTACTCTTAGGGCTCTTATATTTTGCCCTAGAACATCTGATAAACTCAAATTTTTGGTGTAGGTCACCAATAGGAGTTCTCTTGCCAAAAAGTTTCTTCAAGTCAAAACAGCCGTCTTTAATATTTTGTGATTTTTCAGCCATCGGCAAGCTTTTTGCGCACTGATTTAGAATCAACCGAGGTTTTTGTACGCTGGATTTAAGATGTACGCTGTATTTAAGACCAACAACCGACTTTAGCGCTGTGTTATATCGGCCAAAGCCTTTCCGAAAGAACTTAGAGTCAACCAAGGCAACTAGGCGCTGTTTTCGACTCGGACGAACCCTTCAGTTAAGCTGATTCGGACTCAAACGCGCTTTCTCTAACTTTAACGCTAGCGTTGACGTTAACATTAACACTAACCCTAACCCTATCCCTAGCCCTAGCCGAAGCTCTAACCCTAATGTTAAGTCCAACCTAAACCCAACAATAACCCTGAATCTCTTCGGAGTGAGTGCTGTTTTCAGGTCGGACAAAATCACCACGAATATGGTGCACTGTTTTCGTGCCAAGCGAGCTTGTCGAGTGTTATGATTAAGCAAAAACGACACATTGGGCATTACGTCTAACTGAATACCCTTGGGCATTGTTTTCATGAATGTTAATTAGCATACTCCACCATATGAAGGGCTGGGGGCATAAACTGCCTATGTAGAGTTTTAGGGGTTTTTTGCATACGTTATTTCTCGAAAACGAAAAAGAAATCGGTGAAAAAAAATACGGGGCAATGTTTTTGAATCAAAATGCAGTTCACATGCAAAAATTTGGACAAATCCAAGCGAACTAAAAAAACGGCCGAAAATTCCACATAGGCAGTTTATGCCCCCAGCCCTTCAATTACTTTATAGCAGTGTATCTAGATGGAGAAAGTTTGATATTGTGCATGTACACTTGACCAGGGATGTAAACATGAATAGGTATTCTGTTCTCATAGTGTTACATTCTCTACTAAAGAACTGTTAAGGCAATCAATATTACAAATTTGTGTGTAGCTGCTGCAGAGAAACCATTTATTCAGTGCAGGCACAAAAACGACGGGCGGTTAGCTGTTAGGAAATTACATCTGAGATTTGAAGAATATTTTCATATTAGTCTGACACAGGCATCAGACATTTATATGTTGGGGTAGGACATTCGTAAGCGAAAGAATGAAACAGCGCTCTAGTTGATGACATTGCGATATCCTCGTCAACTTTCAAGGCAGTGTTCGGGATAATTTAATTGTTTAAAAACAGACCGTTTATAGTAGATTTTCAGCATCGTTATTGCCTTGACGTACACAGGCTAACAGCTCATTTACCCGCTGCGAGAAATATGGTAATGACTCATCATTAGTAAAGAAAGCTGAAATATTTTTCCTCGAGACCCGCACATGAAAAAACTGTAAATGAGCATGGAAATATTGTTTCGGAGTGGAATTTTTAAGCAGAAATTTCGACACTGCAACCGGATCTTTAGAACGTTGAATTAGCAGTACTAGCGATCAATTCTTCTTACGTCCACACTAAAATTTTACAAACGGAAGTCGTTCGCTTATGTCAAAACTCGCATTCATTTACTGAAATTTAAGCTTCATTTAGTTCAAAATCAAAACAAACTAAGCAACAACATTAAACGTCTTCCTAAAGTTGGACATTGTTTGATGAGCACTCGATGCAACGTATCAGTCTTCAGCTCGACATTTTCAAATATTGCAAATACATTGCTCTATAAACGTGAAAAGAATCACTCATTCTCGTTAGTTTTGTTATTCTGTCCGGCCTCTTATCTAGGTTTTGGCCACGAATCAGACACTTTTGAAGAAGTCTTTTTGTCAGTGAGTCATAACATAGCTATTTCCATTGCTACTCCTTTAGTTATCTTGTTGTTGACCAGTTTCGACCAGATATTCTTTTCCAGTTCATCATAATGAGCTGAAATCTTGTCATCCTTTCGATAAAATACGCATACGTCGCCGTTGTTTGAACAGATTTTATATGAACTCCGTTTTCAGCTCCTACACGTCCGTAAAAACCGTTCCATCCGCTTTGGGCAATGATTCAAACCTTTTTTTAGGAAACCCCTATCCATTTACCACAATTCTGAGCTGACAATGACAGCAGTCTTTTTCCTAAAGGTTCAACGTTGCAATTTATTTATTTATTTGCCATCTTGATAATACTGACCTGTTTTACACCAAAGCTAGTGGCGAGGAGTCCGAGTCGATGGTCTTGTCAAAGATGATGTCTTGCAGCAATCTGTTGTACCCCAGTCCCGAGCTGGTTGTTTGCGAGGAAAGGTAGCGAAAATTTGCAGTCGCGAGAATTTCAAGATAACTTGGTTTGGTAACTGATGAAGCACATCCGAAATTTTGTTCTTTGGCAAGCGAAAAAAGCGGCGAGATCGATTAAGTTTGTCAACGCGTCAGCTCCCAAACCGGTTTGGTGAGATATGTGATGCTAAACTTGCATGGACATGAGGCTGGCAACTCCCGTGACCAGGGGCTATTTTTTTCCTCTCGGCGCTTTGCGCCTGTTGTCCCTCAACCAAACGAAAAAAATAATCTCTGGCACCCAGCACAACAACATGCTTTATTTCCCCCATTTAGTGGCATTACAGACATTTAATCATTTAAATAAAAAGAGGGGACTGGCAACCTGAAATAACCAGGGTAAGAGTTTGGTGAGCATTGAGGTATTCCTAGATGATACTAGCGCGGTGCGATAAGACAAGTACTTTTGCACGGATTGATTCTCTGGTTCTTGAGTTCTCAGATTCATTTTACGAATTCAAAGCGTGTATGTCAACTTGAAATTGTTTTCCATCTAAACAATTAAATGCCTCCGAAAGCTTTACTGTTTTGCCTGTAAATAACTCCAATCCTAATGAAAATTACACGCATCACAACAGTCTAAGTGAGAATCCGAACTGGATGTAAAGCTTCTTGTAATTGTTTCGGTTCAATGAAGGCATAGAGAGCGTAAATTTTATCGAAACCCCAAACTGCCCGAGTATTATATTAGCAGAATTAGACGAATTTCCTCACACGTGGTCTCATTCTTCCAAAAAATGCACCAAGATAGTTCAAGGGTCGTGAGCACTCGCTTATACAACCGGTATCTGTGCCATCGTTGAAGAAATTATGGCCGTGATTGGGTGTAGCGGTTTTAAGACCCGAAAAAGTTCGCTACTCGAAGTAATCAGTAGCAGCGTTGTAGTATGGGCAGAAATCCAGCACAAATACTTATATATATTTAAAGAAGGTTAAGGTTCTCCTGGCGGAAATTATTGGAAATTTTTAGGAATAAATTAGTGAAAATGAAACTTTAAGTGTTGGTGAATACATTATACCTGCGGTCACAAGATCATCTTCTTAGTATGCAACGGTTTGCTCAAACGTGCGTCATTCATCATGTATGTATGTGAAGAATTATCCGTACTCCAGTTTCAAGGCATCGAAGGAAGTCAGTTTTAGTTTGACTTTAAACTTTACAGGTCGTCTAACAATATTGTGATAGCCGAGAGCAAAGACAGTTGGTAGTGTGCGGTCAGTAGTGTTGCTAGGGAATGAAATCGGAGTTACGTGAGTCATCATATAGTGAAATCCCACTGCTGAGGCCCTGTTAGGGTAAATTCTGACAGGCGACGCGGCTCTGAAACGGCAACATGAAGGAAATGAAATGACGACGAACGACAAGACCGCTCCCGTGAAATGGCGACAGCACGGCAAAATTAAAAGCAAAATAGACAGCGACATTGGCGATTTTAAATAAAACAGCGACTTGATGACATTCGGGCAGAGGAGAATATCGAGAATGAGTTTGCATTTTCAAAACGTGAATCGTTCTGTCAGCCTTCTGTGTGGAAACCCACTGCGGTACGACCCCTGAATTACGACAACGCAATTTTTGTTGGAGAGACGACCTCAGGAAAGTTTCGAACTTTCCGACACTGACATCAGTGTCACTGCATGATATTCTTACAGCGACATGCAGCCCTTCCGAAATTGCGACATGTAAAGGTTTTAAATTCAGACGGGGGACATAAGGACCCCCCCCCCCCCTAACAGGGCCTCACTGCTACATCTTCAACAGCGCCGTGCAACCATACACAACCAAAAGAACAGTGCTAGAAAAATTTGTGGCTTAAAGAGAAAAGCAAAACTACAATTTAGCGAAAAAAATGATACTCGATCCTCTCATATTGAATAAAAACAAATTAGGATTCCTTCCCAGGATCGCGAAAACGCAAACTTTCGATTCCGTCGCGGAATCTTTATCAAGTGGTGGAGTTTGATACTTTTTTCCCATCAATATATCGCCTGCGTATATTCTATCAGGGACCGCGGAGACCATTTTAAAGTGGTAGGGCTAAAAAACTCAGGCCAATGCAAAGAAATATTAAGATCACTATTTTGCCATTTATCTTGCATTTGCGCGCCATTTATTTTAGTGCGTCAATAAACATAAACGTCCTCACTTTATCTTGTTATACTTTTGAAGCTGTTTGCAGTGCCGAAGTTTCTCTTGCGGTTCTCGTTGCACTCCTGTGCGACTTCAGTTAAAGAGACACTGTCTGTTCTTCGCTTGTGGCCATTTAACACTGCTAGGTTGCTAAACCTTTCGTCACCCATCCTGGATCGAAGCCACGTCTTCAGACGCCGTGCAGATGAGAATGAACACTCGCCAGCAGCGTTGGTAGCAGGATTTACAAGAAGTAGCTTACAGACAGTTTGCACTTCCTGAATTAGCTTCTTTTCTGGTTCAGGAAACTTTGACACCGCCAACAGGATTTCGTCAAAACATGATATCTTCTCCTCCTTTAACATAACTTCCAACGTACTTAATTGCCCAGGTAGCGCCCCAGTATTAACATCTTCGCTGTATGATGCTTCCAGTAACTTGAACTCTGCCTCATAGTCCAGTTCACCATTAGCAGCTTTAACCAAGAGGGTCTCCATCTGGGCGTAGGAGCTGAAGCTTTCTTGATTGAAGCGCTGATCGATAGCGCTTGCGATAACATCAATAACCTCTCACTTAAAAAAAATGGCCTTAAATCAATAGCCTCTCGCCTAAAAAGTGGTTTTGTGAAGCACCAAACCCGCCTCGAATTCCGATTTTCTACACCCTGACAAAAATTCCCAAACCGATACCAGTCGGGAGACCAATAATATCAGGGTGCGATGGCCCTACAGAGAAACTATCAACATTTGTTGACAGACTTCTTCAGCCTATAGCAAAACAGCAGAAGTCATCTCTGAAAGACACCACTGATTTTATCAACTTCATAGAGAGAACGAAAGTCCCAAAGGGGACTATCCTTGTTTCAATGGACGTAACGAACTTATATACAAATATACTATAGGAGGAAGGAATCCGAACAATATGCGCAGTATATGATGCATTCCATAAAAACAAACCTATTCCTACTCAACAGCTTCAAGAAGCGCTAAGGCTTATTTTACAAGAAAATTCTTTCCTATTTAATGGACGAGACTGAGCCTTTTACGGAACGCAAATATGCAAGAGTACAGTAGACGCGTTTTATTACTTTTAAGTAGTGTAATCAATATTTTTCCATGTCAACTGGAGCCCTAGAAAATAAATTCCAGCAAAAAAAAGTGGTAGGGCTATAGCCATACCAGTCCCTTCCCCTCCGCGGTCCCTGTCTATCGGGTGAAAATTAAAGGAATCGCCTTGTTTGTGTCTCCAAATACCGAAAACGTCCAAAAGCGTTTTAACTGAGTTTTTGGTTTCAGTAATAGTGTTTGTATAGGCTCCTTTGTATAGGCTCCTTTATGGTCCAGAACAGAGTTAAAGTAGATTGTGAGCAGTCGTACGTTTTTCCTCAGATCACTTGATCACGAACGGACGGTAAACTTATGCATATTAGAGAAGAAAAGGAGGAGGGGATTAGCTGCATTTCTCGCTGCTCCTTACGGATTCGCCGTTCTCCTCGCGCTAGGTCCAATACACTGCACGCTAGAGAACTAGCAGAAGAAAGAGACTGATCGTAGTCTAAGTCAAGAGATGCCCGAGTTTAATTTGCTTCGCTCTTCTTTACTGGTGATGTTTAAAAGTGTGGAATGGAGTGACCAGGCGAATTACAGTTTGTAGTGTTCTAGGTATTTGTTACTAGCCTCTGGGTGTATAACACAATCCGAAAAACACTAGGGAGTGATTGGGTCAACAAGGTTCGACTGTTTTCTGTAACTACGTCCTTGGGAGCTCAGCTGTTTAATAGGCTAGCACTAATTCATAATGTCATCAAACTGTTGAAAGAAAAATTATTTTCTTTTTTATTTTTATGCCCGGGCATTAAGGCTAGAAGTATATCCGATAATCAACGCTCTAAACCACAAAAACTGTGATACTGTTAATTAATTTACCAAAATTTGTGTGATGTTCCACATACCTTCATCAACTTCACTACTAATGACAACAAGTTGTTTTCAATTTTCAGCGCTAACTTTTTTTTGTAGCAATTTTTTTTCAGGGTTTGCCTTGGAGAATATTGCGGGTGTCTTCCTTCCATCTCATCACTTTTCTGATCAACAGCATTGTTTGTCTAGTTTTTTTATTTCGATGCGAAAATAATTTGTTAAGCCATAGCCAGTAATTGTTTCAGCTGTGGTGAAATATGTGAAAAGTCAAATATGAGTAAACGCAAGTATCTCTCGAGGGCAGGCTAAATATTATTAATTTCAAAAATTATCGCGACGTAAACTTCAACTTTTCACTATAAGTTCTTGTTGTGCTTCTAAAGAAATCAGTCAGCAATCCAGTAGCGGCTGTAGAATTTCGTGTCAATTGTGGAGCTGTACTTAAAATGTTGGAGGCCCACAGTGAAATGTTTCATTGGTCAATTTTAAACTGAACATTATGCCGCACTGGGCCACTGGGTTGGTGTTGGGACTCCCTGGGCTTTTTTCAACAACATCATTAGTATACACTAAACACTTGCTATTCTGACGTTTTATTCAGTATAAGTCACCACTTGCAACAATGTTGGTTGGAAACAACTGTCACAAGGAGAAAAGAAGAGTAGTGGCCAAAGAGAGAGGAGCAAAGGTAAAAATAGTCTTTATTCTTCTGATAGAATACAACTAGAAGCGGCGAGGTAATGTCAAGAGGTGGTGGGTGGGGGTAATGTCCGAGTCTAAACGATTGTTAGGAAAATAATAGTTGCCGACAAACTTAACATCGAGGGCAATTGCGATAATTGAGGACGATGCTATAGCCTGGAACATTACTCTAAGATACATTTGAAGTGCCCCTAACCCCAAAATATTTTTTCGCTTAAATAATAGTCCTGGTTTTACGTTACAAACTACTTTGCATGCATGTTTACAAAGACTTAATGCAATGCAAATCGGTGTGTGACGTAAAACCAGGACTTGCCCCTTAGAAGCTCGGTCGTGGGACAGATGATGACTAGATTTCGTAACTTTTACAGCCTATAAAAAGTCAAGATTTGGTTGAAAAAGGCGCAATGCGTTTCAAACAGGTGCAAAGATTTATTTAGGGGAAAAAATATGTTGGGGTTATGAGCACTTTATTACAGTAAACAATTGAAAGCAGGCGTGTTAACTCGAAGAACTACACTACGATTTTATTTATTTGTTTATTTATTAATTTATTTGATTCAAAACCAGCGGTAAAGTCAGGTGACGGATTTCATATCGGAAGACGGCTAACAATTGGTAATTGGCGCCCGATTTTGTACCACGCGATCTATTTCTTCTAATGAGAGCATGTGGAAATTGATCGGGGGGGTTATAATCACCGAGGTGACATCAAGTAGATGACCAGGCACATAATTATAAGTTCCCATCCTGAGTGGGCGCTTATTTATCTCGCTTTGCAGGCACTAAATATAACACGCTTATAGGGTGATCTTTCATCATGAGTAGCTATTCCTACACGAACAAGAACAGTAGTGCGCTTAACGTAGTTAAAATGAACAACTGAAAATGTTGGTGTAAGGTTTGCTTTAACCAAAACTCCCCCTTGTTATTGCGTGTATCTTATCCAGTGATTGCCCCGTAAAATTCTTTGTCATTCTTCCGACAATAGTGTATGTTTAAGAAGCGATTCTCAATATCCACCTTTATTTAGGAGGGCTTCGTGAATCTGACCTCGGTCCATCTGATGCAATATTTCACGCAATAACACCCGTCGTCGGCGAGCAGGGCGTTTGTCTTTATAGGCCTGCCTATGATACTCATTCCAGTTTGGCCTCGTCCTGTTATCGCTGTTCTCCTTTCTTTTATCTTTGCTTCTTGGCTCTATAAGCTTCCTGGCAGCCATATAACTCATTTGCCTCACTGAAGTCAGAACAGTCTACCATTTTTCCGACGGAAACATGGCAGTCAACACCCAATAACCTCAAGGAGTTACCGTGCGACAGACCATTTTGAATTCATGTATTTGCTTAATTGCCTAAACAACGTAATTGCTCGTGATCACAGACTTGTCAAACCAACGACTTATATTTCAAATTTTGAACATATATGCTCTGTGAGGCTGAAAATATAACTCCCGAAACAGATTGCATACAGTAAACACCCGCATAGAAGAACACACGATTTCGGAGGTCAGGCTAATTGAGTTCTTATTTATCGGGCGCTTAGTGACAAATCAGCCTCAAAATGTTCTTAAATTTTTATTTAGTAATACTATCTAAAACATGTTGCTAGAGGTATAATTAGCATATTTTAGGAAAATAAACTAGATAATTTTTGTAAAAAAAAAGTACTCAATACCAAAACAAGACAACTTGACAGCTGATAGAGTTATGTAGTTATCTGACAGCAAACATAAACTTGCATGTTTTGTAATTATGACACTTTTTCCATTTTATAAGAACATGTTACAGTTTTCAGGCTGATCTTGTTCTTATAAAAATGAGGCTTTATTGGCCAAATTTCAGCCTGGCGTTCTTAATCCATTTGTTCTTATATGCGGGTGTTTACTGTATTATCAACAACTACTTTGATTGCGAAAGAAAAATATACGATTACTATAACAGCTATTGCTTTGGCCACCAATTGAAATAACCGAAAAAAAAACAATCCCCTTTCTAGCGCCTTGCAACACCTTAAATAATAACTTCAATCCCTCTAAGAATTAAAAACAAGTAAGAGATAAATACCGAGAACGGAGGTATTAATCCATATACATCCCGAGGGCCGTAGGCCCGAGGGATGTATACGGATTAATGCCGACGTTCGAGGTATTTATCTGACTTATTTCATGATATTATTCATGAGGGATCTTTATATAACGATCCTTTGTTCAAGGAGCCAAACACCGGCTAATTAGTACACACCTTCGTTGGATCAAAGCAGATACAATGAAAGCAACCTGATGTGTGCGTTTCTCACAGGACTGTGAAAACTTGTTGCGAATTCCTCCGTGACAAGCGCTAGACCTTTTTGTACTTTGTTATTTTGGCGAATCCACAAGAGACTTAGCATTGCACTTTCTTTGTTTCTTTGTTTTTGTGTTCCATTGTTTGATATTTTGTTTGGTTCTTGTTTACTAGTTTTTCGGTACATTTGTACGAATGTTTTCCAACGACTGATTTCTCTGTTTTTGTGCTGTCATTATGGACGGCATGTATAGCGACGAGGAGCTTTTTCTTACTCAAAATAGTTTATCGGAAGAAACTGTTACAACACAATTTTTGTATTGATTCTATTTTAGACGGCCTAGTAGCTAGCGATGAGCCTGCCTCACCAAATTCTTGCGCGGTAGAATTGGCCATCTTAAGTTTGTTGTGCAGCGTACCAGGCATAGAGATGTTAGGTCTTTGCAAAAATATCAACGCCCGGAAACTTCAACTAAGATTGAGTTTTCAAAGGCATTCGATAATAGTGAAGCCGTGTCACTTTCTGATTTAATTGGTAGTGAAAAGGCGCCATTAAAGCGTGAAGTCGAGCTACAAGACGAAACCACTTGTAAATTTTCTAAGGGCTGTGATGGAACTGGAATTCCTGAAATTTAATCAGTGTCCTTTTGTAATCTCGAAAGACAGGAAACTTAATTGTAAAGAAACATGTATTTTCACTCTGTATTGCTTGTAGTGAAATACATTTGCAGATGACATTATTGTCAAAAATTTGTCAAGAGGAAGAATTTGATTTTCTCAGGAAGTGCAAGGTTCAATCGAGTAATTGGAAAGTAAATAATTAATGAGGGATAAATTTGTAGAAATTCTAATAAATCCTTCCCTTCAGGAATTAATTTGTATAAATCCCTGAAACGAGGGATTTATACAGATAAATCCCTCATTTGCAATCAAATTCAACTCATCAGCCCCGCTCTTCCCTGCTAAATTATCAAGCCCTCCCCGGACTTTCAGTTTGTTAATATTCAACAGGGTCGTAAGTTAAATAAAGGTTGTTGAATAACAAAAGAAAATGTGTCAATCATGAAATAAAACTGGTTATTGACCCCGAAAACTACATTTTTTCAACGAGTTGTTTCTTCTTCGTGAAATTTGGCCTCCGCACCCGCCACAGCCCAACCCATCGATTTGGTAGTCACCAGGGCCCGGTTGTTCGTAAGCGAGTTAAATCATTCTAACCCGAGGGCAAGCTTTAACCGACGGTTTATTTTGCTGGTCAAAGAGTGGTTAGCGCTAACCCCAGATTCAGAACAGCGGGTTATATTTGAAGCCTATATGTGCCACTCGGCATGAGGAGGATGAATGAGTCAGTTTAGCCCACCTAGCAAGCGAGGTATGTTAAATCCCTAATCTCGGATTAAATCTGAAAACCAGCAAGGAAAACAAAATTCTCGATTACTTGAAATTTGTGACAGAGAAGACCAAAAAAGAAAGTTATGGATCCAATTCTCCTTTAAAATCTCAGATCGCTCAGCTGAGAAATGCCAACCTGCCAACTCTCAATGCTCTATGTTTTAATAATAATAATAATAATAATAATAATAATAATAATAATAATAATAATTAAATAAATACTTAAATAAAGTAATAATAATAATAATAATAATAATAATTATTATTATTATTATTATTATTATTATTATTATTATTATTATTACTTTATTTAAGTCTCAAATCTATCTAGCACTGATGCCCTACTAATTGGGGAGACTAAATCAAATCAACTCTAAATAAATAAAAATAATTAAAAGCAAAATCAAAAAAATTCTCGGAGCAGAGTAGAGAACCAACAAACCTAGCCCACTTATGATGCCGAGTCCGGGAATCGAACCCGGAAGGCGAGAGCTCTAGCAACATAGAAAGGAGTATATTAAAACGCTGCATCTCCACTTTGCCCGAACTAACTGACGTCCACAAGAGTTCCTTTCTCCACTTGAAAATCTGAGATCATCTGCTAAGAAACTAATAAACGAGAGAGTAGACGTTACTAGAAGCCAAAATGTGAGTAATGGTATGGAGTTGTTTGTATTTTCACACAAATTCAGGAGATCGTTATTTTTCTTCCCACCTCCATCCCCAATTGCAGTCTCAGTCTCAAAATGAACTGAAAGTTACCTTGCACTATTCCATTAATAATAAGCGAACAAACACGTTTTTTCTCGGGTGAGTTAGAGGTTTGTAACTTTAAAAATTGACATAAAAGGATACAGTTTTACACAGGTATTTTCTAATAAGACTTTCTTCACTGACAAAAGCCGCTTTGCCTGGTGCATAAAATTACTCTCCTTATGAAACAGTTGGGTTCCGCTGATAAAGCAAAACTTAAAAATAACCGAGCCTAGCCATTTCAATTAGAATTATTATTATTATTATTATTATTATTATAATTATTATAATAATAATAATAATAATAATAATTATTATTATTATTATTATTATTATTATTATTTTGAAATATAACACTATAGCTATGAATACAATTGAAATCCCCACTTTAATTTATAGCCTCGTTTTACACGAGTCGTTAGCTAAGTAAACCTGACGTGCGTTTCTCAAAACTCCGGGAAAACACTTCAGGTCCGCTGAGTATTTTTTCAATTGGGTTTTCTGTCGATCAGTAATAATTTTTTTTAGGCAAACTAGCCCAATGTGTTTCTCAATTTCATAGCGTGCTTTCTCAAAAGATTATTAAAAATAGTAGAGGTCGAATTTCTGGTTATGAACCAAATGCACGTAAAATAGTTTTTCGGGCCCGAAAAAACAAAAAGCTTCCCTCCGTTGCAGACGTAATCTAAACCAGGGTTAGATTACGTCTGCAACGCAGCCTAGCACTGCACACAGGTTTACAAACCCATTACTGTTAAGAAAATGAACGTCAGGTTATGACCAGTGAGGGTAAAAGGCGGTATGAGTTTGTGGAATGGCATGTGGCATGACTTGAATGTAATGTATGCAGAATGGCACGAAGAAATTAATTCAACTACAGCCAAACTCATTCCTCCTTTTACCCTCCCGGGTTAAGACTACCTAACGTTAATTTAACCCGTGTTTTGAACAACTGGACTCAGACGTTTTCTTTTCTCGCCGCTCCGTTGCTCAATTTTGTTTGAGGGCAAAGAGGAAAGAAAACCTCTTGGAACTTGACATTTCTGTAAGTACTTGTTTTATAATGAAATAAATGCATCGTAATATTTATTGAAGAGGGTGTTGTTTCTTTGTTACAGTTGGCAGCAGAACATGGATTCCACTTCCTAGAAATCAACGCTGCCAAAAATATAAATGTACATGAGGTACGTATGTTTTAAGCGTTTCCCAGATCGTTTTGAAATCTTTTTATTTATCATGTATTGGTGTAACCCTAAATCCTTTGTGTCTCAGGCAAACAATTTTAGTGGATTTATCCGTAGCCTACTCTTGTGGTTTTTCTCATGTTCGGATTTTTACTTTAAAAGTTTGAGAAGCCTGACTTCTATTTTTTTTTTTTTTTTTTATTTTGTTTATTTTGTATTCCTTCTTTGGATTTCTACTTGTGCTTGTATAACTATGGCGTAAAGTTCCCGCATTTTCTCTATGTTGTGTAGGAATTCATCCCTAATTCCTTTGAAAGGCTGGGTCTCACTAGATGTGTTTTCTTTACAGCAGAAATCTGAAACTGACAATGTATTTCAGAGTCGCACATCATAGCAAGAGCTCTTGGAAATGTTTGAGTTTTATCCATTCAGTCAACTCGTTCACCTTTCACACTAATTAATATTGCATCATCCGTCTGTCAGTTATCAGATTGCTTTATCTAAAGACCTAAACAATACTTTCCTCAGCAGTCTCATGTTCCTCTTATCGCTGCTTATGATGATGATAAACAGATTCGTGTGAAAAATAATCAAAGCTTGGATCACACTCGTCTCGGCCTTTTCCTACAGCTGATATTTATTTGCTATTTGCAAGTGTGTGTTGTGTGGTTAACAGTCAATTGTGTATAGATGCTTCTTTCGTTTTTTTGTAGGCATTCTACACACTGGCAAGACAACTGAAAATACGACTTGAGGAGAAACGTGTATGTTGTTATTAGTTATAATTGCGAGCTCTTTATTAGTTCTTATGAGCCAATTTCTGTAAATATCGAGAATCCGGCGTCACTCGTCAAATTTCGAAATTCTTCATATCTTGCATGAATAACACCTATGGTGAGTTATTTTCGAAAATAGAAGTCAAAGATCGTGAAGCGCTTGCTTTTCTCTGAAATCGAGGAAAGTTTGAAAAACGCCATTTTACCGCCATGACGCTGCCGAAAATAGTGTAAAATGATGCATTTTGTTATCGCTCGTGTAGATAAACGCGGTGTCATCTATCAATGCGACTTGGCCAGATCATAAGGCATCTCTTGGTCTTTCCAAAGCATAAAATTATTTTGGAAAAGCTACTGGTATATAACTGTTTTTGACCGTTAAAAATACCCCACTTCAAACGCTTCAGCGAATGAGCTAATTTTAGCTAACTTCCACACCACAAAAAGCCCACTGGTACATACAATTTAACGTTGAAATTAGTATTTTCATAAAGTGCACATTTTGTGCTTTGTTGTGTTAAAATGTCTTCCGCGGCCCGACAAAAGTGCTCCGTCGAGAGACAGAAACGTGAAGTTAAGTTTTGCATCGCCGCCATTCTTGAAATCAACATGAACCTTGCCTTCTTCGAACCAGAGCTTCGTCAAGAACTAAAAGTCTGCCGATGGAAACCTTAACTCGCTATTCTGAACGCCTAAGTGTTACAGTACAATTCCAAGCTTACTGTTTTCAATCTGTCTGAGAGTGATAACCTTCAACATAAGTTTTAACAAGGTCAGAGCAGGTGATGAAATTATGTAACTCGACGCTGATTAACACGGCAATTTCCAAGTGACTTTGATGACGTACGCTCGTTCTGAACTGCTTCTTTCCTCGAACTATCACCTTCGTAAAGTTATGATGTTATGATATCTTGAATTCCTACTTAGCTACCATCTTCGGTTACAGAAACGTTGCTGTACTTTGCCTGTACAGGGAAATTTGTTACATGCAATTGCGTGACGTTGACCAAAGGATTGACAAAAACAATGCTGTTGGATAACCGATAATATTTTCATTTGAACTTAGCAACAGCGTTCGAGTCAAACAGCTGAAATAAAAGGACTATAAAAATATCTTACCTTTTAAAATTGCCTTGTACACATGTCCAGTCAAGGAAACCACGTTAGGAGAGATGCGTAATAATCAGGTGTTCAATCGAATGTCATCCCATTTTATAATTATCGCATGGAGATCGCTAGTTGCTCTTACGTTGTTTAGGGAAACTGTGACAAATTCCATGAAGATCCAGCGATTTGAAACTGTGACTCCAGTGATTCTATGTGATGACGTGCGTATCTTTTTATACCAAGCATACGAATGTTTCGATTTAACTGTCTAGCTCGAATAGCGCACTGTTTTTTGGTACCAGCGGGGAGGGGTGGGGGACTAGCGAAGTAAATGGAGAAGGGGGTAGTGTTGGTGTGAAAGATATCCCTGTGAAGGAAACGTGGAGTAGGAGTGAAAGGTATTCTTTTTAAAAGCAAAGTTCACAAAAATACTTCTTTTCAGTTTTTTTTCTTTTCTCCACCACTCCTCCCTAGTCAAAAATGCAATAGTTCCTACCTAAAATTGCTGCATGTCCTCGAGTTTTATTTTCACTCTTTCAATTCCACACTCCAGATACCCAAATAAATGGTTTGTCCAAGGTTTTCTTTCCGATGGTCACAAGAAATGTAAAAGGGAAAAGTACCGGTGTCTTTGCAAATTATAATTATGTTGTGGAATAGGCTTCTGTGTTGCGGGAAGGCTATTTATGGCGCTGCTTGGCAGTTGTAGTTTCATGAAGTTGTCACATAGCACCTGGAAGTAGTCTCTCTCACAGTTTTCCAACCTTCTTGCTTTTCACCAAAGAGCACTGATATACAATAATATGGTAGCAGTGCAGGGACGAAAGCACCGACAGTCTTTTTCCGCAGGGAAATTCACTTGTTCCTCTGCTGGAAGCCCATATTGCTTCGTCACCATGAAGATCCAGCGATTTGAAACTTATTCACTGTGACTCCAGTGATTCTATTTGATGACGTGCGTATCTTTCCGTACCAAGGAAACGAATGTTTCGATTTTAGCTCGAATAGCGTAATGTTTGCCCGCATTTTCTTCGTATAATTTTGGTACCAGCGGGGAGGGGTGTTGGACTAGCGAAGTCAATGGGGTAGCGGTGGAATGAAGATATCACTGTATGTGGTTGCAAGAAAATTCTGTACAATTAAGTAAATAGATATAATAAAAATTATTCTCTTTAAAAGCAAAGTTGACAAAAATACTTTTTCTCAGAAAATTGGTTACCCACCTCCATCTCCCCTCCCTGCTCAAAAAATGCAATGCGGTCCTACCTAAAATTGCGGCATGTTCACTCTTTCGATTCCATACTCCAGATACCCAAATAAATGTTTTGTCCTAAAGTTCAGGGTTTTCTTTTCGAAGGTCGCAAAAAATAAAACAGGGAAATTTAACAGCATCTATGCAAACAATTAATATAAGGGCCTTTTATTTTAACGAATGAGGAGGACTACTAGTTCTTGCGGGAGGGCTATTTATGACTCTTTCTTTCGAAACGTTGGACTCGGCACAATTAGCCCCGGAAGTAGTCCCTCTCACAGTTTTCTAACCTTCTTGGCTTTTTACCAAAGAGCATAGCGAGTACCGGATATGCGGATCTACAAGAATTGGGTGGCTGATGTACGGAAACCCACTGTCATTTGCCGCAGAGATATTCACTTGTTGCTCTGCTTCAAGCGCATCTTTCCTCACCAGCAGTTACTGTCGCAGTTTCGTGGCGAAAACTGTAAAATGAGACGAAACTTGTTGGGGAAATAGAAATTCCGTGGCAGTGAGCTGTTCAAAGTCTCTCGCCATCGGAGTCCCGTGTGCTTGCTGCATTTCATTGGCGACTACATCCGAATGCAGTTACCTTCCGGTGGCCTGGCCAATCATAAGGTTCTCCACAAGGTAACACTTCTGATTTTCACGAAGCCTTACGGACTCGGCTTCTGACCCTCTTGGTTTCTTTTAACGCCCAGCCCTCCTTACTGGGCAACCTCGTTCCCTGGGCTTTTTTCTCTTTTCCAAGTGAGGGAAAAAGTCCTGGGAACGAGGTTGCTTACTGGGCTGGTAGTACTAGAAGAACTGACGACGGTAGTGACTTGGACAGATGGAGGAAGGCCTGCACTCTCCATAGGAGGCATAGTTCAGTTTGGAAAATTCCATCATGGGATGACTCTTCTGAGACACTTTTCTTCTGTCTCCAGAGACAAATGTTACTCTAGTGTGCCGCCGATGCCGTCAAATCCTGCCCCTGTTTAAGATCTGCTCATTTTGGATACCTTATTTGAGAAAAGGGAGCATGCAAAAAGCATTATAGAATTCCACTTTTTTTAAAAACATTGTTGGTTCCGGCACATACAGACTCTGCGCCACCAGCGTTCATACCCTATTTAAGGCATTGGGTCCCGGAAGGCATCCTGTTCATGACGCTAAATATTGAAATTGTATAAAGATTGATGACCCAGAAAACCATACCCTTTCTGGCGGCACATACCCTTTTACATCAATAAAGGGAGTGGCCGCCGGGAGGCTAGGGGCAAGGGCCCGGGGTGACAACGTCGTCTCCAGGAAGCGTATCCCTTCACCTTTGAGGAGAAAAGCGCCCTGGGAACGCGGCTGGGGGGTGTATATATATGGCCTATACGACGACGTGCCGCTGGATAGGGTGTATGGTTTTTAATCCATCTGTCTTATACAGGTTATACAATTTCAAGCGAGTCTGTCCTAATCAGGGTTCGCCTGGATCTGTCCTAACAGGGTGTGGTTACAAGACTATCGTCGAGTATTTAAAAATCCGAAATCGAAAACGGTTATCTGCATTTATTTAGCATTGCAGGTCATGAATCACCATTAGCTCATTTTCAGGAATAGATATCAGCGCTATTGTTTGAAAACAAGATGGCGTTGTCCAACACAGGACAGGTATTCCTAAATTTTCTTCGCTTGTTCTCGTGCGCTCGCCCCAAATATCTGAGAGCCTCGAACAGGCTACTAAACAAGGTAAGGGTTCCAAAGGTGTTGCGAAAACACAACACGCATCAGTTGAAATGTTAACTTCTGAAATGTTAAGTGCGGCGACCCCTTGGCTCAGATGGAGAAATACTGTTCTCTACCACGGAATTTCTGTCTCTATGGAAGTTCTGTCTTTTTTCACGTTTGACAGCGAAGTGCAGGTGACGAAGCAATATGGGCTTTCAGCAGAGGAACAAGTGAATTTCCCTGCGGAAAAAGACTGTCGGTGCTTTCGTCCCTGCACTGCTACCATATTATTGTATATCAGTGCTCTTTGGTGAAAAGCAAGAAGGTTGGAAAACTGTGAGAGAGACTACTTCCAGGTGCTATGTGACAACTTCATGAAACTACAACTGCCAAGCAGCGCCATAAATAGCCTTCCCGCAACACAGAAGCCTATTCCACAACATAATTATAATTTGCAAAGACACCGGTACTTTTCCCTTTTACATTTCTTGTGACCATCGGAAAGAAAACCTTGGACAAACCATTTATTTGGGTATCTGGAGTGTGGAATTGAAAGAGTGAAAATAAAACTCGAGGACATGCAGCAATTTTAGGTAGGAACTATTGCATTTTTGACTAGGGAGGAGTGGTGGAGAAAAGAAAAAAAACTGAAAAGAAGTATTTTTGTGAACTTTGCTTTTAAAAAGAATACCTTTCACTCCTACTCCACGTTTCCTTCACAGGGATATCTTTCACACCAACACTACCCTCTTCCCCATTTACTTCGCTAGTCCCCCACCCCTCCCCGCTGGTACCAAAAAACAGTGCGCTATTCGAGCTAGACAGTTAAATCGAAACATTCGTATGCTTGGTATGGAAAGATACGCACGTCATCAAATAGAATCACTGGAGTCACAGTTTCAAATCGCTGGATCTTCATGGAATTTGTCACAGTTTCCCTAAACAACGTAAGAGCAACTAGCGATCTCCATGCGATAATTATAAAATGGGATGACATTCGATTGAACACCTAATTATTACGCATCTCTTCCTAACGTGGTTTCCTTGACTGGACATGTGTATACAAGGCAATTTTAAAAGGTAAGATATTTTTATAGTCCTTTTATTTCAGCTGTTTGACTCGAACGCTGTTGCTAAGTTCAAATGAAAATATTATCGGTTATCCAACAGCATTGTTTTTGTCAATCCTTTGGTCAACGTCACGCAATTGCATGTAACAAATTTCCCTGTACAGGCAAAGTACAGCAACGTTTCTGTAACCGAAGATGGTAGCCAAGTAGGAATTCAAGATATCATAACATCATAACTTTACAAAGGTGATAGTTCGAGGAAAGAAGCAGTTCAGAACGAGCGTACGTCATCAAAGTCACTTGGAAATTGCCGTGTTAATCAGCGTCGAGTTACATAATTTCATCACCTGCTCTGACCTTGTTAAAACTTATGTTGAAGGTTATCACTCTCAGACAGATTGAAAACAGTAAGCTTGGAATTGTACTGTAACACTTAGGCGTTCAGAATAGCGAGTTAAGGTTTCCATCGGCAGACTTTTAGTTCTTGACGAAGCTCTGGTTCGAAGAAGGCAAGGTTCATGTTGATTTCAAGAATGGCGGCGATGCAAAACTTAACTTCACGTTTCTGTCTCTCGACGGAGCACTTTTGTCGGGCCGCGGAAGACATTTTAACACAACAAAGCACAAAATGTGCACTTTATGAAAATACTAATTTCAACGTTAAATTGTATGTACCAGTGGGCTTTTTGTGGTGTGGAAGTTAGCTAAAATTAGCTCATTCGCTGAAGCGTTTGAAGTGGGGTATTTTTAACGGTCAAAAACAGTTATATACCAGTAGCTTTTCCAAAATAATTTTATGCTTTGGAAAGACCAAGAGATGCCTTATGATCTGGCCAAGTCGCATTGATAGATGACACCGCGTTTATCTACACGAGCGATAACAAAATGCATCATTTTACACTATTTTCGGCAGCGTCATGGCGGTAAAATGGCGTTTTTCAAACTTTCCTCGATTTCAGAGAAAAGCAAGCGCTTCACGATCTTTGACTTCTATTTTCGAAAATAACTCACCATAGGTGTTATTCATGCAAGATATGAAGAATTTCGAAATTTGACGAGTGACGCCGGATTCTCGATATTTACAGAAATTGGCTCTTATAATGTTTCAATTGATGATGATGACGGTGATGATGACGATGATGATGACAATGGTTATGGCAATATTGATAGTTAAAAAATGTAAATCTTTACAAGACGTTTTACAGGAATAGAAATAAAAATCATGAAAGCGTAAATGTATAAAATACCAGTCGTAATTTCAATTTTACACATCGAGGTCCTTTAGAGATCTCGCACAATTACGGCGTTACGTTTTTAACCGTAAACCCTGATGCGAGTCACAGTCCTTTCCTAGAGATTTATGGAATCCCCACGATTACCTGTAATGTGACTAAGGTTTTGGTTCATAGTGTCCAGCACACAGAACTTTGTCAATGCAATGCAATGCTGTTGAACTTAGAGTGAATTGTTTCAACTTTAGTTATTTTCTGAATGGTTTTCTTTTAGGAGAGGATAAGGCGTCACGCGGCGTCCACGGCATCACAGTGGGTTGTGAAAAGACCTAACAAGGTTTGTATAGTTTTGGTTATTCTTTCTTTCTCTCTTTCTCTCTTTATTTCTCTGTTTCTTTGTTTCTTTCTTGTTCCCTGTTGGCCTTTTGTCGGCTTCCTTAAGAATCTCGGCCGGTTTAATATTTGAGCTAAACATGAATGAAAGTCTGTGAGAACTGAAGGAAAAAGGAACCTTATTCTGATGCTATTCCTGTATACGCTAAACTGTTATTTGAACGACTGCGTCTAGTTGAGTTAAGAATCCCATTCTTCCCACAGTTGTACTTTTACATGTATTTCTTCACTCTTTCTGTTTTGTAATTTTATCCCCAGGCTGCATTACCAACCAGTGACCCGTCGAAGACGAAGGAGGAGCAGCAATTAGAAGGTGAGTAGACCTGTCCAGTTTTAAGGGACACAAGCGACCAGAGCTGCTCGTTGTCGATTGGGTTTTCATATCATTTCTTTGTTACAAATCGTAAGTGGGTTCGTTTTGGAGTGTTATAATGATGGTGATGATGATGACGACGACGACGACGACGATGATGATGATGATCAATTTGCGTAGCGCATTTTCCATGACGTAATGATCCAATTAATGCACTTTACATTCTAGAAAATCAATACAATAGTATAAAATAATAGAAACAACAATTGATTTACCATTTTATTATTCACCCCGAAGGGAACTTCCGGTACCAAGATAACCTTAAAGCCAATCCCTCGGAACTTGTCACCTTTATATATTATATATTATATATTATATTATTTCCTCGTGGTTAACAAAACAATTACGATTCGTAAGTTGGTATTTTCTAGCCAAGGGTTTTCCTCATTTAGAACATTTTAACCACGAGTCATGGCTTTACTATAAAGTGAATATTTGAAATGATTATCCTCAAATATTTGCGTCAAAGGGTCCATTTCCATGATATTCAGCCGCTTTTCTCTTTCAACAAGATAATAATAAGAAAAGTCCGGTTTATCAGACGGACCAAACATAATAGGGACCTCAAGCGACGATAACATTAAGTTTTCATGACGTTTCCAATTTCTTTTTTAGATCTGGTGACTGTAACGCCTTTTCGTAACCAAATCTCCGCTCTGATCGTGGGAAATTTGGGTACAAGCCCGACAGGTTAGACTTGGAAGTGTGAAGGACCGATTTAAAACGAATGAAGGAATCCGAAACATTTGATTTCCCACCCTTCTTCAGTTATAAACCAAAAGGGTCTCAATTTCAAATTCCGTAGGGGCCTTCGTACGTATCCCTCACTAATATCCCTGAGTAGTCCTGTGGAAATATACGATTAGGTCTCAGTCTTAAGTCCTGTTCCCTGTGACAATTTAACATCTCGCTACGAAAAGGAAACAGTATGTATGACGTCTATAAGTTGTGATGGCAAAAAGAAAAAAGAAAAGCTGATCGTTCGAGAAGTCAAACTTTTGCGCCCAAGGTCACTATTCTAATGTCTCCCAAAACTGTCCACTTGTTAGGTTTGACCTGTGTATGCTCAATTCTACATCCTAACGAGCTTCCAAACTGTTTTCTTTCATAACAGAGAGTGGCTGGAAAATCAACGAATTACCAGATAAAGTTATTTACGAACTCGGAACTCATTTTAAAATACTAAAGAACTGGGAACAGCTGCCTGAATTGATCGGTTTCTCCGCGGACTTCCTGGAGCATTTGAAGGGATTCCGTGGCCAGACTACGGAAAGAGTTCTTATTCAGTGGGGGAAAAGTGAACCTGATGCCACTGTCTTTGAACTTTATGCCATCCTCAATCATCTTGGTGAACATATTGCCGCTCGTGTGCTCCTGGATGCAGATATGCAGGCAACCACAGGTAAGGTTATTCTCTTTGATGTGACTGTTTCTGGACCCCCTTCTGGACCCCCTTATGGACCCCCTTAATAACAATAAAATGATGAAATAAAGAAAAATAAATAATTACTCTTCGCTTTGGATTTCAACTTCAGTCGGTTCATTGATAATTACAGACAGTATTATAGAAATTGCGAACAATACCACAGCCAGTTTCCATTTTCATCCCATTTCACAGACTTTGCCTTGCTGATTTTGTTACCAAACATTATACAAATTGCTGTTCGGCTTTCAACTGGCTTTCGAAGAATGTGAAATGAGCTCAAAAACTATACTTTTTTGTTTGGATTAGAATAACCCTGCAGCAAAAAGGTGAGCGATGTTTTCGTCCACGCTGACAAAATATAGTCGAAAGGTTGCTCTAAAAAATACCATAAAGCCGTAATGCTCTGACATCAAACATGATGGAGTGAAATATTATCACTCTGGTTGCCTAGCACGTGACATAGATCTGCCAACGATAAAAATAATAAGTTTCACATTCTCCGAAAGTCAGTTGAAAGCCGAACAGCAATTTGCATATTTAACTACTTTTTAACCTTTGCGACGAAATTTGCCAACAAAAAATTTGGTAACAGCAAAAATCAACAAGGCAAAGTCAGCGAGATTCAAAGCAAGTCTTTTACGGGATGAAAATGGCAACTGGCCGCCAACTGCGAGGATCATTCTTCATTTGATGGTTGTTCCTAAACGGTGAGGGTAAAAGGTGGAATGAGTTTGCGGCATGGCATGTGGCATGACTTGCGGAATCGCATAATTATGCGGAATGTAACGTATGCAAAATGGCGCGAAAAAATTAATTCAACTGAAGGAGTTAATTATTCAACAGCCAGACGCAAGCTATCGGTAGTTGCCGATCTCGGTCACAACAATTAACTACTCTCCACCGGGCTTGCTTTCGTATAAATATTACACTTATGAACTTTTGAGGTGATTAAATTTGCCTTGAGTTTGCTTTCATAGGATTAGCCTGTTCGCGAATGATATTTGCAGCATATTTGTGAAGCTATGCACGAATGACGAAAGAATCGAGCGAGCTTTTGCCATCTTGTCAATTTCATAGTGTAGGTCAAACTCTTTCGCAGTTTTGAAATGGATTAAATTAATTTCTATTTTTCCGGAGTCGATTGTAAGCAATTTAGGAACGGAGTCTCGCAGAGGCTTGTTATAGTTTTCAGAGTTTTACAAGAGTCTCAAATCGGTCGAGCTGCTTTTGTTGTTATGATATGAATAACTGAACTCTCGAAGACCGAGCGACAAGCGAGAAAAATATAATCAGTTGCGAACTGACTAATCTTATAAACACAAACTCAAGAAAAATCACTTGAAGCAGGTTCTTTTGTAATATTTATATCAAGTCTATCAAAGCACAAATCCCGTGTAGAGCAGTGCTCTACACTGAAAAATTTCTCGGTCAAATCCAATTTGTTTTCAACATTTTGTTGTCACCGAGATCAGCAACTAGCTTGCGAGTATTCACTGTGTCAGGCTGGCAGACGCGATTAATATTGCGCGAGCTCCAATACGCAAGATCGAGATTATGAACCGTAAAATTATTATCTAGAGAAGGGGCTACTTTTTGACCTTGTTAACAACAATTTTCTGCAAACAAATTGGATTTGACCGAGAAATTTTATAACATCTGGTACCTAGGGTACTCGATCTTCGATGAGGCGACTCTTGAACGCAAGCGCTGAGTTCAGTTTATATTCATATCATAACAACACGCGACCGATGTGAGACTCTTGTAAAACTCTGAAAACCGTAACTTGAATAAGCCTCTACGAGGCTCCGTTCCTAAATCTCTTGCAATCGACCCCGGAAAAATAAAATTTTATTTAATCCATTTCAAAACTGTCTAAGAGTATGACCTTCACTGTGAAATTGACAAGATGGCAAAAGCTCGCTTGTCTCACAGCCGCGAACGATTCGCACAAATACACTGCAAATATCATTGACTATCATTCCCGAACAGACTAATCCTATGAAAGCAAAACTCAAGGTAAAATTTAATCACCTCAAGAGTTCATGAGAAAGCAAGCCCGGTGAAGAGTACTTGTGACCAAGATCGACAGCTAGCTTCCGATTATTCTCTCTGTTGGGCAGTAGAATAATTAACTCTTTGAGCTGAATTAATTTCTTCGCGCCATTTTGCATATGTTACATTCCACATAATTATGCGATTCCGCAAGTCATGCCACATGCCATTCCGCAAACTCATTCCTCCTTTTACCCTCACCGGTTCCTAAAAGGTGGAGTGCGGAGTGCGGAGTGCGGAGTGTAGAGTCATCAAAAAGAAAAAATGGGAAATGGCAAAAATGGGAAAAACAAGAAATATTAAAAACGGACGAAATAAAAATGATATAAATACAAACGAGTACAAAAATTCCATATAAATAAAAATAAAATATAATAATAAAGAGGAAATTGAATATTTTTCTCTGACAACAACTCAATAATAATGAATCCGTAATAAGTACAAGGTTTCTCTGGGTTATTCTTTTTTTTTCCAGAGTTTTAATTTTATTTCATTTCTGATGCACTGTTTATCACAACTTGAGGTCGTAGCGATGGTTATCTCGCAGTACATGAGATAAAATTCTTGCAAGCAAAATGCAGCAGAGCCAATCAGAAGTAGAGGTTCCCACGATGGTGATTTCACGCACGAAGATGGCGTACAATTATTAGCACATAATAATTAATAAAGCACTTGGTGATTTATTTTGAAACATCACAGCATCTCATTTCGTTTGTTGTCACTTAAAACATCCTTTGCTGGGTCTGTTATCACTTACTACTGCTTAAAATGCACAATTAGGAGAAATTATGGCTTGTATTACTGAAGAAATAGTTTTGTTGATGAACGCAATGATTTTAGACCGTGACTTTTTATATCTTGTCACTCATGCGGTAATATAATCGACACTTGATTATCCACCGTAGCGAAGGGAAATAGTGATGAGTCACACTTAACCGAAAACATACCTTTGATTTGGCAATGAATTCACTGATGGCAAGTGATGCGAAGAACTAAAAGAAAAGCGAAAGAAGAGAGAATTATTTATTGTGTGTGTACTAAATATGTTTTTTATGACTCAATGTTGAGCGATGTAATTATAGTTGAGGGATAATCTTACAAAGAGACTTGCCTTTCTTCGTCACTTATCACCAACTGTGCTCAACATTGAGTTCCTTATCTAGGGTTAAGACAATAATTAATATTCATTTTAATCGTCATTTTAAACAAAGCTAAGGGAAGCCTTCAAAAGGAAAAGCAGTGTTCAATAACATATCAATCGACTAACCCTGATCAGTGTCAGACATGGCTAGCTAAACAGTAAACGTGCTCGTGACGTGACATCTGTTCGAGTGCTAAACCTGGCACAAATTCGTTACAGGAATTAGCCCAGAATTTTCCACGCAACGAGCCATTATTATTGGTGCGTGCACGATTTTTTCTTTGTGTGTATGTGGGGACCTCTACTTCTGATTGGCTCAGCTACATTTTGCTTGCAAGAATTTTATCGTCACGAACGCAAGTTGTGACAAACAGTGCATCAGAAATGAAATAAATAATTAAAACTCTGGAAAAAAAACAACCCACAGCAACCTTGTACTCATTATGGATCACAAAATGCTCTCGTTTTTATCGATTTTCATTTATTTCTTATTCCAATTATTTTGGGTCGTTGTCAGAGAAAAATATTAGGTTTCCTCTTTATTATTATATTTTATTTGCATTTATATGGAATTTTTGTACTCGTTTGTATTTATATCATTTTTATTTCGTCTGTTTTTAATATTTCTTGTTTTTCCCATTTTTGCCATTTCCCATTTTTTCTTTTTGATGACTCCGCACTCCGCACTCCGCAGTCCGCGTTTTAGGAACAACCCAAAACGAAGACTTTTTTTTTTTATCATTTTACTGTTTTCCAACAGAAAAATCGAGGGGTCCAGAAGGGGGTCCAGAAAGGGGGGTCCACGTTTTGTCTACACCCCTTAAATTGTTTAGGCCATAACTTTGTAAAGCACGAACTTCCACTTGTCTGCAGTCCTGAGAGGGAGTGTTTGAAATGGCATTGACTGGTGTTTTAACAACGTGAGCCGAAGCCATTATCAGAGGTTTTAGTTGAAGGCGGTCGAAAAGGCTACAAGCACTACTTGAATTCATCGCAGGTAATTAGGGCTTCACTTAAAACATTCAACACTCTCACGCTTTCCTTGACCAATCAAGTATACAGTCAGGTTTGCATACCATCTCCTGGCTTGATACAACTCATGACTTCCACTCAGGTGGTCGACACGGTCAGGTGAGGACTGCACTCACCACGGCCCGAGGATCGTCCTTCATTAAGTTACCTTTAATGTAAGATGTAAGTTGGAAAAATCATTTCCTCTGCTGTGGCAAATTATTCAGTTTGTTGTTGGAATAAATCCTTTTGCCTGGTCAGTGTCCAAGGGAAATAGAGTACACATAGATGAGAAGTTCAACCCTCGTGAATGCTTTGCAGCTTGATATAAAAACTCAGATGAAGGTAGCACTGTACGTTATTTTTATTTTTATTTTTATTTTTTTTTTATTTTTTATTTTTTATTTTTATAAAACGCGAGTCGATTTCTTTGAATGTTCAGGATCTGAAAAAAGAATCCTTGAATAATTCCCACGGCTAAATTTTATGGCGATGAACATCAATTTCGCTTTCAAAGACATGTACAAATGCCGTTATATTCGTTTGCCACTGTGAGTTTTCTTGTGATGAATCTAAAAAAGCTGGCAAACAGTGAAAGTTTACTGTTAAAGTTTACTCAAAGCAGTTAACAGGAGAATCCGGACCGTAGATTTGACAAGCGAGCATGTGAATGTGAAAGTACTTGAACTGACGACAGGTGTACACATCACAGGGCACCCAGCAAGTACACTTAGAAAAACAAATGCTTGAAATTTTGTTTTCTGTGTTCCCAGATCGATTTATAGCTTTTTGGAAGCATAGCTTTGTGAGCTAAACAGGCCAATCTGTTCGGGTTGTATAACTGACAAATCATCAAGTCACGCAAATTTGAGGGGATGGAGACTTATTCTCGGAATTTCCAAGGCGCTTTCGGCTTTAAGAAAAAGGTAGCTTACCTTCTGTCCCGCATAAGGTAACCGTATTGCCCTATTTCTCAGGTGAGAGACGCCTTCTGAACAGTTTTTAATTAAAAGGAACTGATAGATATCCATGCCTTCAGCGCGTCAACAAAGATCACTGATTGGTCAAAATCGACCAGATGATTAAACGGGAACATTTCAGTGGCAGGGTTGTTAATGTGTTAGCAGCTCGCTGAAAAGTCATTTGTAGTCTGTAGAGGGAGCTTTTTCGAAGGGCCAGTTTTTTTACTTTCCCGCGTATATTGATAAAATAAGAAATAAGGCATGGATAAAACAAAAATCATTTTGTACAGTACTCTCACTCCCCATCCCGCGCTAACTAATGTAGCTTTTATTGGAACAGGTAAAGACACGTGCAATCTTGATTAAATACTGAGACAAACTGCTCCACACTGCAAGGTCCAAAACCAATGCACACAAACACCCCTAAAAACGTTAACTTTGAAGAACAAGACAAATTATACTCCGTACACTAAACTATTAACTATAAATTAAGTATTTAATATTTATTTAGAAACGGAACTAAATGTTGCTAAATAACTAACTAACGTAACACGACCCCTTGTCTCTTTCAATACTTATTTAATCACTCTCTTCTTATTAAGTTTATACATTTAATATTGACAATTGCAATTAATGTTAATTTAATTAATACTTTTATATTAATATGATAAAATAAATATGCCACCCTTGTTATTTTATGAACTTACTAATTCCACTAAATCACTTATGGAATAAAACACAAACAGCGGAGATAAACATGGTAAACCAACGCATTTTATATAGACTTGACGTTTCGTATGCTAGGCAACATACATTTTCAAAAGTGACCGTTACAATTTTTGAAAACTGTTTATATACTTTTAATACAGGGGTCTGGAAACGAGAACAACTTCTCATTACTAATGCATTGCAAAATTATCATTGCAAAATTAAGGAAACCTTATTTATCCAAGAGCTTAAGCCAGCTTTCAATGTAAACATTAGTAGTGAGAAGTTGTTGCTTTATTAATAAGGTGTATCCTTTTACATATTTACTGTTAAGATAGTTTTTCTTAATCTCGGTTCCAGACGCCTGTATTAAAAGTATATAAACAGTTTTCAAAAATCGTAACGGTCACTTTTGAAAATGTATGTTGCCTAGCATACGAAACGTCAAGTCTATATAAAATGCGTTGGTTTACCATGTTTATCTCCGCTGTTTGTGTTTTATTTTTAATCAAGCTACGATGGCCTAATAACAAGAGTTTATATGATACACTTATGGAATCTTACAGGAACTTATTACTGGCGAATACAACATTTAATTCACAAACCCCACAGTCCATTCAATGGTTTCAAAGTTACTCTCCCTCAATATTCGCACAATTCAGTTCAACGCTTCGCTTAACGTCCGCGCTTTCTTCTCTGTTTGATTGTAGCTTCAAATGCCATGTAACAACAACTACCTCTTCACAAACTTGTCGCATTAATATCGCTGAATCTTTGAAATACCCTTTTCAACTGTCGCTTCTCTCCAATTCCAACACGTTCTTAATAACCTCAAAGTAAGTTCGTTACTTGGACTTGTGACTGTCGCTTACTTCAGTTTGTCTGCTTTTCGAAAGTGAACCTCGTGACTTTTCCTCTTCAGTCTTTGCACTGGCTGTCCGTGTCGAATGAGCATTGAAGTGATCCGTGAGAAGCCCCTGCTAATGCCTGACAGTATTAAATGTGCCGTTTCTCAATACTTCCCTCTGGCGTTCTTCTTGGACCCTTGGTCTCTCTTTCTTCCAAAGTATACAACCGAGTGACCAAAAGTTGCGGTGGTGATCATGAAAAGAGAAAAGAAACACTTAAGAGGCAGTCCCGCTAAGAGCGGTCCTCTCGACTTGGCGACCAAAAAACGTTTTTCTTTATTTTTTGTCCATGAAAAGGGTTTGGTACACATGTTTAACAAAAGCTGTAATTATTTTCCAATTCTTTAGTTTTGCGCCGCCACAGGCCCAAATTGAATTTTGGCTCACCTGCCCGAACTGATAGCGATCGAAAGTGTAAATTTCATAGATTTTTGTCAAGCGCGCTCTGACTGCAAAAATTTAGCTCACTGAATTCTATTTTGCTAGTAGTTACAAATGCGTATATGTAAGGGTCATTCATTTTTCTTAAAAGTTGATAAATGAAAAATGAAAATGAATGTTCAATTTTCATTTTTTATTTAAGCTGTTAAATGAAAATTGAAAGTGAATGTTAATTTTCATTTGTTCTGAAAGTTGAAAAATGAAAATTTTAGTTCATTTTCATAATTCATTGATGTTGAAAATTAAAAACGACTTTAGCAACCGACCCGGTCGGTGTGGTTTTCGTCCATTTGATTTTCATCCAGTATTA
>JAEMWC010000593.1:290000-340000 GCA_016490735.1 Pachyseris speciosa
GAGATTGAAGATTCTTGTGAGCGTATATCCCTGCGTGAGTGTGTATCCCTGCAGTCTGACCCTGTGGGTATGTGGATCCGGCAAGGGTTTGAACTTGTACCAACCGAAGCACTCTCCTTCGCGGCTTTCCTTGGCCGCCATCTTAGTAGTTGGTAGTTAGTCTTATTAGTTAGCCGTCTTAGTAGTTAGTAACCGACCCTAGCATGTCGGCAGTGTACCCTCCCTTCCCCTGCAAGGTGTTTGTCCTGTATTCAATTTTTGATTTTCATCGAAGACCCAAATTGAAATGGGGATTTTGATTTCCAGTTACAAATGCGCGAGCGGTGTGTTCTATATTCATTCAATGAGAGAAAAATCTAGAGTACGAGGGACTCAATTTTTATAACAATAGATTTTTAGAATAATGGTGGCAATTTTCGTTTATGATTTAGACGGAAAATAAGAAAATAAAAAAAAAAAGGAAAGTGGTTTTTATCTTTTGTTTCATTAGAAAACGACGAAAATTAAAACAGGTCTCGAAAGTGATTTTTCTTTAATTCGACAATCAAAAACTATTGATTTCAATTTTGATTTTTCCTTTTTCAGTTTGTTAAAGATGGAAAGAATTGAAGGTGCACGGAAATTGATTTTGATTTTCAAGTTTTAATACTGGATGAAAATCAAATGGACGAAAACCACACGGACCGGGTTGCTAAAGTCGTTTTCAATTATCAGAACAAATGAAAATGAGCATTCACTTTCAATTTTCATTTACCAGCTTTCATAAAAAAATAAAAATTGAACATTCATTTTCATTTTTCATTTATCAACTTTCAAGAAAAATGAATGACCCTTACATACACACATGTTACAAGGTGTATTCAGTTAGTTTATAGACAAAATATGGAAATTTACAAAAAAATCTTATGCATTCCAGTGTGATTAGAAGAAACCCTCCTCTTGAGCCTTAATTTGCATATCAAAAACTAACCAAATGAAAGGAAAGAAATCTCAAAAGTTTGGTCTAAATCGTGATAAAAAAAAAACCACATCAGAGCAAAGTATATACTCCAGTGAACTGGTTTATTGCTTCAAACCGGCGGGTATCACCTTAGCTTCCACACACCAAGAGCTCAAAATTGACGAAAATCCATGTGTTTACATAATTATTGTTGGTGTCAAAGCTCATTTGCATAATTCTAAAAATTGGCAAAAAGATTTTTTTTTTTACCGTTCAGATTCTTTTACTGGCCTTCTAAACAATGGGTCTTAACTTCCTTTAATGATTGTATGCAATAGAAATCTCGTGTTGTGCTAAAACGTTGCATCATCATCATCATTATCATCATAAACGTGATCAGTCTACATGGCTTGTCAGACCCACAAAATAAACACTGACGGGCCGGTTGTAAGTAGTTATCGGATAAATATCGTTAATTCACGTTGTAAACCACGAGATGGAAAATATCAAATTCAAAAGTTTAAAATTTTTCAATTTGGTTATTGTAGACATAATATGCATCTTGAGGGGACACACAAACATAAAATACATTACGCTAATATTAAATTTTGAAACAACCATTAGCAAACATACACTCACGGCCTACCCACTGAGAAAATGCTCTGAATGCTTCCAGCAAACACAAGCGACCGACAAAATGGCATTACTTTCTGCAAATTTCTTTCCATGATTGATGGTTTTCAGGCGGCTAAGGTCTGCCACGTTTCCAAGCTACAAACCCAATATCGCGGACCAACAAAAATAAGTTCTAGATAGATAGATAGATAGATAGATAGATAGATAGATAGATAGATAGATAGATAGATAGATAGATAGATAGATAGATAGATAGAGATAGTTTATTCTGATCAAAATCGCAGCTAAAGGCTGAATTAGATTAATCGTTACCATAATAAAATCTAATAAAAAGTAAGAGAAATATAAGAAAAATATACACATATCCCTATATACACCTATACATATAGCTAAAAATTTAATCACAATTACTATATATAAATGTGTTCATAGGTCTCTTCGTCTTAGCCAGGGGGACATTAAAATTCCTCTTTCGTCTTAAATTGAATTCACAAATGTTACGAGGTGGCAAGAGCTCATGCAATTTATGGTCTGGGTTACAAGTGATGGAATCAAAAAGCTTAGTTGTGATAAACTGCCTGCGTTGAGAGAGCGACTCCAAGTTGGCTTGATGTAATGCGTCGCTATATGGAACAAACGGAAAGAGAATCCGCATGGCGCGCTTCTGTAGCTGTTCTAGCTCAGTGGATAAATATGCGAGAGGCGCGTGGTGAAACACCGGGCATGCGTATTCCATTACTGGGAGTATACAAGTCAAATAAAAAATTAGCAAATGTTTGGCGGGAATAGTCGCTCTCTTCAGTTGTTGAAGACTTCGCCTGCTGTCTTGCGTTACATTGAACATGACTATGCTAATTGGTTTGTTTCTTGTGTTATGGGATGGGAGGGGAGGGAGCAAAATGTGGGAGGGGACGGAACAAATAAATAAGAAAAATTTGTGTTTTTTTTTTTCAATACATGTATAGATAAGTATCTAATAGGTGAGTAGCAAAAAAAGAATTCCTTCAATATTATTTCAGTCCATCAAACTATTTGTATGTTTTGTTTTCCCAATGTAGGTCATGTGATGTTACCCTAGAAAACTGGTTCTTTGAAATTTCGTCTTGTTAACGTGTATATGTACGCATAATTTATGAAAAAACAAAAGGCAAATTGCCTTAGGAACATCACATGACCTACATTGGGAAAACAAAATGTATAAGCTAAAGAGGTCTATTATATCAAGCACTAACATGACGCGACTATAAAATTATGGTGTAGGACTAAGGAGTGGCCTGGACTGGCCAGCAGCTACAGATGTATGGGCTTTCATTTTATCGGCATAATTAATATTTTTCGCTTTTTTAGATACTGTATTGATTATACAATAATTTGTGGCGACGAGTCTGTTTTTTTAGTAGTACCTAATCGTTGTCTTTTGCAACTCAGTGGATAAGAATATAGAATGAAGTGCACACGGTTTAAAGACACATTTTTTTTTACACTTTTCTGTGTATTTTTATTCCTTACCGCTATTCTGTCATAGAATAGGTGGATAAAAGATGAAAGTGATCTGCACACAGCTCGTCGCAGAATAGTTTGGATGGAGCAACTGACCCTGTCATCGGCAGTCCGCGCAAAGTCTACATGGAAGGCGCTAGAAAAGAAAATGGAACTGAGGAAGCGGGCGCGTGCACTAGCTCCCTCCCGTCCCGTCGCTCTGCTCCCTCCTGCCGCATTCCATGCTCTTTCGTGCTCTTGTCATTTTCGAGCGAATCTGCGTTTTCAGTCTTCAGCGTACAGTCTAAAGGATCTGCCAGCTGCAGTTGTTATGCTCCTTTCGGGTTCAGACAACTTCTTGGTCTTAAACAAAATGTCGTCAAAACAGGCAAATTCCCCGTCCTTCATGGCCTGTGTGACAGGCGTTTCTACATATAACATAACCCTTTCTTACTTTCCCAACCGCTTTTCAAATCTCCTTCCAAGTTCTTTTTAACAATTCCAGATTATGGATATATTAAACTCTTTACCTTTAAAGCAGATCTAGTATGAAGGCTTATTTGTAACGAATCGTCTTCTTTGACCTGTACATGTCAACATGTGTCGCTCCCTTTGCACAGTTTTGCCGGACAGGCCACTCTTACCCCACATCAAGTTTGTGTGCGATATATTATGGGAGACAGTTTGATGGACTAAAATAATGTTGAAGTAATTCCTATTTTTTGCTATTCACCGATTACATACTTATCTATACATGTATTGAAAAAACAGAAAATTTTCTTTTTTATTTGTTCCGTCCCCTCCCACATTTTGTTCCCTCCCCTCCCATCCCATAACACAACAAAAAAACCAATTAGCAGCCCTTAAACCGTGCACTTCATTCTATATTCTTATCCACTGAGTTGCAAAAGACAACGGTTAGGTACTACTAAAAAACAGACTCGTGGACACAAATTATTGTATAATCAATACAGTATCTAAAAAAGTGAAAACTGTTAATTATGCCGATAAAATGAAAGCCCATTCACCTGTAGTTGCCGGCCACTCCAGGCCATTCCTACCTCACAATTTTGTAGTCGCGTCATGTTAAGCCTGGTTTTTACTGACGACGCAAGCACAAGAGCAAGCACAAGAGCGGCTCTGATCCACTTTCACATATCATTAGTTGTCCAAACCATTTAGGCAACTCACAATGCTCGTAGCCTAAATGGTTTGGACAACTAATGATATATTCCAGTGGATCAGAACGCGCTACTTTACATGTGTGTGTATTAAAATAACAAAAATTCACAAATCAGAACAAAAAAACCTTTTAATAAGCGTGTGTGGATCAGCTTTTACCCCCATTTAGAGAAAAAGTATACATAGGTATACAAAGGATGGCAGCAGCACGCGTGGGGGAAGAGGTCCTCGACGAGTACTACGGCAAAGCCGTCCCAGCGGGGGAAACATCGGGCCGCCCGCCCAAGCGCCCGTGCACGATGAGTTTAGAGTTTCACAAACCAATTTAAATGATTGGTTAAATGTTTACAGGATGAGCGTTGATCCTGAAAACCCAAATAGGCAGAGTGTTATTAACTTCACAGAAAACTTAATACGCGACAAAGCTTTTGATGTTATTAAAGGCGGAAATGATAAACTTGGGAGCATTAAAGCACAGTTTGGTATGGAGGTTTATTTTACAACAGAAAGGCAAAATAAAAATGGGGAAATGGAAGAAGAAACACAAAGACATTATTTTCAAGATGAACCGGTTGTATTTACAAAAGCAAACCTTAACGAACAATTTGATTCAAGATTTGACGAATTTGTCGACACGATAAACGGGGAAATAGACAATTGGTCACAGCGAGGATCAGGATGGGCTATCAAAAGAATTTCAATTGCTTATGTCAATGTTGCAAGATATCAACCTTTGAAAGGTGGTACTTACATTCCGACACCAAAAAAATTAGCAAACAAAAAAGTAATCGTAAACGTTCGAAACAGAGACAATGAATGCCTGAAATGGGCTTTGAGGGCTGCTTTATTTCCAACTGAAAAACATACAGAAAGACCAACCAAATACCCAACAAACGATGGTATCAACTGGGATGGTATTGACTTTCCCACACCTTTAAAACAACTTTGCAAACTTGAAAAACAAAATCCCCGCCTTGCACTGAATGTGTTTGGCTGGGAAAACGACAATGTCACTTCTCTTAGAATAAGCACGGAAGACAAAAGCGTCCCAAGAATCAACCTGATGCTTCTTCATGAAGACGAAAGAACACACTACTGTTTTGTAAAGGGATTGTCATCTCTGCTTTTCGACCAAACAAAATATGAACGCAAAAAACACTTCTGCGTAATGTGTCTTATCGGGTTCACAACAGAAAAGATTCTTGCAGACCACCAAAAATACTGCAACGGTGTGAACGGAATCCCTTTAAGAATTGAAATGCCTGAAAGAGGTAAAAACACTGAAGTTTGAAAACTACAACAGACAAATGAAAACACCATTCATTATTTACGCTGACTTCGAAGCTTCGATTGGAAAAATCCCCGAAGACCAACGTGAAAGAACGGCCTGCACAGAAAAAACAAACAAGCACACAGCCTGTGGGTTTGCGGTAACATGTGTGAGAAGCGATGGGCAAAGCTGCCAAGTTTCGAAATACAGAGAAGGCTGTGATGGAGACAAAAACGCAGCGGAGGTGTTTCTCAACAGAATTCTTTGTCTGGAAAAGAAACTACGCAAAAGCCTGGAAACCCCAGCGCCGATTCAAATGACACCTTTTGACTGGTATAATTACAAAGCAGCAAAAAAATGCCACATTTGTGACAAAGATCTCATGAAACAAGACGTTTTTAATTCAAAACCCGTGTGGGACTTTGACACAGGAAAGTACTGTGGGCAGAGAACCACAAAGGATGTTTGTACAAAATTGATTTTATTGGTCCCGAAGCACAAAGAAAACCGAAAGATGAAATTGAAAAATGGATCGAGAAAAACCGAGAAGAATGTCTTTTCTGCGCAAAACCACTGCTTTGCAAAAACTTCAGAGACGCTGTTAAAGATCATTGCCACATCACAGGCAAATTTCGAGGCGCCGCACACGACGCGTGCAACAAAAAACTTCGGATAAACTCCAAAACAATCCCCATTCCTGTTGTATTTCACAACCTGAAAGGCTACGACGCGCACCAATGCAGGTGCAGGCAATGTCGAAAGTGGAAGTGGCTGGAGGACTGAACTGCATTGCCAAAAACATGGAGAAATACATCTCATTTTCTCTGGGAAACCTACGTTTCATTGACAGCAATGCCTTTCTTCTTTCCAGTCTCGACGCACTTGTGAAAGCCACACCGAAAGAGGCGCTGAAAATAACGAAAAGACTTTGCCCGGAAGCAGCAAAACTAGATTTGTTGTGCAAAAAAGGGATTTACCCCTACCAGTACATGGATTCGTGGGAAAGATTCGGGGAAACATGCCTCCCCGCCAAAGAACTTTTCTTCAGCAACCTTACCGGCGAGCACATCTCAGACGACGATTACCAACACGCACAAAAGGTTTGGGAAACATTTGGATGCAAAACCCTCGGCGACTACCATGACCTTTATGTGAAAACAGACGTTGCATTTCTGGCAGATGTATTCGAAAATTTTCGTGATCTCTGCCAAAAACAGCCCACTATTACACATCCCCCGGTCTGTCGTGGGACGCGCTTCTGAAAAAGACAGGTGTCGAGCTGAAACTCCTGATAGACATTGACATGCATCTGTTTATTGAACGCGGGATGCGCGGGGGCATTTCATTGGTCAGCAAGAGGTACGCCAAAGCAAACAACCCACAGGTGCCAGGTTATGACGAAAGCAAACCAACCACTTTTATCATTTATTTTGACGCCAACAATGTTTATGGTTGGGCAATGATTAAAGCCCTTCCAGTGGGAAAATTCAAGTGGAATTCTTGGGACCCCACAGAGGACGAAATTCTTGAGATTGAAGAAAATGGCAAAAAAGGTTATTTTCTTGAAGTAGACCTCGAGTACCCCAAGAACTCCACGAAGCACACAACAGCTATCCTCTTGCACCTCAGAAAAAGGCTGTAAAAAAAGAATGGCTGTCGCCATACCAAAAGAGAATGATAGGAGATTTTCATGTTAACCTCCCCGACTGCCAAAAACGTTTGCTGACGTTGCATGACAAAAAGAGCTATGTTGTTCACTACCGCAACCTGCAATTTTACCTGAAACAGGGAATGAGGCTGAAGAAGGTTCACAGAGTTTTGGAGTTCGAACAAAAACGCTGGATGGAACAATACATCAGGATGAACACTGAGTTCAGTAAGAAGGCCAAAAGCATGTTCGAAAAAAACTTCTACAAACTGATGAACAACTCTGTTTTTGGGAAAACCAAAGAAAATTTGCGCAATCGCACAGATATGAAACTGGTGCGACCCCATGAGACAACCAAGCTAAGGAAACCTATTGCAAACCCACTTTACTCACGGCACGAGTTCTTTGCAAACGATCTTGCAGGAATAAGCATGCGCAAAAGCAAACTCTGTTTTAACAAACCTATTTACACCGGCGCGACAATTTTGGATAACAGTAATATTCTGATGGATGATTTCTTCTTCAACATCCTGAAAAAGCAGTACGGGCAGAAATGCGAGCTTCTGTACACAGACACGGACAGCTTCCTGCTTGAAATCGAAACAGAGGATATTTACAAAGACATGGGTCCCAAAGGCTGCCTTGGCCAGCATCTCTTCGACACAACCGACTACCTGAAAGACCACCCGCTGTATTCAGAAACCAACAAAAAGGTTTTGGGCAAAATGAATTGCCGAGTGTGTGTGTTTAAAACCAAAAATGCATTCCATTATGTTGGCTGATGAAAAAAACATAAAAAGGGCCAAAGGCGTGAAAAAGAACGTGGTCAGAAAGGAAATCCTACACGAACAATACAAAGAAACCCTCTTCGTCAAGAAGCAGCTGACACACGGAATGAACATTCTCCGGAGCGAAGGGCACCACATTTTTGGCATGAACGTGAACAAGACTTCTCTTTCTCCGTTTGATTCGAAAAGATGGATAGAAGAGGATGGTGTCAACACAAACGCCCTCGGGAACAACCCTCCGCCGACTGATGCAGAAATAGAAGGTTCACGGCGCTGTTAGAGGGTGTCTTTTGGTATAACCCCCCTCCACCCACGCCGACTGATGCAGAAATGGAAGGCATTATTGAGTGGTTAGATGAGGTTTTCGGGTGAAACACCAGATAGTCGTAATCTTACTATAAAAAGGAATGTTTAATTTTTTAAATGCTTGCAATAATTTATTCGTTTTCTACTTGTTCATAATACTTGTTTTCCTTAATGGCTTTTACAATTTTACGGGAGAATTATCTATTTACATACTTACAAACCACATAAACAATAAAAATATAATAAAAATTTAATAAAATGAGGTCTATTAAAACACTCACTTTATTCTGCTCTGTCATCGTTTGTTAACAAGACCTCACTATCTAATTGGGTGGTTAGATGAGGTTTTCGGGGGGTAGCACCTTGTTTGGAGGTACAACCAACAGCTCTTCGCACACGAAACTGCGTTGGTGTCTGTCGTGCAAATAGTACAAAACAAGCGTGTCTGGTTTCATGACACTTCTTTCAATCATGAAGATATTCAAATACCAGACTGGATCTGTGGCTCTTTTTTTGCCGCCCTCCAGCTCGCCCGTTTGGTAAAGATAGCGGACATTGGCAAGAGGGGGTAGCTGCTTTTCTCGATTACCAACAGGTCTTTGATATGTTGTTGAAGGCTTGGAAATAACCGCCTTTTCTTTGATCACAACCGCCGGCTTCCTCCCAGTCAGGCTTGTTTCCTCGTTGTTTAAAGACGCAACAACCTCTGGAAGCCGTTTCACCCATGCGACAGAACGCTGGCCTTCCTGCAAATGCATTTCCACAGCATACTGGTAACCAAACAGGCGCTAAGCCCGGGTGCAGTTGAAACGCTCGACAATGGCCTGGTCGCGGTGAATTTCAGGTTTCCCGCGCCGGATATACATTTTGTGGTTTTCCATTTCTTTAGTGACTGCCCCATAAATTCAAGCCCAGGATCCACCTGCAGCATTTCCGGCCATTTAAGAGGCGAGCGTTTGTAAATTTTGCGAAACGCTTGGGCGACCTCGTCAGAGCTTTTTGAGGTCAAAGGTTCAGCCTCTTTGTATCTGCTGGCAACGTCGACAAGTGTGAGAGCGTACTTGTACACTTTGCGCCCGCGGGAGCTTGTCATGCGGCAAAAAAAGAAGGTCAGCTTGGTGCACCTTATTGGGAGTGAAAACATCGAACTTCGGCCGAGGAATGCGTCGCGGCGCCGGAAGATAAATCTGCCAAAGTGCCTGTTTGATCAGCCACTTTTTTGTGTAGTCTTCAGATACCTTTGCAGCTTCAGCCAGTTTTTTAATCGCGGCGAGGCCTTTCCAATAGCCTCCAGGGCAGTAATAAACCTTTGCGAGTTTGGCGTCCATATTTCAACACGCGATGAAACATTCAAATGATGTCTTAATTTACCACACCCCATTGAGAAACATTTCTGAATAGTCAAAATGAGGTTTTTCAGCCAATTTTTCTAGTTCTTCTTTGCTTTTATGGTAGAGCCTGAGTGCTTTGGCCAATTTATCTGCAATGGATGAATCTTTATAAACTACATTAGCTAAACACGCCCTAACATCTTCGCCCGTTTTTTTTTTTTTTTTTTTTTTTTTTGACATTTCTTTGGCCATGTGTTCAATTTCTTTCACTAGCTCAGGATTTGCAACCAAAGCCGGCCAGAAAACTTTAGTTAAAAAATCTTTATTATAATTTTCAGGAAAAACCATATTAGGAAAGGCTTTCTCAACCAAATTTTGAAGCGTTACTTCATTAGAAGCATCGATGCCATCAAGAATATTTTTTCTATCATTTTCGCTTAATTCCGGGCACGCCCGTTCAATAAAGCCAGCAAGTACCGACATTATACAACATGGTACCCACTCTTCAATTGCCGGGAAGGATTTTTTGGTCCTCGAGAAAACGTTTAATTGCGATGCTACCCATAACGGCAGCTGTAAACTTTGCAAAATCCATTATGTTGCTTGGATCCACATCATCTTCGGGCGTTTCTTCCTCTAGCTCAGGATTTTGAACCAAAGACTGACAGAAAACTCTATTTAAAAAAAATTTTTCCCTTTCCGTTTAATGTTAGTAAGCACCGCCATCATACACAATCGCACACACTCTTCAATAGGCGCGCATCAAAGGAAACGAAAAGCAGCATAGCTCAAAGCGAGAGTCCCAGCGCCCAAAAAACCAAGCTCGCCCTTTTCTTGCTGCTCGCTCGGCTGGTAGTAATCGGAGAACTTTGGCTCTTTAAGCGGAGCGATAGGTTGGTTGGGATGTGCCTGGTTATAAAGTTTGAAAGCGTAGTCGGTGTTGGTGAAGTTCTGCTTGGCCTGCGCTTTGATTTGTGCGTTTGTCTGGACCCAGTCAAGGCGCTGGGTGCGCTGGCGGTTGTATTTCGCGTAATCCCCCTGGTAATCCTCGAGAGCCTTGTCGTGGCGTTTTTTTTCGTCAAACGCGGCATCGTCTCCGCCGCCAAACGCCCTCGCAATATAATTGCCACCGATGAAAGATGCGGCATTGAGGATAGCACCGCCAACCATTATTGCGACGGTTGCCATGTTGTATAAACCTGGCCCTATTTTTTTAAATCAAACGTTGGTGGGGAGGATTTTTTGGTCCTCGAGATATCCTCAAGAGTAAACTTTCCTAAGGCTGAAAAACCGCCGCTAGGATCAGATGTGAAATTTTCTAAGTGCTTTTGAAGGGATTGCACTAAATCTAGCGCGATAAAACCAGCGCGTTCGCCGTTGTCCTCAAGGTAGTGTTCAACCCACTCCATTGTAACACTATAGGTTGTGTTTAATTGGCGGAATGCAACCGCACACCGAAGGGGTGCCGCAGCGAGAACACAAAGAAAGAAAACTTTCGCTCTTTCAGCTTTGAAATCATGCTTTTGTACTCCTCTGAGGACAAATCACCTGCATAACCGTCAAATATAGATTTCATTGTCTTGGCTGAGGGGTTGTAAAAAAGAACGACCGCCGCGATGTTTTCCCGGAAAGACGCTGTGATGCTGGTGTACTTTTGGGTTAGCACCCACACGCTGATTCCGATGTGCCTTGCGGAAAAGGCGAGATGCACCAGCTGACCTGTGCGTTTTTTTTTTACCTCTTTTGAGGCGGCGCAGTCGTCAAGGATTATGAGGGTGTTGGTTCCCTCAAAAACAGAAGTTACGATCTTCAACCAAAGTTCCACCTCGTGCTGCTCTCAAATTATCACATACACCCGCGGGTCGTTTTCCTCAGGTCGGAGGAGGGTCTTGTTGTGAGCGAACGTCTGGCAAATAAGCATGATGAAGTCGAACTTGCCGCGGAAAGGACCCCTGAGCTGGTCAACCATGAATCTTGTTTTGCCTGAATTTGTCGGCACCACGATGAGAGCGTTGAAGGGAATGTTACCGGGGTTCATGATTATTAGTATTGCACAGATTCCAATTGACGGTCCACCACGCCAAACATCGAGTCGCTGATTGTGTAAACGTGACAATTGACGTTTCCAGATCCGCTGGCGGTCCGCTCGATCTCAAGCTGTACCCCGTCCTTCGTGTTGACAAGCCTCGCCCCGCTTCCGTGCATTTCCTGGGACGCCATTGACCGCAAGTCAATGAGAAGCCCGAAGCGTTCACCTGTGTAAAACTTTGTTAAATTCATGTGTTGCGTTTTGTTTGTCTTTTTAATGAAAAAGCGGCTGACCTCCTCCCAAATGTCCTTGCTGTCGAGGCCGTTGTTGTATAGCCGGTTGGGCGCGCCGTTAACCGTGACGCTTACTTTCCTTTCAAAGACCTTCTTTGTGGGTTGACACGTAGGTTTATACGCGTTTTGGATCCTTTTGCAAATGTAACAACCTCTTCCCGGTGCACGTGGTCATACAGGAACTCTGTCCCGTCGGTATAAGCATTCTCAGCCACTTTGGCCAAAGTTTCGCTTCGAATCATTTCATACTCTATCTGGATGTTTGTCAGCTTGTATTTGAGTTTTGTGGTGTCTGAGCCTTTCACGACATTATCAGCAGTTGCGAGTGTAAGTTCGAACACAAGGTTGTCGTAAAGAGCTTGGGGTAAAAGATCCCGTGGTCAGACAGGATCTGGTGGTCGAGCCGGATGCGGTATTTGTTCTTGTAAATGCTCACCAGCTTGGTTTCAGCAGCGACACCTGAGGTGGGCTTGTCTCCGGCGTCTGAGCGAATCTTGTTGAGGTTATCACTCTGGATGCCCTCGAGCAACATGTTGTCCCGCTCCTCCTGGGAAAGGAAAAGGTCCTCCCAAATTTTGAAAATGCTATAGCCGACCGTGTCCTGCAGAATGGTGCCCTCATACTTCACGTTCAGCTTGTCAACCAGCGCCCGCGTGACGTTTTTCACGAGATGGTTGTTGGCGTGGCCGCCAGTTAAATCTATGTCGAACAGCAGGGAGGGTGAGCCGGGGATGAGGACCTCGTTTTCATTAAGTTTGGGAACTGAAACATAAAGAGTCTCGCCGGGGCTGGCTTCGCTTTTATCAAATGTTATTCTGTTAACCTTGCGCTCGGCTTTCATTGCGCCTAGCGTTTTTTTTTTTTTTTTTGTGCGTCGAAAGAAGGCTTTCATGCACTGCGGCCATTGTATAATCCGGAGTTGAAAAGTTCAATTCAAAATTAATTTGAAAATATTGTTGCGTGTATAATACGGCAGGCAATGTCGGATGATGGAGAATTGGGGTGAAAACAGCCCCTTCTTGATAAGGATCTCGATAATGACGATTATTATCAATAACAAGTTGACACAACTAGCGGCTTTGAACCGCAGGCCTCATCCACACCAGCTCAACCTGGTGAAGAATCACCAATTAAAACATGGCATTTCGAAAAAATTGGGCTTCCAGATGCATCTTTTGAAGAAACATCTTTTGCTGGCGCTCAGGCCTTTGGTGAACTTGCTTGGATTTCTGCAAAAAATTTATTTCCAAACATAAGTGCAACCGATCTTGAAGTATCTTACGCCCCAAATGGTAGGCTTCGAGTTAAAATGATTGGCGCCGGCAAAAAGTCATACGCCTTGTTCACAACAAAAAGGGGTACGAGTGAACAACAGATGAATCCAAAACTAACGAAAGGGATAAAAACTGCACTTGGAAAGTCAATTTATGAAATGCGAGAGGATGTTCAAAGGCAAACGGCTGAAAAAGAAAAACAACTGGAACAAGCTGCATCTGCGGCAAACGCGCATGAAAGGGTAAAAGATGAAATGGATAAAATCAGAAACCAAATGAGACAAATTGATGAGCAGAGTGACGCCCTTGAAGAAAAACACGGTAATTTGAATACAGAAGAAATTCAAAAACGGAAAAACCAGAAAAAGGCTCTTGAAAAGGAACATCAAGAAAAAAGAAAAGAACTGGAAAAAACCAGAAAAGCAGCAGAACAGGCGCCCCAATTAAAAAAAGACATTCGGAAACTCACAGAACAAAATGCCAAATTGTCTCAAACCATAACTGAACTTCGGGGAAAAATTGATACGGACACTCTCAATGAAATGAAAGCACGAAAAGCGGAACTGGAGCGCCAAGACAGAGTAATTACCAATGATGAAAATGCCACATCTTCTGAAAAAACTGCTGCAGAGGCACGAGTGGCAGAGCGAGAAGAACAGATTGAACCATTAACAAGACAGATTGAGGCTATTGAACGAGATATGCCTCTTCGCGAGAGGATCAAAGAGATTTTCAAAAAATACGCCAATACAGTTACAGTGATTGTTCTCGCGGCCGGTGTAACGATTGGCGCTGTTATTGGCGCAATTACCAATGCTTTGAAGCCCCTGGGGAAAGGGCTGGGAAACGGCCTGAAATAGATCGGCCAAAAACCCGCTTTGCTTTTGCCCGGCCTCATCGGCTCGATTGTTTCTTTCCTTTTCAAAACAGCCGGGCAGGCGATTGGTTTTCTGGCTGAGCACACCTGGCTGATTATTTTGGCTGTTGTTGCTTTTCTGCTGGAGAGGTATGTTAAGAAGAATCGCCAGTTTTGCGCCGACCCATGGAAAAGAGCACCACCCCAGCAAGGACAAGGCCGCCTATCACGACGATTATTTTGTTGATGTTGTGGGCATCGTTTCCTGAATCAGCTGGCGGGTTTGGTTCTGTTTCCAGATTTGTGTTTTCCTGCTGTTAGGGCTGCAAAATCGGAATTTTTGATTTTTCTTTTGTTGCTGCTATGTGGGGTTGGATTTGAAGGATGGCTGTTTGGCTGGTTGACCTTTGAAGGCCCGCCCGCCATCAAATGAAGGGCCGCTTTTTTGTGCCCTGATTCACATCATTGTTTACCCCAAGTTTCATCCCCGGCCTGGCTTGCTTGAGCTTTTTGTTGTAACCAACGATGCTTCCTGTGTTCAAAACCATCCTCGACGGCATCAGCCAGCACCGCGGCGCCACTGCCAGGTTCAGACGAACCTTTGCTTCGTCCACAGCAAGCTGGTAGCGCTGAACGCTCTTCGAAATGTCGGGTGTGTGGAGGGCGTCCTCCGGAAGAATAAGGAATTCTCTTTGCGCCTCCTTGGCTCGCCCGCCGTTTCCAAGAATGCTGCTTCTGACGTTTACCTGGGCGCCGAGAATACAGTAAACAAACGCTTCTATTGGCTGGTTCAGGCGGGCCATGCCGGCCTGAGTGAGCCCGTGCGCGGTATCCGGCGCAAAGTACTCAAACTGTTTGTCTGCACCCTGGTCGTTTCTGATGAAATGAAGCTTGTTGCCGGCGTCGTCTGTGCCGCCCTCGTCTGCAAACCTTTGATTCGATGAGTTGAAAAGGGGTAGCGGGTAAAGCCAGAGCTTTTGCTTAAAGTCTCCTTTGTCGTAGAGAATGAACACATAGCCGAGGCCGTGGTTTTGGCCGTGGGTGAAACGAAAGTCTAAGCTCGGATTAACGCCGAATTCTGCGCAAAGCCCTCTAAAAAAAGCCTTGTCGTATTTGTTATCCTTTTGGTTAAAATTTGGGCCGTAGGGCAAAGAGCTCACGCTCTGAATTCCACCCATCTCGAGAAGAATTCGCCTTGTTGTGAAATAAACATAAAAAAGATAAAAGGAACGGAGCTACTCAGCTCCTGTGGAATTCCCCAAAACGTGTCCAGTCAAAATCTCTCTTGAAACCCCGCAGCCTGTTGTTGCACACCAAAACGCAAAGTTAAGCTGTTGAGGCCAAAACCCCATGTATGGGCCGCCGAGCCATTTTCTCGCAACTTTTGGTGTTTTGAATGTTATCTTTGTGTCTTTAAAAATATTCCTGTACTGTGTTGTGAAAAAGTCTGTGGGTGTTACATAAATTTTTTGCAAACCGTTAAGCTTTTCGCCAATTTGCGTTTGAATTTTTTCTGTAAAATCGACCGCTGGGATTGTCTGTGGAGAGCGCCCCGAAACAGCGGAAAGCTGGAGTGGAAACCCTGCCCCATGGGCAGCATTAAATCCCAGGGGCTGTTTCATTGCCTGAGGCCAATATTTGCTGTCTGAACCAAATACGCTTTTCAGATAGTCGGGCCCTGCTTTGTACATAATTTCCGCTGTTGCCTTGTGGTCATTTGTGAAATCGACATTGGCTACAAATTTGCTCTTGTCGGCATTTGGGTATTTTGCCAGAAAAGGCCCCTATGCCTTGTGTTGCGCGTTTTTCGCTATTTGGTTCGCCTCTGGCGTTTGTATCCACTGCAAAAGGTTTGCCATCTCTTATAAACCAAGGCAATATTTTTCAATTGAATGTTTATATTTGCTTAAAATACAATGGTTGTAATCACCATTTCCACAACTGACAACCCCTGCACCGTCTATTTAAAAGAGCCGGTTCAGAAAGCTGATTATGTCCAGCTTATTTCCTGCTCGCTTTGTAATTCTTGGCTTGACTTGAAAAAAGCTGGGACAATTTGGCTTTTAAATAGCCATAATCAAATACAGTCTGGAAAGGGGTTCCCCCCAGGGCATTACAAGCCCAAAGGTCTGGCAAAAACTCTTAAATCTGTTTTTAAACAACTCAACGCCAATGTAACCGCCGAGGCGAATAGCCCCGCTGGCGCTGCGGTTATTAACAACCCTGAGAGCGAAAAACTTCAGTTTTCCCAAAATTTAATGGGTTTTCTTGGCGTCTCCTGGCGGCTTGAGACAGATGCGATTTCAAAGCTCAACGTCCCCAGTGTATTCTTTGTGTACTGTGATTTGGTCGACCGGGACCAAAATTTGTTGAATGCGGAAAAAACAAACCTTCTTGCCAAGTTTGACATTGTTGGGGAGGCTTTCCAAACAATAAACTATCGTTCGCCCAAACACCAAGTCTTTCGCTCCGCTTCGACAGGCGAACATGTAAACAGTGTGACTCTTTCAGTCAAAGATGAAAATGGAGAACTGTTTGATTTTCGAGGGCAAAGGCTTTACTTTGAGTTGATGATAATTTAAAAAAAAATTGACTATTTATACGCAATGCCGGATGAGGATGTGTTGCCATTCGCCCCTAAGGCGTCTGCTCCACCCGAAAGTGTGGCAAAAGAGCGGTACACACCGCTATATCCCATTCTTCCCAACGCTGAAACTTTCCGGCTGACCGAGCTCAGCAACATTGAAAAGAAAATTTCCGATGAGGCGGAGCACTACAGGGTTGTGCTTAAAAAATACAAAAAGGCCCAAAAGGCCTGCAGCTGTGCTATTTCCGGTTTTGGGGTTGCAACAACAGCTCTGTCCTCTGGAGCTGTCGCCTCTACACTGACGGGCGTTGGAATTGTGGTCAGTGTTCCTCTCGGTGTTGCGGGAGCTGTTTGGGGTGCGGTTTCTACCGTTTTGTCTGGTGTTAACAAAATGCTTGAAACGAAAGTTAACAAGCACAGCAGACTAAGTGCTCTGGCTGTTGCAAAACATGACACAATAAATTCCTTTGTTTCCAAAGCCCTTGATGATAATCGGGTTACAGATATTGAGTTTAAACATGCAACACATGAAATGAAAGGTTATGACCAAATGAAAGAAGCTTTGCGTGCAAAATTCACAAACAAACAGCCTGCACCGACGCCACCAGATCTTAAAAAAATTAGGGAAGAGGTCCTAGAGGAGTTCAGAAAAAAACTCGCAGCGAGAGCAGCTTTGAACTAAAATTTGAAGGAAGAAATGTGAAATTATATATAAGTTTCTAAAAATGTAAATTGAATAAATGACAAATGGTTACATTGTATAGGGCAAAATGATTGCTCTGTTTCATGCTACTGTATGTTTTTTACTTGTGCTTTCAACGCCTGTTTGGCAAAGGGAGGTCAGACAAATCACCTTTGAATTTGTAGAAGCAATTAAAGATGAGGAAAAAAACAAAGATGGCGGCTATTTACATAACTGTTTACATTCCTGAAGGCTAACATTCCTTTGGGCTTGAAAAAAGTTAAGCCTTCAGGAATGTGCATTGAAACAAAGCTATGATGTAATTTAATTTAACTCATTCGAAAGGGAAACCCCCTAACAAAAGTCCCCGTCTCATATGCTAATTGTTCGGGTAGCGTGTCAGACAGATGACTGTTTTTTAATTAAACATTCAAAATCTTTAAAAGATATAATGGAGGATCTTTACTGTGTGAAGGAAGGAAAGAAAACCCCAAATGTTCGGGGCACAATAAAATTTAAATAACAAAAATGGAAGGAAAATTGTAACGGCGAAATGTAGAAGCTGTGGGATAAAAAAAAACCAGCTTTGTGTGAGACGTCGCCGCTATGGAAGATGCAGATAATAGTGAATAGTCTGTATATTTCTAACAATACATTTCCAACATAAACTATTCAAACGCTTCATTATCTTCATTATCTGCATAACAATGATCAATGATCGGGTTCTTATCGTAAATATAAAAATACTCGTACCAATCCTCTAACACTGATTGCCCACCTATTTCAGCCACACATTGTTCGCACATAAAGACACGATATTCATAAGGAGAATTAATAACTGCATAAGATTGTTTTATTTTTTCATGAACGGCTTTCCATGTTTTTCCTTTATAATCTTTCCTTCTTGCTTTAAGGGTTAATTTACGAATATATTGCTTAATTTCAGGAGGCATGATATTTATGTAAAATTGTAAATTACCAACGGCTTTGGCGGGCGGCCCGATGTTTCCCCCCGCTGGGGCGGCTTCGCCGTAGTACTCGTCGAGGACCTCTTCCCCCACGCGTGCTGCTGCCATCCTTTGTATACCTATGTATACTTTTTCTCTAAATAGGGGTAAAAGCTGATCCACACACGCTTATTAAAAGGTTTTTTTGTTCTGATTTGTGAATTTTTGTTATTTTAATACACACACATGTAAAGTAGCGCGTTCTGATCCACTGGAATATATCATTAGTTGTCCAAACCATTTAGGCTACGAGCATTGTGAGTTGCCTAAATGGTTTGGACAACTAATGATATGTGAAAGTGGATCAGAACCGCTACTTTACATGTGTGTCATAAGCATAAGTGCAAGCATAAGCGAAAGGATCAAAATTTTTCCTTTTCCTTGTGCTTGCGCTTATGCTTGCGTAGTGTCGTTTTCACTTTGCATAAGCTTCTTATGCTTGCGCTTATGCTCTGCGTCGCTAGTGAAAACCAGGCTTTAGTGTTCGATATAATTATTGGAGACAGTTTGATGGACTGAAATAATATTGAAAGAATTCCTTTTTTTTTTGTGATTCACCTATTAGATACTTATCTATACATGTATTGAAAGAAAAAAAACAGACATTTTTCTTATTTATTTGTTCCGTCCCCTCCCACATTTTGTTCCCTCCCCTCCCATCCTGTAACACAACAAAGAAACCAATTAGCATAGTCACGTTCAATGTAACGCAAGACAGCAGGCAAGGTTATTCTTGTTGGTCTCAACGGTCCTCGATGTTGAGTTGTGGCTTGTAAACGTTGCAGACCGTAGCCGCATGAAAACCATCAATCTTGGAAAGAAATTAGCAGAAAGTAGTGCCATTGAATCGGGTAGCTTGTGTTTGCTGAAAGCATTCAGAGCATTTTCTCAGTGGGTAGGCCGTGAGTATATGTTTGCTTGTGGTTGTTTCAAAATTTAATATTAGCATAATGTATTTTATGTTTGTGTGTCCCCTCAAGATGCATATAATGTCTACAATAACCAAATTGAAAAATTTTAAACTTTTGAATTTGATATTTTCCATCTCGTGGTTTACAACGTGAATTAACGAAATTTATTCAATAGACTACTTACAACCGACCCGCCAATGTTTACTTTGTGGGTCTCGGAAGCCGTATAGACTAATCACGTTGCAACGTTTTACCACAACACGAGATTTCTATTGCATACAATCATTAAAGGAAGTTAAGACCCATTGTTTAGAAGGCCAGTAAAAGAATCTGAAAGGTAAAAAAAAAATATCTTTTTGCCAATTTTTAGAATTATGCAAATGCGCTTTGACACCAACGATAATTATGTAAACACATGAATTTTCGTCAATTTTGAGCTCTTGGTGTGTGGAAGCTGGGGTGATACCCGCCGGTTTGAAGCAATAAACCAGTTCACTGGAGTATATACTTTGCTCTGATGTGTTTTTTTTTTATCACAATTTAGACCAAACTTTTGAGATTTCTTTCCTTTCATTTGGTTAGTTTTCGATATGCAAATTAAGGCTCAGGAGAAGGGTGTCTTCTAATCACGCTGAAATGCGTAAGATATTTTTGTAAGTTTCCATATTTTGTCTGTGAACTAACTGAATACACCTTGTAACTTGTAGCAAAATAGAATTCAGTGAGCTAGAATTTTTGGAGTCAGAGCGCGCTTGACAAAATCTAAGAAATTTACACATTAGGTATTAATATCACTACATTCTCTAAGAATATAAGTTACTCGATATAGCTACGTGAAAACAAAATACCACAAATAAATTTACATCAGTAAATAAGCAATTAGTTAGCTAACTAAGGAACAAATGGGAGCTGTCCGCGAAGATTAACAGATACCCAGACAGCGAAGGTTGGCAAATAAAGGATTGATTGATTCACTGATCGATCTATAGATCGATTGAAATGAAGTTTTGTAGTTAACCTGTTGTTCAACAATCACTGGTTTGTTGTATTTTTTGTTTAATTTCGCTCAAATTCAAAAGGTCAAGTATCTTAGACTCACTGGTTTTCATGTATTTTGCTTGCAGCTCCTCCTGAAATCCTTGCAAGAGGGCATTTAGCAGTTGAGGCTTACAGGAATGCCCTCAGAGAGGGAAGTGCTCATCTCAGGAGGGTGCCAATTATGTTAATGGGACAAGAGCGGTCGGGAAAAACCAGCTTAAAGAAGTCACTTATGGGGCAGAGTTTCAACCCAGATGAGGAGAGCACTGTGGGGATAGATAAGGGTCCGTCATATTTTGAGGTCACCACGGAGATTTGGAAGCCCGGGGAAAAGGCTGAAGCTGAAAATGCTGATACAGCAGTTTCCTTTGAGCACCATGCAGCACGGTTGATTGTGAGCAATCTGAGAAAGGAAGGGAAAGAAAAACAGTTGGAAGCTCGAACTTCTGGAAGCACTGCTCAACCCTATGTCCGTTCAGGTGAAACCGATCCAGATCCAGATTCACACTCACATTGGAGCCCTGACGCTCGTTTCCCTCCGTTAGAGGTGTTCAGTGATGTACCATCAAAGGAAAAATCAAGTCCAGGTGATGAAGCGAACGTACCAGATGACGTAGCAGCTCTTGTTGAGAAGTTTCTTCGTGATGCCAATAAAGAAAAAGAAGAACAAGACGAAATCTTTTCAGTGTTGTGGGACTTTGGTGGACAATCAGTATATTATGTGACACACCCACTTTTCCTCACACCAAGAGCAATGTACGTTTTGGTTCATAACCTTAGCCGCAATCCACATCATCAAGACCACCCACCAATGAAACACGGAGTGTTCCAGACATACGAAGACCGTTTTCAACTCAAAACCAGTCTGGACTATCTAGATTTTTGGATGACTTCCGTCGCTTCCTTAGCCAGTCAAGATGAAGCCCATCCAGCAAATACAAATAATCAATCTCATGAGTTTCCAGGGAAGCTTCCTCCGGTTTTCCTAGTGTGCACCCACGCAGATCAGCCCTATGAGGGAAGGAATGCTCGTGAACTAGCTCTTAAAATGTATGGCTTTCTACAGTCTAAACCATACAAATCACTGCTGTACGATGATGTATTTGTCGTGGATAACACGAAGTCAGGCCGTGAATCCGAGTGTTCAGAGGTTATCCGCTTGCGGAAAAAGGTACTTGAGGTAGCTAAGGATCTACCACAGATGAAGGAAGTCATTCCCATCAAGTGGTTAAGATATGAAAAGTCGCTTCAGGCAATCAAGGAGGGTGGCAGGAAATGGATACCCCTTGACAAAGCTAAAGAAATTGCAACTGAAGAGTGCCAAATTGTCGACCATCAAGAATTTGTGACATTATTGAATTTTCTTCACGACCTGAAAACTTTGATTCATTTTGACGACACTCCGGAATTGAATAACTTGGTGGTCTTGGACCTTCAGTGGTTGGTCGATGTGTTCAAGAAGGTGATAACTATAAAGCCGTATGACTACGAGGAAAGAAAAGTCAAAGAGTTGTGGAGTAGGCTTGAGTCAACAGGGATCTTGGAGGAAGCGCTGTTGCAACATGTTTGGGGTCCCTTATTGAACCAACAAGAAACGTCTGATAGCCTCATTCAAATCATGGCGAAATTTAGTTTACTAAGTCCTTGGCCTTCATCAGAAGATTCAAGTAGCAAGCAGTACCTGGTGCCATCCATGTTGATGTCACCTCCACCCCAGCAAGTCATCGACTTTGTTGACTCTGCACCTATTCCTTCACTTTTTCTGAAGTGTAGACATTGTCACATTCCTCCCAGCTTTTTTCCCCGCTTAGTCCTTCAGTTCTTCAAGTGGTGCGCTGAAGAATTTCCAAGCCAAGTTACACCTCAATTGTTCCATAATTTTGCCAGATTCTATATTTGTTCCGGCAAAGGCTGCTCTGTGGTCCTCCTTTGTCACTTGTCTTCTGTTGAAGTGATTTTTCTCGCTGAAAATCGTGATTTTATTGGGCCAGAGAGTTTAAGATCAGATGTAGACTTTTCTGAACAGTTTTCCCATGACACCTTTGAAGTGATCTCTGCCGGTGTTGTGCGTAACCAGCTTGCATTGATGATTGATTCCATGCGGAATGAGTTCTGCTGGTTGCGGAATATGAGTTGTGAAGTTAGTTTCCTATGCCCAGTGTGTTCTCGAGGAGGTGCAGTTGATTTCTGTCGAAAACATCGTTCACCAGGTTGCAAACAGGAAGAGTGCCTTCACTTCTTTTCCGAGTCCGAGTTGTTGAGGAGTAAGCGGGTTATTACTTGCACTCGATCTGCTACAGCATTAGATAACACAGTTCAAATCAAACAGTTCACCCCATGGTTTACGCCTAAGTATGATAAGGTGAGTTCATATTTTAAGGTCAGTATTAAAGAATGAAGGCGTGAGTGACCGTGGCATTTATAAACACTACTTAAACAGTAGTGAACATAAAGCCTGCAAAAAAAAATCTGGCTTGTACAGGAGTCGAACCCACGACCTCTGCGATACCGGTGCAGTACTGTACCATCTCAGCTAACAAGCCAACTGGGTGACTCTCTCAGTGAGCTTGTTAGCTCAGTTGGTAGATAGAGCACTGCACTGTAATTGCACAGGTCGTGGGTTCGACTACCGTACAAGCCTGAATTGTTTTCAGGCTTTATTTTCACTACTGCTTGAGTAGTGTTCATGGATGCGACAATCACTCACGTCTTGAAATCTACAATCTGAAATAGAAAGATAACGGTGAATTTGCAAGTTAAGCATCCACGAAATTTCTTAAGAATGTGGTAACTCAGTCAATGAAAAGAAATTTTCTTTGTTTGACGGTCTGGGATTCTGAAATTGGATCTCTATACTGTTTGCTGTCAGTGGTCCAAACTAGCTGATTGTATTTTTGCGCGCTCTTATTGTCTACTAAAACCCCGGCTGCTACGATTTATCGTTCACTCGCCATTGTCCCGGGTTTCTCGAGTGAGTTTCCCCCGCAATATGATTTGTAAAAAGGTGGGTGCGAAATTCATTGGCTATCCACTGATTTGGCTAATGTTGGTGGCAAATATCAACCTCTATCCGCATCGACCTTCGGTGAATTATTAGCCTGCACAATGCACTCGCGAGACATAAGATGCGTGCATCTGTTGAGATAACGCTCTCGATTCGGCCAATCATAGCGAGCGTAATTATTTGAACATTTTATAATGTTAGATAGTGTTGTATTTCCCGTACTGTAACTACTATGATATGAACACATTATTAGTTTTTGTTGCTGGGGTTAAGTAAATCTCTGCAATCAAAAGTTTTACACATCTTGAAAGTGAATTTTACTGATCTCTCTGGAAGAGAAAATAAAACAAATGATATCATGATTGAAAATTTTGCACCATCTTTTTAACCTTTTAACAGAACCCCGAGGCAAGCAGTGGATATGACCAAAGACTGTACCAACAGGATCCCCAGGCTAGCAGTGCACATGAGCACACACTGTACCAACAGGACCCCCAGGCTAGCAGTGCACATGAGCACAGACTGTACAAACAGGACCCCCAGGCAAGCGGTGGACTTGACTGCAGGCTGTACCATCAGCACCCCCAGGCAAGCAGTGCACATAACCGCGGACTGTACCAACAGGAACCCCAAGCAAGCAGTGCGCTTGACCGCAGACTGTACCAACAGGACCCCCAAGCAATGAGTGCGCTTGACCGCAGACTTTGCCAACAGGACCCCCAGACAAGCAGTTCACATGACCGCAGTCTGGTGTTCTCTGCTCAATGTAAGTTTCTGTAACTGCTTTTCACTATTATGACTTGTAATAAATTTTTATTTATGCCAAATGGTACACCTACCCAAAATACAATCCTTGCCTTATTTTGCAAGTTCATGTTAAGAATATTTATAAATATTTCCAGAAGGTTCCGCATTATTGCCAATTCATTGGCGTCCTTCTACTCGACTTTAACGTTATTAATCTTGTCTTCATATTTTTATTTTCAAATATACCACCTTACCGAAAGAAAGCCGATAGAAAAGATAATTCAGAAAAAACCAAGCCGTCAATCCTCTAGGCATAACTTCCCTTAAGGTACACTTTTTGTAATAGCCACGTTTATCTGTGCAAATAAAGTTGTTGTAAAAGTTTTTTTTTTGTTATAACAGTTTAGTTGGTAACTAAATTCTTGTTTTTGCTGTGTGTTTCAGAATTTCGATTATTGTGTTTTCTGATAACAGAAACTATCAACTGATGTTGTTGTTGTTATCGCGTTGTAGGTGCCTCTTATTTGCAATTCTGTCAGTTTCCTTGGAGAATTATCAGTTCTCACCACATCTTCATGGCCTTTTGAAAATTATGATTAATAGCATTAACTGAGAATGTATTTTTTCTTCCGTACGTATAGCAATGGCAATTCATCATCCGCAACACAATGCCCTCGCCTTGCCTTGTGACGTTCTCCAGACTCTTTATTCACCATGTGATCCTCAAGACGTTGTTGTTCAGTTTCAAAAACATCTTCAACTAAACCAGTGCTCTCTGATGAACCCAGATCACCAAACTACGAGATGGATCCGCTGCCTAGCAAAGGAGGCCAAGCGTTCAGACCGACGTGATGTGGTCAAGCACCTCAGGGAAATTACATCAGCTGGAACCACTGGTAAGGACTCGTCTGATAACAGCTCAAGTTCTTTAACTGATGTCTAGACGGGAAACATTTTGTACTGAAGTTTTCTTCACTTTACAGAAAATTACTTGCATGGAAAGCGATTACAAATGATGGCGTTCAATACAGATCTACAGGATGTAGCACTTAGCTGTTAATTCCTGTTTGTATTCCTGCATGGCTACCGTATCTTATTCGTGCGAATTGCTATACCATCATCCCCGTTTGGTCGTCCGTGACGAGTTGATTTTGCAGTTGAGAAAGGCGGAATGTTCCCGACTGCCACCCAAAGCTTGCACTCGAACACTTCATACTTCCCACAGTGTAAAACTAAGTGTTATACAAGAACACATGAAGAATTACAAAATCTAGAGCTCCATACTTGGTCCTTTGTTATTTACATTTGCTGCCCCTTATTTAGCAACAAAAATGTTGTGTTTGCAAGTCTGAAAAGGCTAAAAGAAAAATCCCGAACGTTATGAGCACGTACCGGTCTTTTACCCTGAAGATCACTTATTTAGTCGAAAACGTTGGGTTTCTTTTTAGCCTTGTAAAAATAGCATTTTTAAAAAGTGAACAAGTGGACAAGTGCCCTACCATTTCTTCTGCAGTTTTCTTTCTTCTTTTTCAACTGCAATGACACTTTATTTTTTTTGTATAAGTCAGCTAGAAAAATTATTACAATTTACATATAGTTATTACACTAATACATTATTATAAATAAATTTTAATATAAAGATAAAGAGTACCGGTCTGCAGTGTCATAGTCAGGAAAGGATGGCAGCGGCCGTCAATTGTGCAATATCAGCGATTCCAGGAAACTACCAACTTCTTGTCACCTGGAAATATTGTTTGATTTTTATATTGGTTTGTTGGTTTTCATCAACAGGACCTCTCCTCGATGATGATCTTCATGTTCAAAGAATTCCTTTGCGTGACAGGACGGAGCTCGCCGTCTCTCTGTGCGGTAAGTTTAAGGTGGCCGAACACGGTTTCCGCGCGGTCTGTTGTTGATTTTATAGCAGCAAAAAAAATTTCGAATGATTTTGCGAAGTTATCTTTATCAGTTCCTCCTCATTTGACACTCCAATCCTGATTTTGAGTAGAACATTGCTGCACTGTTCACCACAACTTATTCCTAAAATAAAAGAACTAAACATACATTTCGCAGACAGTCTTGCTTTGATTCGAACTGAAGCCCATCCGAGAAAAATGTGGAGCGTTGCAGACAGAGGACGGTTTGTTTGTGAAGACCAATAAAGCAGCTGCCTACAAAGTCTTAGAAGGATTTTCCAGGCCACGATCCTTTAGAAGACGTGAAAGCACTCAGCAAAATTATACTCGACTCTCATCTTGGCGCCAACCTACTTGCGAAATTGTAGACAAAAACAAAACAACGGCGATGGAATTTGCACTCAAAGAGCTGATTTACCCTGACTCGACTGCATGTAGTTATGCCTCTCAACAATCCTTTCAAGGAAAATTGTCTAATTCTTCTGACACTGATGTAATGGAAAAGGGATTAGCGAAGAAACTCACTGACTCTGGCATCGGCTACCAGCACCTTGGACAACTCTTTGAAAAACATGGCAAACAAGGCCTTCTTGCCATTCTTGCAAATCCAGGAACAGCATTAGTCGTCTCATCTGCTCGTCGTGACCCAGCTGTACTTCACCGAATTCTCAACCATTTTAAAAGAGGATTACAATAAGAAAGGGAGAAAACCGCACATTCTCTGATTGCTTGTTGTTGTTTTTCGCATGAGAAGAACCTCGAGGAACCCAGCTGAATGCTGCACATGCGCAGTTGATCAAAAAATTGAGACTGAGTGCTTTTGCGGCTTTGCCAGAAGCATGCCGATTTCTAACGATCCAGTCGTTTGAATTTCAAGAAATTTGGCAAAAAACACTTCAGAAACCGAGTGAATTATCTATCACAAAAAATCTGAAATTTAACAGAAGGGATTTCAAATAATACAGAACATGGAGTGAAAACGATAAACAGCGAATCACGAAAGCTGTGTCTGTCAAAATTTTATTAGAACGGTTTTGACAGAAGGGATCTTATGTGAATTCGTTGTGGGCAAATGATGACAAAAATCTAAGGACTGAATTTTTTTAATAAACAAAAACAATCTTTTAAGACTTGTTTTTAAGCGGTCCCGTTGCCATGGCAACGTCACACATCTTAGCCAAAATGCAACAATAAACCCCTTCTTTGGTTGATCTTGACTCTAGCGAAAAATGGGCGCCCGAGCGTAAATAGGTGGAAAATAATGGTGAATTAGGCATAGGTAACTGAAAACTGTGTTCGGCCACCTTAATTAAATCAAAATTAATATTAAGGTAGTCTTAATGGAGTTTTCTCACGGCTAAGTGTTAATGGCCGAAAATTTCGGACATTTGAGCCCGCACGGTAGTAGCGGCTTTTCCCAATCAATATAAAAAATGGCGTGCGAAATTACAAAGCTTTATATGAGAAGTGATGGAATTACGGAAAATACAGCTACAATTAATACCTTTTTTCCGTTTGCCAAAATCTAGCGTTATTCAAAGACATTTCAGTGATATTGTAGTTAAAAAACATACCAGAAAAACCAATTCCATACCTTTCTTTCGGAAGGATGTCAATTTGCAACTTCAGCTCCAGTCAAAACATTATAAATCAGTGAAAAAAGAAGCGAAGACAACATATTTGCTAGCAAATAATCAGAAATCTAAAGTCGCTATGTACGTTGCCAAAATCGAGTCAAAAAATGCAGTTTGATCGCCATTTTCAGAATAAAAAACAGATCTTCAGCTTGTAAACGTACCTTTCTTTTCGGCTGCTAAAAACCGTACACAATGAAATAAGATCACGGGAAGGTCGACAGATCCACGTCCGTTCCATGAAGAAGAAGACAACAAATTCTCGCTCTTAGCACCGTATTCTCGCACGCAAAACCTGCATGTTTGGTATTATAAACAACGTAAATTCTCGAGGAGATTCAAGAAAATTAACCCGTTCCATTTCGATGATAAAAAAGAAGTAAAGCTGCGATATACAAGACATATAAACCGGAAGTTCGTGCTCTGAGTTCAACAAGCCATATCTCGGCCAAAGGTGCCTCAAATGTCCCTCAAAAGGCATTGTTCGATAGCTTTTTTCGTAGATTTTGTCCGCCATTGCTCTTTTTGGCAATACTTTCAGCCAGCGGCATTCATTTAACCGTAAACATATTTGTATTTAACCCCTCGATCTGTCCTAAAAAAATGAGCCCGGAGGTCACTGCGAAAACCAGCGGTTAAGACCATTACGCGACAGCGTGAATGTAAGTCGCACGAAATGTGATGTCCGAGATTTCTGGCCATGTTATGGAATTCTCAGTATGACCTCTTCACCAATTCAAATGACAGAAAGAAAAATTAAAATCGCTGGTTTTGTAGTCTATGCAGTGTGTAATACAAGTCCGTTAGCACAGAGGGGGTGCCTTTTCACCCTCACAGTAAGCGAAATGGTAGGAAAATTGAAAGCGTTTAATTGTTTGTGGTTATTAAGTTAGAATATGAACTAAACCAGGTGTATATTAGAAAGATGAGCTAAATGAGCGCAAATTCTTGGAAGAAACTACGCTTGTTTCTTATTCTGGCCGATGTATGATGTATGAGAAAGGAAGGCATTTTGGTTTTATTCATGATACTTGTAGCTACTTGTGAAAGGGTTTTAATTCGTTTAGAGTTTAGTCACGCAAGCATGAACAATGAAAACCTTCAATGGTTTATAAGCAGACCCAGTTTCAAAAGGTGCTCCTTGCTGTCTCCCTATTTTTCCAGGACGGTTCTTTTTTGTGTGTAGCATCTTTAGCTTGGCCCTTAACAGCCGAGCCTTATGGTTCGGTGATAAGCGGATGAACTAGAGCAGAAAGTATTAAAGAAAACCGTGAAAGATTACGCAATTGCTTCAGTAATATGAGCGAATTAAAGGATAAAACAACTTAGAAGGAAAGCTCCTTCACACATATCATGATAGAGTTAATGAGGTACGCAAGAATGGGAGGTTCATTTACATTTTCAGCGGCGATCGTGATGTGCATGTGAAGGGACTTGTCAATAAGTAAAGGAGGAGTGGGCTGGGGTCATAGGGGGAGTGAGTCCTTTAATTTTGAGGCCTTGAAAAGGGATGAGTCGTGTAGTTTTGATCTATATATACGGGGTGGGTCATCCTGTTTCGCAACATGGGGGCTGATTGATTGGGAGACTGGGCAGACAGTCATGGCGTACGGTCACTGGGGTCAGTCGAGCTGCAGGGAGTGGAGCCATGATCTGGGCACCAGGGTTTTGGTTCTGACGACGGCATGGTATGCATTCACTGACAATCCCCTTTACTGTGCTTGGCCCTTTGATGATCCAATACTGTTGACGGACAGCAGCCAAAGTTTGATTAGTTCCAGAATGACCGTTTGATTCGAGCAAATGGCGTACCAGAAGCCTTGTTACATGATGGTCTGACGGCAGGATCACCGGGTACTTCAGCTCGCCGCTCAATGGTATGTTGTCCAGGCGACCACCAACCCTAACAACGCCCTTTTCCACAAGTGGATTCAGCTTGGCCAACTGGTTAGTACTCTCTTAAGTGAATGGATCAAGCATACCAGAATCCCTTTGGACCAACCTCACAATTTCTTCTGATGCATCAACGATTTCCTTGACCTCCAACGGCCCACTGCTCAACGAAGTTTGACGTCGAGAAGACTTCCTGGACCGAAACAGCAAATACTTCTTGAACCTCAACAACGATGCTACTGACTTCTGCAACTGGTACCAAGACGAGGGGCGGTTGATAAGACAACTAAGGGTTTCCGGGAGTTTACCATCAGAGATAACAGTGGCACCAACCCGAGCAGTTCCTTTCTTTACATCTGCGTCAGTTTCTCCCACCTCAGGTAAATCGTATGGTTGTTCTGGCCACTTATGTTCTTCTTCCCATAGAAACTGAGGTCCTCTGAACCAGAACTGCATCTGTTGCCGGCCCCGATCGGTCCCCAATTCATGGATGCCTCTTGAGGCAAGATCGGCAGGATTTAAGTACGTCGGTACATGCCTCCACTCAGATGGTGTTGTGGAATCATGAATCAGCTGCAACCTATTTGCTACAAAAGTCTGGAATCTTCTTGTAGTGTTCCTCAAGTACCGCAGAACGACTGTGGAATCTGTCCACAGGACAACATTGCTGATGGATAACTGCAATTCTTCACAAAGCTGTTTGTTAACCTTTACAGCCAAAGTGGCTGCAGTAAGCTCCAATCTTGGTACAGTAATCGTTTTAAGTGGTGCTACCCTGGACTTTCCCATGGCCAGGCTACAGTGCATACGCCCTATAACATCTGTGAAGCGCAAATGTGAAGCAGTTCAATACCCATTCACGGAGGCATCCGCAAAGTGATGAAGCTCGATACTCTTAATACCTTTGAATTCTGCTGGTTTATAACACCTGGGAACCTTGAAAGAAGTCAACACTCGAAAACCACTCTCCCAAGCATGCCATGGTTTCAGCACTTGTTCGGGGAGTTCCTCATCCCAGCCATGACCAAGACGGCAAAGTTCCTGAAGAATACTTTTAGCTGGTAAAACCATGGGTGCAGTTAGGCCAAGGTGGTCATAAACTGAAGCAACGTATGACAAGATACTCCTCCTTGTCTCTGCCTTAACCGTTCCACCTCGAAATCCAAGGCTGTCTTCCTCCACATTCCACTCAACTCCTAGGGCTCTTTCTGTCGGTAGTCTTTCCAAGTCTAGGTCCACTGTGGATGCTCGTTCGCTGATGGGTACATGACGCATAACGCTGTTCTCATTGGAGACCCACTTGGTCAATCGAAAGCCACCACGAGCCAGTAACATTGGGAGCTCATCAACAAGTTTGACCGCTTCCTCCTTCGTGGCAGGAGACTTAAGACAATCATCCACATAAAAATTTTGAAGTCTCCTAGGTTGTCTTCGGTTGTCTTTCTAAGAGCATATGAGCAACAACTCGGAGATGATGTTGCTCCAAAGAGATGAACAACCATTTGGTGATCGACTGGCTCCTGGTCAATGTCCCCTCCTGGCCACCACAGGAACCGTAAGGCTTCGCAATCTTCAGGTTTAACCTCAACCTGGTGAAACATTTTCTCGATGTCTGCCATCAGGGCAACTCTTTCTTCCCGGAACCTTAGCAGTACTCCACAAGTGAGTTTGTGAAGTCTGGGCTCTGTAGGAGCTGATCGTTTAAAGATGTGTTCTGAAACTTTGCCGCACAGTCAAACACGATCCTAACCTTTCCTGTCTTTTGGGGATGTACAACAGGGTGGTGTGGTAAATACCAAACAGGCACACAATCACTACAAGCTGGCTCGTCTGCGGTAATCTTCCTGGCATGGCCTTTAGCAAGGTAGTCTCCCTTAGTTTCTTTGTAGCTTTCAGGGAACTTAAGGTTCCCTTCTCAGCCGCCTTTTCAACAATTGTAGTCTCCTTCCTGCCATGGACTTGTTGTTCGGTAAGTATGGGGCGTCGCATTTCCAGGGTGGCGCAATCTCATAATGGCCACCCACCATTTTCACAGACTTGTCCATAACAGATCTGGCTCGACGATCCTTTACGGAAAGGCACTCCTTCAAGTCAGCTGTACATTCACTGAAATCCACATTGTAGAGGCGTTCTAGCTGAAGCTGGATTGGATCCACGCCCTTCACCGACTCAGTGCAGCCCAATGACTGGTCAACGTGGATGAAGTTAACGTGGGCACCTTCATCCCTCCTTCCTTTCAGTGGTCCCATAACAGTCCATCCTTGTAATGTTTGCACTGCATGCGGCTGGCCTATTTTCCCTGTGCGTACTTCAAGAGGGCACAAAGCTTCCGGCACATCACTTCCAATCAGGACAGTTACTCTCTTGTCTACGAGATCTGCAATGTCAATGTTTTTAAGATGTGGCCAGTCCATTACATCCTTATTTGTCGGAATATGTCGGAATACTTCTCTCCGTAACTGGCAAGGTTTCTGTAGTCCAGACCTTCTCTAAGCGCACTCCCTTTCCTGTAGCAACACCAACAACATCAAGGCATAGTTACTGGCCTTCTTTGCGCTAAGTTCCTGAGACTGTAGACAATGTGAACTGCACTGGTGTACAGTCTGCTTCTAGCTCTTTGGCCAAACTTGTCAGGCACATAGTGGTGTTCGAACCACTGTCCAAAAAGGCGTAGGTTTCAATGATACGATTGGTGTATGGTGAACTGACCTTTACAGGAACCACTTGGAGTCCAATACGACCACAGCTTGAAGCCACATTACTTGTTGCACTAACACTGGTAGCGTCATTGTGAGGACAGCCTCCGGGAGAAGGGGTTTGGACCTGAGAAGCACTCCTCGAGTTAAGCTCTGAACTGTTTGCGTTGTTTTGAACTGGATCAGATGAATGTAACAAAGGATGATGTCTCCTTTGGCAACCTTCACCCCCACACATCCTTGCAACCCGGCATTTCTTTACAAAGTGTCCTGCACTGAGACACGAACTGCACACCCTCATCTCATCCACGAGGTCCTGTCGCTGACGGAGTGTCAATTCTCTGAACTTCTGGCAACGCTCGAGATGATGATTGCCCAACCAAAGTACACATTTAAAGGTTTTCCTCTCATTGCCGCCCTGTGGGATGTTGTTGCTAAGCGTGGATAGGGTCATGCTATTGTTAGAGAGGCCAGTTTTGCCCTTGGCTGATAATTTGAAACCTCTAGGCGACTCCGACTTTGGGTTGACTATTTGGCCAAAGTAGGTGTTGGCTACAGCAGCGCGGCTTTGTACAAACTCTGTAAGGTGGGAGAATGTTGGCGTGGTCTGAGATTCATGCAACTGATTGACCTTCTCTGCCCATTTTGCCCTGAGATTAATTGGAAGGCGGGCCACAATCTTTCCAAGTGTGTCCATCGAGTTTAGATAACTTGTGTGACCTAACTGGGTAGACCCACGTTTCCATGTCGCGAGCCAGCTGGGACAATATTTCCGGATCAGGAATTCAAATCGGAGGCCCACTGACTACCTTTTCCAGAAAGGCCCTAGTCACTACATGGGTTCGGCCAAAGGTCCTTTGTAAAATCTCCTTCGCTCGCTTGTAACCCTCTTCAGGGGGTATATTCAATAGCTTCTCGTGCTTTTCCTCTGTAATGCTGAACAAGGTAGCTTAGGCGATCCGCATCATTTTCCTCCTTACTTTCCACATTTACCTCAAAGTTTCGCATAAACAAAGGGAAGATATGGAGTTCGCCACTGAAGCTTATTTATTCTCTTTGAGGCATACGAAGACCCCACACCACTTCGTCCATTGTGTTCTGTTGTCTTTCTAACAGACTCTGTAATTGCTGAGCACTGCTCGGAACTGCTAAGTGGCCACGTGCCTCATCCTGGTATAAGCTAGGCAAAGGACCCTCATGTGTTCTTGGTTCTGTTTGTCTGGTTTCTATGCATTCTCTCTGGGGCAGGGAATGGGCGCCTACTACTCCATCTATATTGTTTCCTTGTCTATCTGACAGATCCCTTATTTGCTGAACACTGCATAACATTGTTGATTGGTGGCCTGTCTCGCCCTGATGCATGCTGAGTAAGGGTCCCCTTGGTGTTTCAGACTCTGAACTGCAGTTTTCGCTTATCACTAAATTTTCTTCAAGCCGTCGTAACTTTTCCTTTTGGCGTTATATTTCCAGTTTTTTGCGCATAATTTCACGTTCTTGGATGGCACGATTCATTTCAATTTCCAATTTCTCCCTGGCTTTCTTCATACGCTTATCCAGAGCCGCCCTTTCAGCCAGTTCTTGCTCCTTAAGAGCCTGCAGTCGCTTGGACCATTCTGACTCATCAAGGCTAGGTATATTTTGCATAGGTGAAATTTCCTCTATGCTCGCGGGCGCCTGGTAACGAAAGCTTGCTGAGCTATGCAAAGTCCCGCGGGCAGGATCGGGATTGCTCGAGAACATGTTAGCGTAATTTCGCGGTACATATGTCGGCGCTAAAGGAGTTAATTGTTGACCATACGGATCCTGAACAGAAAAAACACCACTCAAAGTGTCCTGTCGTACTGAAATACTTGAAACCTGCTGTAATGGAGAAAGTTGAGAATCGGAAACCGCCGCTCGAACCGTTGTACCACTCGAAGTTTCGGCTAATTCCGACTTCTGACCGTTGTCAACGTTAGGAGGAGTGTTTTCTGGAGAAGGATGCATGTTCACATTTTGTTCTCCGGGCGTCTCTTCAGAGTAAACTACATCTTGCGACATTCCTTCGGCCACCGTAACATCGTGATCATCTGTGAATCTTCAAGTTCAGCTGCTTAATGTTGTGGCGTTAATTTCATCGCTTTCTTGGATTTTGTCGGAGACTTCTTCGCTTTACTCTTTCCTTTCTTCGTTATCTCTTGTATGAGAACTGTATAAGCTCCAGTTTAGCTTATTGATGGTTTAATTTTCCTTACTGATGAGATACACACGAATAACAACATACACAAGCGCGCGGTTCTAAAATGAAAACAAAAATAGCGGTAACTAAAGTGAGACTGAAACGAAATGAAACGAAATAAATGCAAATAAACAAATGAATACAAGCTAGTACCTCATACAGTAGGAGATCCCGGGTAAAGAAACAAAATTACACGAATAACCTCCTTGGTGTAAACTTTCCGACCGAGCAAATGACAACATAAAAAAAAATATAAATCGCTACCAGAGAATCATGGGAAACAAGCAGGCCCGCAATGCTTGCAAAGTACTTGAATAGATCCTACAGTCGAAAATGAATTGAATATCAGCACGGACGACATCCAATTTCAAGCGGGAAGCTTCTCCCCGCGATCAACGGACAAGCTAAGGCCTCTCCACGTCCCATTATCGCTCGGTTTCTTCTTAGGGAAGACAGAGATAATGTATTGAAAGCAAAAAACAAGCTGAAGAAATCTGGAAAATACAAGGACGGGTACATCACACAAGATTATGCAAGAGCGGTTCAGATAGAAAGAAAGAAAGGCGATGTTTAAAGTAAAGGAAAAAGGTTTGAACGCTAGAGTAGTTAATATAAATCTCATTGTGGATAATTAAGTCTTTCATGTGGGAAACATCCCCGATGATCTTAAAGCCTCTTACTAAATTATCATCGCCGCTTTCCTCAACCGGCATTCCTGCTACATATCAAATGAATCATGATCATGGCCCTTCACATATGTTACTAACTTGATGGATATGTACCCCCACCCCAGAACGAATTTTACCCTTTCCGTTTTATGTTTAGCCCTGTTTTAGCTGTGTATAAACATGTCTTTGTTTTCCTTTTTCTTTTACAATGCGGGTTTGTTTTTATTCTTGTTTTACCTTGCAAAGTATCGATTGTCATGCATATCGTTGCCGTTTCAACACCCATTTGTTTATGATGAGTTCCAGTTAACACCTTAATCGCGGAAGAGATAGTGATCTGTTCTCTAAACGTGAGGGGTCTGTCGAACACCTTGAAAAGGCGTGAGACCTTTCGCTGGCTTAAGTTGAAAAAATATGCAATATATTTTCTGCAGGAAGTTCACTGCACAAAAGAGAAAGAAGTCTACTGGTTATTAGAATGGGGGCTTAAAGCTATTTTCAGCAGCTACTCCAATGCAAGTGCTGGAGTCTGCATGCTTTTCAATAACAACTTTGAGTTTCAATTGTTAAAACAATCTACTGATCCAGATGGACGGTTTATTATAGTTGACATCAAAACCAACATTAGTGAATATCTAAGCACCAAATGATGATAACCCGACCTTTTTTAGGAAGGTTCTCTCCCAGCTTATCTCCTTTGAATGTGAGGATGAAGTCTTTGGAGGGGATTTCAATTTGGTGTTGGAGGTACAAAAAGACAAAAAAGGAGGTAACCCAGTGACCCATACTAACTCGCTGAAAGTAATCCGCCTATATAATGGATCTGTTCGATCTCACAGACACTTGGCGCATCCTTAATCCCGACGCTAAAAGGTTTTCTTGGAGAAGAAGTAATCCCGAAGTGCACTGTCGCCTGGACTTCTTTTTAACCAGCACGAGTCTTCACACAAAAACTGCTAAAGCGGATATTTTACCTGGATATAAAACCGACCACTCTCTTGTAACTCTACATCGGGTTTTTGGAAGTTAAATAATTCTCTCCTGTCAGACGAGGAATATGTCAAATTGATGAGGAGCACAATTGCTGAAGTAGCTAACGGTTATGAACGATTATGACGCTGTTCTCCTGTGGGACACCATGAAAATGCAAATACGATCAAATTCGATAATTTACGCGAGGAGAAAGAAAGCTAAATTGAAAGTGGAGGAAGAAAGCCTTGAATCTGATATACTGTCTCTTCAAAAGAGACTGGAAGAAAATAATCTTATAGAAAGCTGTAGAAAAGAAATCTCAAATCAATTAAACCTCAAAATCCTCCAAAGAGAAGAGATCTTAAAACAGAAAACTCGTGGGGCAATATTAAGATCCAAATCCCACTGGTATAATGAAGGCGAGAAGAACACGAAATACTTTTTATCTCTGGAGAAACGTCACTTTAACCAAAAGACTATTAAACATCTGCAGTTAGCCGATGACAGAATCATTAATAACGGTAGTGAGATTCTTGAAGAAGCGAAATCTTTTTACCAAAACTTATACACCTCGAGAAACCCTCCATATTCTAAAGTCAGCGAGGAACTTTTCTTTCCGGAAGGAAACACTTTAACACTAGACGAGATCGAGCAAAGAGAATGTGAAGGTCTGTTAACGGAGACTGAATGCTTGGAAAGCTTGAAACACATGGAAATAGGTAAGAGCCCTGGGAGTGACGACCTCCCAGCCGAATTTTACAAAGTTCTCTGGAACGATATCCATGCTTACTTCATAAATGCTTTAAATAGCGCATATACAAAGGGCTTGTTATCAATTACTCAAAGGAGGGGCTTGATCTCCCTCATTCCCAAAAAGAACAAAGCTATGAATGTTTTAAAGAATTGGAGGCCAATTACTCTTCTCAATTGTGATTATAAAATAGCCGCTAAAGCTATTGCTAGCCGGATACGAAAAGTCCTAACAAAAATAATCAATAATGATCAGACTAGTTTTATGAAAAACAGATTCATTGGAGAAAATATTAGGCTGATAGATAGCATCATAAATTACACAAACGAAAAAAAAATTTCGGGTCTACTATGATTCGTGGACATTGAGAAGGCTTTTGACAACCTAGAATGGTCCTTCATCGAAAAAACTTTAGACTATTACAATTTCGGATCGTCCCTAGTGGCTTGGGTAAAGCTTTTCTATACCGATATTAGCAGCTGCATGCAGAACAACGGCTGAGCATCAGACTTTTTCACCTTGAGTCGTAGAGTAAGACCAGGTTGTCCACTTTCCCCTTATTTATTTATTTTATGTGCGGAAATACTAGGTAGTGCAATAAGAAAGGATGAAAAAGTCCGTGGTATACAGGTCCTTGGAACGGAATGCAGAATATCACAATATGCAGACGATATAATAATGATTTTGGATCGCAGTGAAACATCCTTTTCTAGAACTCTGTATATGCTCGATACATTTGCGCTGCCTTCTGTCCTAAAAGTCAACTATGAGAAGACCGAAGCCCTCTGGATCGGCTCATGTCGAAATTCGAACGTTAAGCTACCCGCAAATAAACCAATAACATGGGCTGAAGGAAAGGTCTACGCCTTAGGAGTAATGTTCTCGACAGCAGAAAAAAAATGCCGTCTCGGCTAACCTGTCTGACAAAAGTGAAAAATTGAAGATTCTAAACAGGTGGTCTATCAGGAGACTCACTCTTTTGGGTAAGATTGTAGTTATAAAAGGTTTGGCGGTGTCTCAGGCTGTTTATGTCCTGTCTTCTCTCCCAACACCTCCAGGTGTACTAAAAGAGATAAACTTCAGGCTGTATGAATTCCTCTGGGATGGCAAGGGCGACAAAATAAAAAGGACTGAAATCGTTAATGACTATGATAAGGGAGGTCTTAAAATGATTGACGCACATAGCTGTAACGAATCGTTAAAATTAAAATGGATTCAAGCTTATTTAGATGATAACAACCAAGGAAAATGGAAGCTCTTTTTTGATTACCACCTGGGAAAATGTGGAGGGAAGCTATTGTTTTTTGGTAATTTAAAATGGCAGGACGCCTCAAGGCTTAATATAACTGATCCATTCCTAAAAGAGATTGTTCAATTCTGGTCCAATTTGAACTATTGAGATGCGAATTTGGAATTTGTCTCCTTCCGAATCTGGCATAACTCGATGATTAGAATCGGAAATCAACCCTTTTATTATAAATCGTGGTTAGATGCAGGTGTGGAAACAGTTGGAGATCTGTTGGACAATGAGCAAAATTTTCTGAGCTATACTGCTTTTACAGCAAAATTTAAAATCAACACTAACTACCTCGAATACTGCAAAGTTGCGTCCGCTTTGAAATACTTCAAGAAGTTTTGTTTACCGGATATCAATAGGCCATGTCCAAAAGGTGTCATTGAGGTTGTCCAGTCTTCACCGAAGGTTGTTAAAGAGTTTTATCGGCTTCTCATTCAAAAGAGAGATTCCAACCCAAAAAGAAACGAGGAGAAATGGTTATCTCAAGGGGAAGTACTCGGAATATCCACTGTCAGTTGGAAAAATACTTGTCGGTTGCCCTTTTTATGTACGAGAGAAACAAAGCTTAGAGTCTTTCAATTCAAGCTCCTGCACAGAAGGATCGCTACTAACGATTTTCTCGTTAAAATAGGATTAAAACAAATTAACAGTGATTCCTTTTGTGAAGAAACTACAGAAACCGTTATCCATCTCTTCTGGAATTGTAAATATACAATGGCCTTTTGGGAAGAAATTTTCAAATGGATATCACGAAATTTTAGCGGAGTGAAGGACTTTCAACTCTCCTCGCCTCTTTGTCTGGGCATTATTGACGAAGTATCTGACCTGCTAGTTCATCACCTACTCCTCTCGTTTATTTTCGTTTGCTTTTTTTAAGTGTCTTTATCCTTTATTATTTTCTTGTAGTGTAGTAATATGTTATTGTTGTAAATCTATGTTTCCAATGAAATGTGCAAAAAAAATTAATTAAAAAAAACATGGGGGTTGATTGCAGCATACGTTTGGCAGAAAGGTTCCATTTTGTCCTGGATTTGGTAGCGTGTGTACTGCACTTACCACCAGAGGTATATACAGAAGAAAGTCGGTCCATTTTGAATAGCAGATTACAAACTGTGATATTTTACTTTGTATCCCAAGTAAACAGTCTTCTTCACAGTCGTTTTGAGAACTCAAGACTTTTTAGTTTTGGGACCAACGGAGATGGTCATGTTATTTTCAGGTCAGTGGGTCAGTAAAGTTTATCCTGGTGAAATGGGATGGGTCATACATCCTTGGGCCACCACATTCCCTGATCCAGCCCCCCCCCCCACACACACACACACACACCAACCCTTACTATACTTATTGAAATGGCTGCGTAACCGTCTGGTCTTTCGTTAAGACACAACTCGCACAACTTGGTGTGTCAATTAACTTAGCATCTAGCATGTGTATTGGACTCTTGTTTGGAGTAGTTGTAATCTGGTAATCCCTGGGTTCCTGGTTCTCTACTGGGTGGATTGTTTATTTGGTTAAGCCTGATTTTTGCTAGCGACCCATCACAAGCGCTTGTTTTCACTAGCGACACAAGCATAAGCGCAAGCATAAGTAACTTATGCCAAGTTAGCAACTAAACATTCTGGGGATATTTTTCCGCAGGTGGAGAGGAGTGGAAGCAAGTTGTTGAAAGACTAGGCTTCAGTGATGCATACATCCGGTGCTTTGACCATCGTTTTCGTAACCCTGTTGAGGCCGCCCTGAGGTGCTGCAATATGAGTGTGGGTGAATTTTACGATTTGTTGGTGGAATGTGGGTTTCCTGTGCTCGCCGATATCCTGTAGAAGATGCATTTGGTAATCTCCTTTCATAGGGCTAATGAAATATTTGATGACTTCTTTGTTATAAAACCTGTCAAAATACGCGAACTTACTTACTGTGAACTTAGTAAGCCGCTTTATATTACATTATTATAGGAAATTAACGCCCGTTTTAATAAAGGTATCCCAAAATAACGCGACTTAAAGGAAAAATTACTTTCCAATAAAGGAAATTAATGCGAAAGAGGTGCTAAAATTTCAAAATAAGGGAAATTAGCGCGACTTACACTAAGAAACAGAATTTGTTGAGACAACAGGAACAAATTTATTCAAACACTAAGTGATAAAAGAATGCCTTTTCCATTTTCAGGAATATATAAACGAAAGCGAAACGAATATATAAACGAATATATAACGGACCTAGATTGTTGAAGGTTGTTTATATATATATATATATATATATATATATATATATGTTGCCTGATGATTGCTTCGCAAGAAGCATGAAACTCGGAGTTGCAGTAAATGTTTAAATAACCTAACTCTTGGATTATAATTATATATATATATATATATATATATATATATATATATATATGTATGTATGTATGTATGTATGTATGTATGTATGTATGTATGTATGTATGTATGTATGTATGTATGTATGTATGTATATTACTGGGTCTTTAAAATATACATCAGTAGTATTTAAGTCACCAAAAGGTTAAGACGGGAACGGGACTAAGAGTGCCATTGAGGCATTGCTCTTATGAATTAAGAGAACAATAAATGATCAAAATTACAAAGTAACAAAGGGAACTGAAACAAAAGCTGTTCTTTGACATGGACAATCGCGCGTCACTATCCATGTGCATTGCCTGTTAACTCAACTGGGAAACGTCTTTAAATGACATGAGACTTTCAAAACAGCTGGGAGGTATTAATTCAGAAAGCGAGCTTCATAGTTTGACCATGAAGATAAAGTTTGATGCTTGAAACGTTTCAAAATCAATCGAGAATCAATCCGCAGTTTGAAGGAAAGTGCTCGCAAAATAGTCTGTAGCCCCGGTGAGTTATGGGACCTTTCAAGAAACCGTCCCCTGATTTGATCTTTTGATTTTGCTTTCACGAGACACTATGATGCGTCGCTAATAACGTGATATTTCTAAAACAAGTTTTCTTTATTCAGCATAGCTAAGCGTCATATGATGCTGTAAAACCCTATTAATCCTTCCTTTAGGAGGAAGCGGAGTTATAGCAATTTTGGGTTTTAAACTGGAATTGGAATTTGAAGTAAAATGCGAGTTGAAATCATGTGTTGGGATCGCAGCCCTTCCTGGGTGAATGATATCAATCATTGCTTCCTATTACGGAAGCAAGAGTAAAGATACATACGCTGCTTCGGTAATCATTTTTTAACCATTTAGTGGTGTGAATATTTATGTTTCGGAGGTAGGGGTGTTTGCACCAGTACAGCAATGGCTTTGGGCTAAAAACCCATCGAAGTAAGTACTTAGGACGCTTTATAGCTGCAATAAATTACATAAGATAAACATATCAAAATAGCAGCATAAAATTGACTCTAGTTTCGCGATGGTGTTGAGTGGAATATTATAGAATATCCCACAAGTTAGTTATATTTTGTTGGTAAAGGCTGGGTATATATACATAGGCTCATAAAATCAATACGGCATACGCCCAGTGCGAGAATGTTGGATGCATTACCAACGAATATATCTATCACTCTGATTGGGTGAATTCTCTATGGCTTGGATTAAAGTAGAGTGTCGATTTTGTATAAAGCAGTTAGATTTCCCAGAGGGAAGGAAAAAATCCCACGTAACTGGCTAGTGATTGTCTGTATTAATGAGTACCAATGCTAGTTGAGCGGTAGGAAAACCTCTTCAGGTGGCTCAATATTTCAGTGATTGAGGTGTGACTGTTAGGGTGTTCTCGATTTGTCACATCACAAAAGGTGCGGAATATAAGGATTTAAATTTAAAGGCCGATATTCACCAAATTGATTTGCAAGCTTGAGTTTTTGTTTTTACATTGTATGACTCTTCTTAGAATATTCACAATAATAATGAGAAAAATTTGCAATAAAGCCTCAAGAAACGCAAAATAACGATAATTATGAAATTAAGCTCGTTAGAAATGGGTTCTGTTTAATACAGGAGCGCTCACCTGGTGATTTGCAGAGTTTTACTGTCTGCGCGAAAATGAGCGGGATGCGAAAGATCTTTTGGGCGAACACCGGCCTTTAAAATATAGTTAGTATTCTCCTGTCGCCTTGTTTCCATAGTAGTAGACCTGTTATATTAACTCTGTGAATTTCTAAGCTAGAGTCAGCGCAATGGAACGCACCGCCAGATATATTTTTGATATTGTACTAATTCAGTATGTATTTTAGACTTTTACTGTAGTAGTATCGAAGTCTTTATTAAAAAAAATCAGTCACAACATACGTGTGGATTTACAGTCAATGACAAACAGAGCTAAGCTAACATATGTATAACAAAATTGAAAAGGATTTAAGTTAAAAGATATTAAGTAATGAATTTAAAAAGACATCTATTTACAAAGGCCCGTTTGAATCGATCAGTTTTTACCTTAGGAAGTGTAAAGTCATGACCCCTTTCTCTAAGAACCCTATTAACGTTTGGGAGGGAGCAAGTTTAAAAGATGTGTTTAAAAGATCACTGTTTAAAAGATCACTGTCCCTACTCGTAATTACATCAGATATCAAAATGCATATGGTCTTATTAGAGTAGCCAAAACGATAGGCTCGCCGAAAAAAATCTGTCAGCTCGATCTAAATATTTGCGTTGATAGGCAGAGGCCCAAACTTCTAATCCGTACAGGAATAATGACATTATCAAAGATTCAAAGAGTTTACTAAGCTGATCTTTAGAGTACCCATAATACTTGCATGTCCTAAGAATATACAGACGACTAGCAGCTCTAGAAAGTAGGCTGTCAATATGAAGATCCCAATTACAAGGATCTTCATGGAAAGTAATTCCCAAAAGTCTCAGCCACTCTTTCCGCTCAATCCTAGGCACTGGACAAGGAGCAGGCTTAGTAGTTCTACTACGCAGTAGCATTTCCCACGTTTTTGAAAAATTCAAAGACATCCTGTTTTTGGCTGCCCAGTTCTCAGTATCCAATAAAAGTTATATATAGAAATGACTGTGAATATATGAATATCACATATTTGAACTGCGGATTAAAGAATGAAGATGAGAATGATCATCGCAGTTATGAACACTTCTTAGGTGGTGGTGAACATAAAGCCTGAAAAAAAGTCAGGCTGGTACGGGAGTTGAACCAATGACCTCTGTGATACCGGTGCAGTACTCACTACTGCCTGCGATGATCACTCTCATCTTCATATCTAGAAATGCCGAACATAGTAAGGTGATTGTTTATGTATGTGAGCCTCCAAAGAAAACCAAGATCGTCTTGGGCAACTATTCCTCATTCGCCCCAAAATCGAATAACTCTTCAGGACTGCCCATTTACCTCCTTTATACTCGGGTATAGTATCTACATGAAGTGTCGCTAGAAAGTGTTGGGATCTGTTGTAGGAGCGCTGTGTTCTTGAAAACGCAGTTCATAGGATTCAATTTATGGCTTATATATAAGCTTTGCTCAGCCCCTACCCCTCTCCCCGTTGCTACGATTCTACAAATTTTCGGCTAGTGAAGTTTTAGATAATCAGTTGTTCATTTTTTTTTTCAATTTCATGGGACACATTTGTACTTGTTGCCCTTTACACACGCGCTAAACCAAGATGCGCACGAGATCCAAAGTACACGTGCCCCCCGCCCCCCTCACCTGAGCTTCAACATTGTATTGGGTGGGGAAGGGGCACCTGTAAGAGAGTATTCAAATATAGCACTGCTTTTGGGACTAACGGAAAAATCATCGATAATTACTACTTTTGCTTGACTGTCCCAAGGAATTTTGTCCACGACTCAGTAGCTATCAATGAAGTTCCACACGGAGTGAAAGCAGTCGTGAAAAAAAAAAAAAAAAAAAAAAAAAAAGGAAAGAGGGAAAAGTAAATCTTGAAAAAAACAACTGTCACCCACTGCCATTTAAATGGGAAGGGGGAGGGATTTGTCAGGATACACATACGGCTTATGTACCAGTGTGCACAGATTCCCACAGTTATTTGTTGTATTCATCTTCGTATCCATCTCGTGTCAAAAATCCCATTCCCTATTCTAAATTCTTAGACTTTGGCGTCTCTGTAGTGATGATTTTTCTAACAAATCATAGGAAATGTGCCAGTTCTATGAGAAACGTGGTCATCAACGTCATTATCAACTAGCACTTTTCAATCAATTTATTCCTGTTTTTCACGTTACTATGTTACCACTAATAGCGTAGCTCCTTATTTTGTATATAAACCATAGAAAACCCACAATTCCTTGATTCCCTTTGACGAAGGGCTAAAGCCGTGAGCTCAAAACCTCAGCTTTTTGAATACCTGTACGGTAGTCAATTTACATTATGAACTTAGTCGATAAACCCAATTTTCGTGCTACCCCCTTTATTCAGAATTCAAACTTGTTTTGAGATCTGTTCTCGCAGCGACGTTTTAGTACATTCGACACATTTCTTCTGTTTGTCTTATGCAAAACGTATCCAGTGAAGTCCCAGCAACGATTGCCGTGATGCATGAGAAATCAGGGCAACAACAGCAGATTGTAAATCCAATTTTGTTTTATACTTTTTACTAGAATGTTTTAACTTCTAATTAAGTTAATGTATTTATAATTAGCAGAACCCCGTTGATAACAGTACTCTACTGTACTGAAGGGCTATCTTGGTAAAATATTCGATTATTATTATTATTATTATTATTATTATTATTATTATTATTATTATTATTATTATTGTTATTATTATTATTTAGACAAGAGGTAATTTTCGGGTGCCACTGTCTGTTTCTCTCTCTTCAAAAGTCCTTAATTTTCAGACTATGTTCGTAACATGATAAGTTTTGGCGGTGTTCACTAAATCCTAACTCCCTGCTATTCCGAACTCAGTAACTGATACCGATCCTAATACAGGTGTATCTTATTATCAGCGGTGTCCTAAGGTTGTAACAAAACCTTGTTACAAACCTTGTTGAGGAGAAAGTGCTGCCTTTGTAATGACATCTACAAACGGTTAGACTTTCTAGTCTTCTCGGATAAGGACGATAAACCGTAGGCCCCGTCTCACAACTCTTCATAATTCTCTGATTCTGTGGGACGTAAAAGAACCACTAGGGACGTAACAAAACTCTGGCAGTGACCACCCCTAGTGTCTGTCTTAACTTGATATTGATATTATGGGGGCACTCATACTCAACTTCATTAATTGTAAACTGCGTTATAAGCAGTCTGGCAAAGTCCCCCGGTCAGTGTTGAAAAGCGCCTAGAACAGCTAGTGATATAGGCGCTATATAAATAGAGTTTATTTATTTATTTATTTATTTATTTGTTCGTGCTCAGAGAAGAGGATCCAAACTCCGTTCATTGATCTTGTTTCTTGTTTAATTAAAATATGAAATAAAATGCAACATTTGGCTCCAAAAATTAAACCAAACGAAAGGAAAAAAACTTCAAAAACAAAAAAATACGAAGCGACAAAGTGAGATAACAATCCAAAACTCCCGAAAAACACACGACACGTCAACGCAAGTTCAAATTCAAGTTCAAATTCAAGTTCCAGACCTGATTGATTGAAAGAAATCACGCGCGTCGCGCGTACAAAAACAGACATACCGAGGGGGCTAAGGGAAGAGAAAAATGCTTGTGTTTCGTAATACTACAAAAACTGGTAGTAGGACTGAGTGGAGTCCAATTCGGTCTGTAATACGAGTGATAACAAAATCGGACGACCGGGCAGCGGGAGTCCGATTTGTTTATATCACGAGTAAGATTACAGACCGAATTAGACGACATGAAGTCTTATTATCAATTAATCATTAAAATTACTATTTAAAACGAAGGAAAATTTTGCATTCACACATACCATCCAACTTCCTCTGCTCGCATATAGCTTGGCTAGTCGAGGTGGGCAGAGGAAAACATAAGGTAATTCAGTAGGAAGAGATTAAGAAAAGAATAGAAAAGAAAAGGAGAGGAGGCGAAAGATAGATCTATATAAACGATACAAAGAGATAAACTAGGGTTCCGAGCCAGCACTTTGATGCTGTATCAATAGAAAAATCAATTAAAGGATTGGAATGATCCAGACAACACCACATCTCTTGCTCTTGCAAGCAAGGCTAACACTGTACAGCAGCTTAGTCATTCCACTCTTTGACTACGGGAACACGGTGTGGGGCGATAATGGTATGCTGATTGGTCACCTGTAACTCCCTCAAAACAAGGCAACTAAGATTGTACTTGATTTACCAGAAAGAAGTTCGTCTACTGATGCAGTAAAACAACCGGATCTCGAAATTCTCTCTAAGAGACGACAGTTCCATCGTTGAGTTATGATGCAGAAATATCTTGCTGGGGAAATTGCAATCTCGTTCCCAGAGCCCACGTGTCTTTTGGCCAGCGCCAAGACACGGAGCTCTGGAATAATCCATTTTTTTGAATTTTTTTTATTGGCTGGAAGTTCGAGCATGGGCAGTTGAGCCGGAAGTTGCTTCGTAAACAAATATGGCGGAGCAATTGGCGGGGAATACTCCTGTCAAGGTTTTATCGAAAGCTTCAGATCGCCGGTACGTTTACAAATACTGCAATTCAACCTTTTCGAGTCGTCCGATTAATTTGTTTGGAGAAAATTCAAAGAAAGAAAACCTTTCAATAAATTTTGAGAATGTAACAGGTCTAGCTTTCACGGAGGACGATGGGTTTCCAAAACAAATTTGCGAAGCTTGTCACAATAGCGTTAAACATTTCAAACGTCATTAAGGATAACGAGAGGAAAGAAGGCGACAGAAGGTGCATCCGTCCAGAATCAGCGAGAAGCCAAAAGGAAAAAGCGACGGAGGAGAACGCGCGTCTGTAGTCCGGCAAAGCCTCGCCAAAACGTGGAAGTGAGGATCTTGCCAGAGTCAATAAGAAAACCTCAACCTCCCTAGCAAAATAAAGGAATGTTGATTTTGGCAAAGACTGCATTGGCTGCGCAATAGTGAGGTTTGTTCATTGTTTTGGTGTTCTTGATTGTACATGTCTTAAAACTAAGGAACTGGAATAAAACGATTTACGTTCATGCATTGTTCTGATGGTTGAGTTAAATATTTTGCTGACTGATATGTTAATGCTTAATTGACAGAATTGGTAATTTTAAATTATGACACTGTTTGAGGTTATTAACTTGAAAAACCATATCTGGAGACTAGGAGGCTTGAACTCATGGTGTAAGTACAGTATCTTGACTACTTACTGAGAGGTTGAACCACTGACCACCTGGCTAGCCCAATGGGATGAGGCATCAGTCAGGTGAGTGGGAGGCCGCAGGTTCAAATCCCGGTTGGACAACACTTAAGGTCTTTGTAATGATGTGCAAATGTTAGGCTTTCTGATCTAGTCTTCTTGGATATAAGGATGATAATCATAAGTCCCACCCTGCAACATTTGTTCGTAAATAACTCTGTGGGATGTGATTAGGTGAATGGAAATGGGCTACAGCTTATGGTATACTTATGAACATCAGATGTTGTGAATCTCTCTTGTCCAGAAAATGAATGCTGTCTTGCTGGGAGTTGGTAGTGCTACCGCAAAAAAGGGTTAGTGGATCTAGATCTGTCATCTGTGGGTTACAATTGAAGTATAAGTTCATACATTTTTTTAGTCTCAATGCAATGAGGGCATCTCACAAAATTAACTTTCCTTTTGTCATTGTCACAGTCCTGAAGTACTTTAGTATGTATACAAGCAACATAATTGGATAAAATAAAAATGCCATTATAAAGTGAACTTACGTGTGCACAGACTGGTAGTTGATAAAATAATGATTGATTTTTTTGATAGCTGATTGAAAGCGTCAAGGCGTTATTAAGTTCATTGACTTACATGTAATGAGTTCATGAATGCTAGAAAATGTTGTGTTGGGTTAATTGCATAATACAGTTTTTGGAGAGTGATGGATTTTGCGAAGCACAATTACATTGAAGTTTTCTGAATTCTGGTTTTCCATTTTTCTGGCTTTTTATGTTATTATATTTTGCAAACATATCTCCATTAAAAATACTAAGCCAGAAACAGGAAGAAACACATTGTCTATTTTTGAATGCAGGCTGATGAATTTTATTTGCTGGTCTGGCAATCATGTCATGTCTGATGACACTTATGTAAATGTAAATTCAACTTGTTACCAACAGAGCAAAAAATATGCTGGACAGAATATAGCCCTTGTTGAAGAAAAGAACAAAAGCAAAAGAAAATAACTTCTTTAATTATTAGCTTTATTTTTCATCCCTGATTTTTACCATTATTTTATTATGATAACTAGAATAGCTTCCTGATTTCAAACATTGCACCACAGCTGTGCCCAACACACGAACAATTTTTTTTACTATAAGTTTAGGTTGACTTCAGAATAACATTTGAAAACATGTCTTTCTACTGTTATGCAGCAGCACATCTATTGTGATACATGTGCATGACAGTTAACACAACTTGGTTATGAATGATATATGAAATGAATCATATATGAACTGCGGAAATGAAATCAAATGAAGAATGATCCTCGCAGTTATGAACGCAATTTATGCAATTGCGAAAAGAAGCCTGAAAAAAATTCAGGACTTCAACGGGGTTTGAACACGTGACCTCGCGATTACCGGTGCGATGCTCTAACCAACTGAGCTATGAAGCCACTGACGTTGGGAGCAGGTCAATTGTGGGTTCATATGATCCTGTGAAAGAAATGAGTATGAATGATATATGAAATGAATCATATATGAACTGCGGAAATGAAATCAAATGAAGAATGATCCTGAATTTTTTTCAGGCTTCTTTTCGCAATTGCATAAATTGCGTTCATAACTGCGAGGATCATTCTTCATTTGATTTCATTTCCGCAGTTCATATATGATTCATTTCATATATCATTCATACTCATTTCTTTCACAGGATCATATGAACCCACAATTGACCTGCTCCCAACGTCAGTGGTTTCATAGCTCAGTTGGTTAGAGCATCGCACCGGTAATCGCGAGGTCACGGGTTCAAACCCCGTTGAAGACTTGAATTTTTTTTTTCAGGATTCTTTTCACAATTGCACAAATTGCGTTCACAACTGCGAGAATCATTCTTCATTTGATTTCATTTCCGCAGCTCATATATGATTCCTTTCATATATTATTCACACTCATTTCTTTCATGGGAACATATGAACCCACAATTGACCTGCTCCCAACGTCAGTGGCTTCATAGCTCAGTTGGTTAGAGCATCGCACCGGTAATCGCGAGATCACGGGTTCAAACCCCGTTGAAGTCCTGAATTTTTTTCAGGCTTCTTTTCGCAATTGCATAAATTGCGTTCATAACTGCGAGGATCATTCTTCATTTGACAACTTGGTTAATTAACATTATGCTGATGCTGTCATTAACTCATTACATGAATTATACATAAAGTTAAAAGGCTGCACCACTGATCAGTATTTTATTTGTGAAATGTTTCAGAATTAAAGTAGACATACGAGACAAGGCTGTGCTAAAACTGACCAAACCTGGTATCTGACCAGCAGAATATATATATAGCCCTCACACACTTCAACATCATTTTTCCCTCAAGTCTCTCTAGCAAATGGTTTAGTAAGGCACTAAAAAGACAAGGAACATTTAAATATGTTAAAAAAAAATTGAAACTTGGGAAGCAGGAAGAACCCACTATTGGATTGGCATAGCCTTGCTGAAAATAGGCGGAAAGGTGAGAGAACCTGTGTCTTGGTTGTTCACACCAAGACACAAGCCAGTAAACTCAGGTCACTGTGTTTTTTCATGCATATTCTGAAGAAACAAAAGTGAACATTGTTGATTTCCCATCAGTTTAAAGTAACGTTTTAGTTCTAAAAATGATCACTTTGGAGTGCTATAGTGGAAAACACACACACACACACACACACACACACACACACACACACACACACACACACACACAAATACAGCCTCTACGTCCTTTAATAA
>JAEMWC010000593.1:345000-407500 GCA_016490735.1 Pachyseris speciosa
TACAAGCAGATGAAATTGGAATTTGGAAATGTTGGTTTTTGTGGAGAGGGGAAAACCGGAGAACCCGGAGAAAAACCTCTCGGAGCAGAGAAGAGAACCAACAACAAACTCAACCCACATATGACGTCGAGTCCGGGAATCGAACCCGGGCCACATTGGTGGAAGGCGAGTGCTCTCACTACTACGCCATCCCTGCTCCCCCAAGAAGTAGAAGGCAGGCCACTCCATCGATCGCATCAATCGCTGGCCAGACGTCACTCCACAAATCGCTCTCTCCTCGAAAGGAAAAGTCCCGAATCGCAATAAAACCAACAGTTTCATAAAGCCTAATAAATTTCACTCCATCTACATGTGCTTCGGCGTTCAAAAGACTCGAGAAGAACGAAAAATTTGGCTTGAAGTTCGCCTCTTCGGCTTTCCTGATATGCTTGTGACCGACCTCGCGACAACGGCCGTTAACGCAAGGTCAAGTAGCTGGTTTCTGATTGGTCCATTTGAATTAAGTCACGCACTGACAACACGACCCTCCACCGGAGGGAAAGGTACATTTTGTCGCGAATCAAGTGTCACACACTGTGAAAAATTGACACCATATTTCTTGAGAGGAAGGATGAAAGTTTGCTATGATACAAGCAGATTTTTATCTGTTAAGTTGCTCTTTGAAATATTTTGCTAACAAAACTCCAATTTTCAAGGTGCAAAATGTGCCCAAAAATGCTTTTTGAGGCCTAAACTTCCCCCCGATGCTCAGCTCAGATTTTTGTTAGAAATCAAACAAATACCATGGTGAGTACTTTCATCCCAAGGACTAACTACACACAAAGTATCAAGGAAAGTTTTGTTTGACCATTTCCAATTTTGCTCAAGCCTTAGCGACATTCGCTCTTTATCCTTGAGCTCTTTAATACCGCATGTGAAATGGATTTTTCTCTGACTTTCTTTTTTATTATAACTCAGAGCAAACCCGGATTGACAGTAGCATCAAGTTCGTATTCCTTTCTGGTTTCTTTTTGATTTGTTCAATGTATTCTTCGTTTTTCAAAAGAGAGGTGTTTAATCTCCAGAGGCCTCTTCCTCTGGGATTGTGGTGTAACCAGAAACCCATAAGGGTTGAAACGTGTAACTGCCCTTTGTGTGCTTGGAAACAAGCTTCCGAATATTCAATTTGCTAAGTACCATATTTGGAACATCAAGAGAGGAACATTCAACCAATCAGTTCGCAAGAACACCGTGACGCAATACCACTAATGTTCCCGCGCGAAATTAAAAATGGTGGACACGTCGGTGAGACGAAAAGGAAAACAGAAAAGTCCAAAAGAGCTGTCCAAAAGTAGAGTGAAAAAGTTCGGTGAAACACTCGGAGGAAAAACGGAGGTGGAGATTTTTGAGGAGGGGCGAAATTTGCTACATTGTTGACCGCGCTGTGTTTACTCGCGGCAAAGACTGGAGGAAGAGGTTTCCAAATATGGTACTTAGCGCTGAATATTCGGAAGCAGTGAACGCGCGTTGCACGTTTCAACCCTTATGGGTTTCTGGTGTAACACAATGGCGAGAAGAATCATCGAATGATCTGTTTAATTTTGTAACCAGGCAAGATGTCTGCCAAGTTATTGTCACAGATAAGGCTTGGGCTTATTAAGAAGAAATCGAGCCTACAGTGTATTTCTGGCTTCCTTCGGTACCATGTATACCTATATTTGTCGGGATGGAGCGTTCTCCGGATATCAATAAGGCCTAGCTCGCATTTTCGATTGATTACTTTAAGTGCATTTTGGTAGGTTTTAGGGACGCCTCGTTTCTTATCTCTTTTAACGTGTAAAACCAGGTTGAAGTCATCTCATAACATTATTTCTTCACATCTGTGATGTTTCCAAAAAAGACTGGGTTGTCCTCTCTAAGGGCATAAATTTTAGCTATGATAAAAAGTTTGTTATAACATAGCCATGAAATTCGTTCAATTGAATTCACTAGCGCGAGCGTGCGTGTATATAGTTATGCACGCACGGCCGTGCGTACATAAAGTGACGTGTGCAATTTTCCCTCTCGCCGATAGATTTTGAGTAATTCGGTAAATTTCTCGAAGCTACGGTCAAAAATTTGGATAACGGAAGACCAAGGGGAAGATTTTGCGAACTATTCACTCGGTTTAGAGTCACTTTTGACACAACAACAAACGTTATGTAACAATCAACCACAGCCGGACCGGGAACGTTTTGCAACTTTGTCGGAGACAGAAATGCGGAAGATTCTGGCGGAAAAAACATTCCGCAAACAATAAAAGATCCACTAACTGGGCTTTGAGAGGCTTTGCGAACATTTAAAAGTAATCATTTTACAATTTATCTACATTTTATTCTATTTTAGGAGTAGGAATTAATTTTAAAAACAGTATCGCACCAATTAAAAAAACACGAAGCTAATGTACAGATTAGACAAAAACAACAAATTTGTCAACCAGTTTTCTTGTTTCCTCCCGGTAGACTTTATAAACTGACCAAATTTTATTGTTATTATTATTATTATTATTATTATTATTATTTTCTCCAAGTTTGGTGCACAGCAAAAAAGATACAAACACCGCTAGAAGAAATGTGAAATGGCCAATTTGACACTAACCTTCGCAGATTTTACGCAAAGCCCAGAAATAAATCCGGAGATGTGTACAGTAAATTAACACCCCTTGGTTTGATAAAGATATCTGAATGCACCTCCATTGAACAAAGGTCTGAAGCTCTCTTCCGACCCAAGTCAAAGATTTAAACAGGTCAAACGAAATGCGACAGCTGTTAGCTTGAAGCGTCAGGGAAAAAAAGACGTTAAACAAACCGGCGATTTGCTGCGGCTAAAATCCTCGCAGGTTCTGGCCTTGAGCAGCCCACTTTCTCTTCGTCTTCTAAGATGTCTACTAAAACTTGAGTATTTTGACTTTGTTTGTCTATACATTTCACTGAGCATTTTGACTTTGTTTGCCTACATTTTCACTTAATTTGAAGAAGCGAAATTTTCTTTGGCATAATTAGAAACCAGAACTGATTGTGGCGTGTTTTTAATCAACCAATAGGATCCTTTGTGAATGATATATGAACGGAATCATATATGAGCTGCGGAAATGAAATCAAATGAAAAATGATTCTCGCAGTTGTGAACGCAATTTGCGCAATTGCGAAAAGAAGCCTGAAAAAAATTCAGGACTTCAACGGGGTTTGAACCCGTGACCTCGCGATTACCGGTGCGATGCTCTAACCAACTGAGCTATGAAGCCACTGACGTTGGGAGTAGGTCAATTGTGGGTTCATATGATCCTGTGAAAGAAATGAGTATGAATGATATATGAAATAAATCATATATGAACTGCGGAAATGAAATCAAATGAAGAATGATCCTCGCAGTTATGAACGCAATTTATGCAATTGCGAAAAGAAGCCTGAAAAAAATTCAGGACTTCAACGGGGTTTGAACCCGTGACCTCGCGATTATCGGTGCGATGCTCTAATCAACTGAGCTATGAAGCCACTGACGTTGGGAGCAGGTCAATTGTGGGTTCATATGTTCCCATGAAAGAAATGAGTGTGAATAATATATGAAAGGAATCATATATGAGCTGCGGAAATGAAATCAAATGAAGAATGATTCTCGCAGTTGTGAACGCAATTTGTGCAATTGTGAAAAGAAGCCTGAAAAAAAAAATTCAGGACTTCAACGGGGTTTGAACCCGTGACCTCGCGATTACCGGTGCGATGCTCTAACCAACTGAGCTATGAAGCCACTGACGTTGGGAGCAGGTCAATTGTGGGTTCATATGTTCCCGTGAAAGAAATGAGTGTGTATGATATATGAAAGGAATCATATATGAGCTCATATATGATTCCTTTCATATATCATTCACACTCATTTCTTTCACCGCAAAAGCTCTATTGAGTCCCCTCCGCACTCATTAACTTGATCTAAAGGGGGACTTATTAAAGAGGGGGCTCAATAGAGAGGTGGGACTTATTTCAAAGCTTAAAAAAACTGCTTTCGTCTCAAAAAACGGTTTTGTACAAAACTCAAATGGAACGGACAAACATGTATCTGGGTGTACATTTGTTTCAAAACAAACCAACTGGGCCGCATGTAATAATAATTACAAAATCTCATGTTATTGGAGAGGGGAGGGGCTTAGTACAAAAGCTTTTAGTTCAAAAAAACTGCTCACTGTGATTGAACTTTATACTTTTTTCCTGAATGTTAATATTGCTTTTTTCAAAGCACTATTATCTAGCACTCAGCCACTGGACGTTCCTCTGTAGTCCCGATTTGTTAGGTGTACTACCGAGGACTTCACATCGTGAAAACAGGTTAACTAATCAGCAGAGAAAACATACACACAACTTGAGGCAAGGTTTCTGCGTAAACAGCCAAGAAAGACTGTTGAATGAAATTATTTTCTTATTTATATCCCTTTGGATTACTTTGTATGTACTGTATACAGTACCAAATGTGACTTGTTTGTTGGTTATGTCTAAATGCTCGGTTAAAGCAGCGCATGGTGGGTAGAATCATCTACGGAAGCAAAATCTAGATCAGACAAGTCCCAAAAGTCGTTTGTTAGTATATTTTCACAGAGTGTCAGCGATCACAGGCAGCTCACATTCGTTTAGCACATCGTACAGATCGTCCACATCAATGTGACGCTGCTGACTAATGAAAGCCAGTGCAGCGTCACATGGGTTCAGAGTTCGCTTGTCAAGGTAACGTATCTCTTTTGGGGTGAGGCCCAGTCTCTCAGCAACAGCCTTCCATTCGTCTCCACCTACAACACACGGACATATTTTTACTCACTGAAAATGCTGTTTCGCGTGAACGTCAGTTAGCAATGTACAAACGAGAGGTGTCCTGGCTCACTATCATGATTTTTCTCAGAGCGCCTGGATAGGATTAAAACTCTTGCCTTGACTAACACCATGGTTAATCCACTTTACTAAAGACACGATGGATATGTGTTTCTAGAACCAAGACAACTATGCACAATGAAGGTTCGACTTAATCCCTATTGCAACAAATCAGATGATAAGAAGAAACAAGTAGCTCGACGGGAGACACTTACTGCTCAAGTCAATTGTAAGTTCTCTCATCTGGCGAACAGGGACATTCTGAATATCAAGGTTGCCAGGCAGCAAAGGACCTGTGACAAATAGAAGAGGGTAGACAAGGGCAGAAAATAAGCGGTATAACATCCTAAGGAAAACGTTAAAACATCAACATAAGACTGGGTGAATGCGCAAACAGATCTATACCATTCACAAGCTTTGTTTTCATCCCAATTAAGTGCGAGCGATTATTATTAATAATAATAATAATAATAATAACCTTTATTTACCCTCGGTAGTATTTATAGCACAAAGGCTAGTGGGGCCGAGCAAATACAGAAACAAATAAAGTCAAATTAAATCAACTCAACTCAAATCAAATGAAATCAAATCAAATTAAGGTAAAAAAGGTTTATCTTGATATGTTTCAAAAGAACTAAACGTGATGGAACAGGTGCACTGTATACAAACAACAACACAATGGCAAGCTAACCAGTAGTCCCAGCTGGTGTTATTTGTCTCAAGTGTTTAACAACGTCAGTCCTATTTGACCGCTTTGCTTTTGATGCCAGGTAACGGATCAGTCTCTTGGTTCCAGGCTCCGGCTGTTGTAGGGCAGCGTCGTCCAATTGTAGACTCTCTTTCAGTTGAAGAACAACTTTCTTTGAATCACATGACTGTGACAAGAGCGATTCCACAACCTTGTCTGGGATAGCGAGCGATGTGTTTTCATTTCCTACAAAAAAAAAATTATATCAATGTCTACTTGCTAGCATCATATCGTGAAGCACTGCGTTCTAACAAAACAATGACGTAGTAAAGTGTAAACATATATATTGTACTAGAAGACAAACTTTTCATCAAGAAAGATCTGTATGGGATAACGAAACAAATTAACTAGATGAAGTTACAGGGGCTGGTTAACACTATTTTAAGTTTTTCTGTAACGTGGATTGAATAAGTAAATAAAAAATAAAGAAACGAACGAACGAACGAACGAATGAAGCAAAGAAAGAAGAAGCGAACAAATGAATTCATAGGTAGTTCTTATGGATAATGATACAAGCAAAACTAAAAACAACAATGTAAATGAGAATCCCAACGGAATAAAAGGAAGCCAGTTGACTATTTACAAGGGTGGCTGGGCACTCGAACTAGGTACTGCAACGACATCAGTGTGTTTTTTGACCTGGACCGTCGCCCGGAACCTACGGATATAAAGCCCGATGCCCTAACCACTTGACCACGCCGCCTCCATGTCGAGCGAGCATGAAAACGACGAAAAAGAAAGTAATCGCTAGAATCAAATACACATGCAAGGATAAAAAAATAAAAATAAAAATAAATAAATAAATAAACAAAAATAAAACACATTTTCATGCAAGGGAAAGGCACCACGTCATCAAGTCGTTTGTAAGGTGCGGGCAGCTGTTGGCTACGGCTCAGTGGTGTCTGACCGGCTTGGTCTAGAAATTAATATTTCATGGACAAAAATCGCACAATTGACAAACAAACTTACCTTCATCACAGAACAAAAGTCTCCTGTCACCTTCATCCGCTGCTTGTTGCCGCTTGTGAAAATGAACGAACAATGTAAAATACAAAATCGTAAATGGTTTAAACCCAGGAGTCATATCATAACTAAGTGAAGCATGATCGTCCGGGTGTGTGCAGTCCTGAGAGGACTGTTTGTGATGACATTGAACGGCATTGAGGTTGTTGACGACAACCTTAGCGGAAGTCATCATCAGAGTCAAGTGATTTGTGTAACGTCAGGAGATGGTATGAGTACTCTGGTCGTTGATCTGATTGGTCGTTGGTCTTATTGGTCGTCTGTCAGTAAAGCCGTGATGTTAATGGCTGTGAAGACTGTAAATCGTGATTGGTGCGTTTCGATCCGTCTTGTGTTAGTCAAATGTCCGTAGGTGTATTGTCAGTCAAATTAGTCAGTTTGTCTATTGTTGATATCATCATCAAGTCGTTTGTAAGGTGCTGGCAGCTGTTGGCTACGGCTCAGTGGTGTCTGTTCTAAGTTAGTAAACCAACTTTCCAGTGCGATCCGGTGGTAGTTAGGTCAGTAGCTTTGGTTCGTCTTTGTCCTTAGCGTTTGTCAATAGTTGTCGTAAAGTTGTGATGGGTTTGTGAGCAACGCGGATATTGTAAGGTTGAAGTATCCGTGCGATGGTTTCAGAAGTTTCCTTGTTGTAGGGTATAGCCGCTGTAGTGACTGGTGTCGGGTTAGGGTTAGCGTTAGTAGCGTTTGGTTCTGTCCTGTAAGTGTTGCGTCTAACAAAGTCGCGGTTGTAGTTGTTCTTACTAAAAACGTTGTCTAAGTATTTACGTTCGTCTGCTAAACTGTCGTGTGAGTCGCAAACTAGTTGCGCTCGTCTCGTTAGGGTCGGTATTGTCGTTGCTTTGTGTGAGGTAGTTTTGTAAGAGGATTCGTCAAGAAGTCTGTCAGTATGTGTAGGTTTTCTATAAACTGTCGTCCGTAGTCTGTTATTGTCACGGCTAACCAGGCAGTCTAGAAAAGGTATCTTACTATTATCTTCGATCTCCTTGGTAAACTGTTTGTGGGCGTTCTGTCTGTTGAGATGTTCGTGAAAATTATCGATTTCGTCTTTGTGTACAGAGCATTCGTTCGTAAGTTGCAAGGGGTTGTTCCTCGATGCTTTGCATAACCATCTCTACTCAACAACAGAAACTGGTGAGCCCGGCCACAGCTGTTCCGTGCAACTTTTTCTAGTGTTTGCTGTTGTACTGAAAGTAGGTAGACGTTAGGCAAAGGCTCAGTAAGTCCATTAAGTCGTTTGTAGATAGTGGCAGTTGTAACGTGGAGTTCGGTCTCAGTGCAGTCTAGAGCCAGTTGGGGTGGAATACTGGTGAACGGTGACTTCACATCAAAAGACACTAGTTTGTAGTCGTCAGGTACTTGTGCTGTCTTGATGGCGTCAGTAAAGTCAGGTCATAATCAGGCAGGTCAGAATCTAAACATAGATAGTATGAATAAAAATAGAAAATGTCTTTTCTTAATGAGAAAAATCTTGGTCAATAAATTATTTAATGTTTTTCTTATCTGATGAAACAGAAGAGAGGATCCGTAGTAAGCAGATGTTGAATTACACATTTAACTTTGAAGGGTTAAACGGAAATTTTCAAGGAAATGTGCACATTGTGGTACGGTGAAAGATTTGTAAAAGTTAAAACTTTATTAGTCTTGACAACAAATTAGAAGATCCAAAGAAAGAATTGAATGAAGACTGTTATGTTGCATGTACCTTTTCCCCTTGAGGTGAAAACCAAGCTGCAAACTGCTGGACGTTAATTTTATTATTCTTTGCGGTGGCTGACTTGGTGCAAGTGATGTACATTTTCGCACTGCGCAACTCAGCCTCAGACCAGAAGTGCAGACATTCCTCTCGCTCACAATGCTGTTGATGATGAGTGCGACAGTACTTAACTACACCTCCTTTGCAACACACCGGGCAGATGACACCTATTTTATACCTTATATTCTTCATCCAACAAAATTCCTTACGTATGCACTCAAGCATCAAACCCAGTTGTCTATGCACAGCACGAGCACAAGCAGTTTCAAACGCGTCATGGTAGACATCGCCAGAGATGGTGAGTTTCGGCAGTGTACCTTCCACAACATTAACACTGAGATTTCCTCTGTGAACAACAACCTCAATGGATGAGAAATGGCACAGAAGGATAACAGAGCAGTCGTCGTCTCCAGAGGTGTAAAATCTGGCAAAATACAGCTGAGGGTTGACTGTGCTCCAAACTTCATCTTTACCCCACTGAAAGAAATGCAGCATTAGGCGTGGAAATAAGCCTGGAAGAACTTGTCCAGATTCAAACTTGATAAGAAGAGAAGGGATTTGTGCGGAGGCTACCAGGCTGATGACCTCTTGCGGTGGATGCGACATGAGCATTGAAGGCACAAGGTACTCCTTCCTGCCTGAAGCATCTGATGAAGGCCAGCGACACAGCAGGCTGAATTTCTCCATGACTGCAATGAGGCTTTCTGAGGTTTGCTGCTGATCTAAAAGAGGACCCCAAACATGTTGCAATAGCGTCTCCTCCAGAATTCCTTCTGTCTCAAGTTTGCGCCAAAGTCCTTCAAACTCTCTTTCCTTGCTGTCGTAAGGCTTAATGGTTATCACCTTCTTGAAAACATCGATCAACCACTGAAGGTCCAAGATTACCAAGTTGTTCAGGACTGGAGTGTCATCAAAGTGAAGTAAAATCCTTTGGTCATGTAAAAAGTTTATTACCGTGAGAAACTCTTGATCGTCGACAATCTGGCACTCTCGAATTGCAAGCTCTTTGGCCGTATCTAAAGATAGAAATTTAAAGCCATCTTTCTTGGTTTTCTTAAGGGCCTTCTCATATTTCAACCACTTGACAGGAATGACCTCCTTCGTCTGTGGTAGATCCTTAGCCACAGCAAGTGCGTCTTCTCTCAGGCGGACGACCTCTGAACACTCGGATTCCAGGCCTGACTTGGTGTTGTCCACGACGAAAACATCATCGTACAACTGGGTTTTGTACGGTTTAGAGCGTAAAAAGCCATACACTTTGCGGGCTAGTGTACAAGCAGACTTCTCACCATAAGGCTGATCAGCGTGGGTGCAGACTAGGAAAACGGGAGGGAGTTTTTCTGGCAGAACCTCAGATTTAGGATTGACATGTGCTGAAAGGTCTTCATCAGGACGAGCTAAGGAAGCAACGGAAGTCATCCAGAAATCTAAATAATCCAGATTGGTTTTTAGGTGATAGGAATCTTCAAGAGTTGTGAACATACCATGTTTCACTAGAGGGTTGGCCTTGTCATGTGGATCCCGGCTAAGGTCATACACCAAAAAATACATTGCTCTTGGTGTAAGGAAAAGTGGGTGTGTAACGTAGTAGACAGATTGTCCACCAAAGTCCCACAAAACTGAAAATATTATTTCTTCTTCTTTTTCTTCTTCTTTGGCCTCATCAAGCAGCTTTTCAACAAGAACTGCAATCTCGTCTGGTACATGCCGTTCAATGTCTGCACTTGGTGCATCATTTGCTGGTGTAGCAGCGATTTCATTTGGTGCCTCTGAGGATGACGAAAGAACTTCAAGACTCAAAGCGGGATCTGATCGATTGACGTTTCTTGTTGCGTTTGAATCAACACTAGACAAAGCAGTGCTTTTAAAGGGTCGAGCTTCTTTCTCTTCTTTGGTTAGATTGATCACGATCAGCCGTGCTGCATGGTATTCATAGGACAGGGCTGTCTCAGAATTTACAGCTTTATCCTTTTTGCTGGTCGTCCAGATCTCGGTGGTGACCTGGAAATATGCAGGATCCCTATCTATCCCTGCAGTGCTCTCTTCATTTGGGTTGAAAATCTTCCCCATAAGTGATTTCTTTAAGCTGGTTTTTCCCGACCGCTCCTGTCCTATCAACATGATTGGCACCCTCCTGACACACGTACTTCCCTCTCTGATGGCATTCCTGTAAGCCTCAATGGCTAAATGTCCTCTAGCACGAATTTCGGGAGGAGCTGCAAGTAAAATACATTAACAGTAGAAGTAATAATAATCACTTTGTTAGAGTCTCAAATCTCTCTAGCCGATCACAGATGCTCTACTAATTGGGGAGACTAAATCAAAACAAATCAAATGGTGGCTTTTGGGGAGAGAGGAAAACCTGAGTACCTGGAGAAAAACCTCTCGGAGCAGAGTACAGAACCAACAAACTCAGTCCACTTATGACGCCGAGTCCAGGAATCGAACCTGGGACACATTGGAAGGCGAGTGCTCTCACCACAGCGCCAACCCTACTCCCCCAAAGACATCTGGACTTTCGAATCTTGAGTAGCATGAAAAGCAGCACAACAAACAAGTGCTTTAAGGACAACAGGTTAATTACAAAACTTTATTCATTTCAATCAATCAATCAATCATTAAACCAAAGGAGTAGCCTAGCTCCTTTATAAACCATACACAACCCACAATTCCTCGATTCGCTCTGACGAAGGGGTAATGCTCGAAACGTAAGCTTTTTGAACCCTTTACGGTGGTCAAATTACATTATCAACTCCAATCAATCAATCAATCAATCAATCAATCAATCGAACGATTGATCGATCGATCGATCAATCAATCTATCACTGAATCCTTTATTTACCAACCAAGGTATCGTCGATGTATCTGCTAATCGTCACGGAAAGTTTGTATAAGTTCCTTAGTTAGCTACGTTAATTAGCAATTGCCTCTTTTTTGATGGAAATATTTTTGGTCTGTTGTTTTCAAGTCGCTATGTGAAGCAACATTTTTTAGGGAAGGACTTCAATTTTATTACGCTGCGTTAAAGATTGTGACTTATGCACATAATGATTCACTGTTGTAAATACCTACGTGGCACAAGTGGCGTTTCCGCCAGCGCGGTTGCTACGTGAAGAAACGAGCAACTCCCGTGGTTTTGGAAAGGAAAGAACTGCTACCCTGGCTTTTTTGGGCAGCGAAGCTTTTAACAACCTAGACTTCAATTCTTGAGCAGGGTTGGGGTAGAGGTGAGAGCGCTCGCCTTCAACCAATGTGGCCCCGAATACGCTGGAATGGGTGAGTTAAGTTCTTCTTGTCTCAAATTTTAGCCACGAGAGTATAGGTTGAATCTGTATATTAAGGTTGTAAATTTTGAAAGAGCGTTGTTGAATCGGTTGAATGCGTACATAGATAAAATAAATTCTCTTTTTGAGATCGATGATGTTATGTTCAGTTTATAAAAATGCCCTTTTTTTTCCTTTTATCTACTTTTTAATGCAGTTTGTTGCAAGAATTTTGATTTAAAAATTTGGATTCCTCAAACAGGCGAAAAGTTATGTCGAAGGGTAAACGAAAACATACACAAACGCAAGTTATAAAATATATTTTAGCCGTTGCGTGTTGTTTTACTCTCGCGTTCAGGATATATATAAAAGTTTTACTGGTCTTACTGAGGCTTATGCTTATTTTCTGCTTCGTGAAGCCTCTACTAGAACAGATTAGTTCTTACCGTTGAAAAGAGTTCGTTGACGATGTTGTTGTGATTGGTTAAGCTTACGCATATTCGAATAACTTTTGAGTAAGAAAAAAATGTAAGATTTGCGTGTTTTGCCCGCCTCGGTTCGCCATCGTTCACTGTAGATGACTGTTTTCTACCGAAAATTCGTTTTATTCTCTCCTGAATTTGAATAGACTTAAAGTTCTCGGTCGTCAAAGTCTCCAGGACGTATTATTTGTGGTATAAGTTGTTTTCCCTTATTTCCTGCACAAAATTCACGAACGGCTTATTCCGCCATTCTGTTTGTTTTAAAAAATTTTATTCCGCGGATAGTGAGTTAATCCACCTCGCTAGGTGTGTTAAATTTAAACGTTGGCTTATCCTTAGGATAGTGCTAATCGTGCTTTGTGGAAAAGAATCTAACCGAAGGATAAATTTTATTCCTCGATTAGCGGGATTTATCTGTTGATCAGCGCTAATCGGCTTTCCAGGAACCCGGGGCCTGGCTTTTTTGGGCAGCGAAGTATTAACAGCCCAGACTTCCATTCGGGTTTTTACTGTAAATTACTTTGCTTTGTTTTATGCTTGAGGAACAAAAGTTTCTAACGTTGAATTCAGATCGTTTATATTGGGCGACATTATTTTTTTCTCTGCCAACATCTGGGTAGTTTGATTTGAGAGAAATTGGCAGCCACTTTTTAATTAAATACGAATGTTCTACCTTCAGTTGCGTTTTGACAAGAAGATGCAAAACATACGATAGGTTTCGATCTAGGGCTAATCACTTTTCCTTGGATACTGACCAAGCTAAAGAATTTATTCCGACAACAAAGCCGGGAGAAGAATATAATGCTCCAACTTACACCAAAGTTGATAATATGAAGCACGATCGTCCAGATCAGTGTAGTCCTGAAAAGGACTGCTTGAGATGACTTTGACTGACGTTTCGCAACCTGAGCGAAAGTCAACATCCGAGTCAGGTAAGTTGTATAAAGCCAGGAGATCCTGGGTATAGGCCAGAGGTATAGGGAAGAGTGGTCAAGGAAAGTGTGAGGCTACAGGATGTTTGTTAGATAAGCCCAGGTGGTATTACTTGCAATTACTGCAAGAAGTGACTGGTGCCTTTCGATCCGTCCTTTGCCAAAGCCACTGATAATGACTCTCGCTCAGGTCCTGGTAATTCAAAACGTGGATAGCTTTATCCAGTGGGATAAGTTTGTATCCAGCAGATAAAAATGTACCGCAACTAACACATGTTAAATGTTTATCCGCTGAATAGTGACTTATCCGCCGGGTAGCGTTATCCTGTCTTTGAACAACTGAGGCCAGGTTGTTAAAATGACAGTCGATGTCATTTCAAACAATCCTTCTTAGGTTTACAGTAATACTATATATAACTATATACTATAGCCCTTCACAAAGTTGAAATATGAACAACTTATAACGTCATATCAAAGAGAATAATATTTTCCTCTACTGGCTGGTACACTAACTTGCGACGGCCACTGTGATACCAGAGCAGGAGTGAACTGGGTTCAATCAGGTTAACCTCACCTGTGGCTGACTGCAAATGTGCCTCCAGGAGCACATAAGTGGCACCAGGTTTACCAAGCTGCCTTAACATGGTGTACAATTCAAACACAATGGCATCAGGTTCACTTTTCGCCCACTCAATGAGAAGTCTTTCAGTAGCCTCGTGAGGAAATTTTTCAAAATTCTGCACGAAGTCCGTGGAAAAACCTATCAAACCGGCCAGCCGTATCCAGTTCTTTTGTGGATTTAAATGATATCCGAGTTTGCAAATAGCGTCATCAGGTAAGTCCTTGATTTTCAAGCCACTCTCTGATAAGAAAGGAAACAATTTTGAGTTCGTCAAGATGTAGAATTTAATATAAACTGGCCAAACCAATCCGTTCGACTACAAACGCAAGGGAACATTTTTTCAGTATAGTGAAAAAGAAATTGACTTCTCCAACAATCGGCTATCCTGAGCTGTGTTTTGTAGTTTTTTTTCCATCATAACTGCCAGACGTTATAAATTGCCACAGTGACTGAAGAGGACTTATGAATGTGACCTACAAATCTCGTACTCCCGCGAGGTTACTCAGGGATATTCGTGACGGAGGCATACGAAAGCCTCTTAAGGGTTTCAAATTGGTGATTTGTGGACGTTTTTAGGTAAAAAACCTTCGCATGGATTTTGGAGTCATACATAAGGGTGGAGACATCGAAATCCTTGATTCTCTTTCAAGACGTTTTTCATTTTTATTGCAGTTTTTCGGGGTTGTGATCTGGGTGTTTGAGCTTGTTGGGTACATCACAATTTATCCTATATCCCTAAAATACCAGTCGTACTCGTGCCCAGAATTCGAACAATCAGAGTGGAAACCTACTAAGACGTTTCAGTCGAAGCACCTAAACGTGACATTAGAAACATCCGGGAAACAAATTTTCTCGCAGCTTGGGGTCCCTATTAGGACGAGTCCTTCTGATATACAGGGCATTTTAATCACAATTTATGACTTGCTGCTAGAGACAAGCGGTTGAACATCATAGAATTCTACTCTTTGACGAAACTATTTGACTATAGTCAGATAAAATATTCACTTTGTGGTCAAAATATCACTCTAGTTAAAACATTGCTAGTGTGAACAAACCTAGGCTAAAAAATACCAATTTAAATTCGGTAATAATTTTGGTTAACCACGAAGAAGTCTTTCACGTAACCAGAAATGACATGAACGTGAGAACTTAGATCCGAGGGATTGGCTTTGGAGTTTGCCTGGCAGTCGAAGTTCTCTTCAGGATGAATAAGAATACGACCGTGCCAAAGGAAAAGTAAAAGGTACCTAGAAAACTACTGCAGTAGCCGGAGAATTCAGTGTTTGAGAATGTATTTACACAGTGTACCTACACATGTATGCGCTTGACTGAAAATATGCGTATTTACAACCAACGTGCGAGAAATTTTTCTCGTCGTTAAATCCAGTAACAAGACATATCCGCAACTTAAAACAAAGCAAGAGTTTATTCTCTTTGTAGAGAATAATCAGTTCAGTTCAGTTCAGTTTGTACAAGATTAGAGAGAGAGAAGAGCGCGCATTTTCTGAATATCTCATCAGTAACAAAACAAAATAAAAATAAACGCTTAAAAACGTGCCGTGTACCTAGGTGCTGTTACAAACAAATGATACCAAAAACCAATCTAACCGCTTGCGTCCCTTGCAGCTGAACAGGTATACTCACCTTTTAACTGGCGCTCCTCCTTTGTCAACGGGGTGTTTGGGCTTGATGATGTCTGGGGATTTTCAAAACAGAACAGAGTGTGGAATGGAAATGTGCAGCCACTCTATGAAATAATATACTTGCACAAATATCACCGTTTGTAAAACGGAATTCTCAAGTCTCAAGATGCGGTCGCTCAAAGCGCAATTAGGCTATAAAGGAATGGTTTCAAAGAAAGAAAGAAATACAGACAGGCAGCCAGACAGAGACAGACAGACAGAAGGAAGGAAGGAACATACAAATACAGAAAAAGAGGAACAAAAAGAGTATATTAAACAAACAAAAAATATCCATCAGCAAAGAAAACGTAAAACAAACAATAAACAAACCTTTTTCTCGCCAGGTTTTAAGACACCACTTAGAGAAGACCAAAAACCTTTGATTCTTTTAGGTTTTTTGACAACCCAACGTGACGATGCAGAGTGCTGCCTTAAATTCTCCTTAAAGATAACCATTAAAAAAATAAGTAAAGTTGAAACAATTTACACTAGGTTCAATAGCAGGGCATTGAATTGGATCACCTTTGTACACTGGGCACTATGGACCAAAACCGTAGCCATGCACAGTAAGGCCGATCGAACGGATTCAGTGAATCTCTGGGGAAGGACTGTTCAGGTAAACAGGGTTCACGGTTGAATAACGTTACGTCAGATTGCGAGTTCTCCTCTCCATGTTTCAAACTAAATGAGATCTCTAAAGGGCCTCAGTCGTTGGCTGGTACTTCATACATCTACGCTCTCCATAATTTCTATTTCTTTTCCTTTAATATTGTTAACGACTTTAAAAATTTAAATTTTTTAATCATCGGTATTATCATAAACATTGCCATTGCCACTGCCAATTTTATTATTATTATTATTATTATTATTATTATTATTATTATTATTATTATTATTATTATTATTATTATTATTATTATTATTATGACAGTGAGAACGTATGGATGGCATATGGATCCCTATCCAGCCAACCTGGGGCGTTGGACGTAACCCAGGAGGCCCTGAGGCTAACAACGCTGTAGCTAGTATAATATATAATATATAATATATAATATATAATATATAATATATAATATATAAACAAAAATTACTGTATCTGTTCACTCTTCTGCTATCCTCAAGACATCACTTTCAGTGTGCGGGTAATGTTCAGGGTGTGTGAGATGACGGCTCTCTGCATCCGGAGTAGAATCTCTCCTCCTCGAGCCCCGAACATTTCCCTCATAGCCTGGTCTACCTCGCTGGGCCAGCTGATGATGATGTTGTACTGCCGAATGTCATATCCTGGGAACTGCTGCTTGAGTTCCCAGCGGAGGGATTGGACGCTTGAACTCTGTCGGTGTCTGACAGTGGGCTCGACCAGATGACCGAGAGTCTCTGCAGGTAGGTCTTAGCAGTACACTGTAGAGCCAGCTTCTCGTCTTGAAGTAGCCGTTCCGGCGCTCCTAGGAACCGGTAGGTTGTGTCTTCCTTCAGGCTATCGATGACCGTCTCCCCTGACTTGAACCCTTCAGGTACATCAACCGGGACACCCCTTCTCACGTTGAGCACATTACACTTCTTTGGATTCCATTGCAAACCAATGTCCTCCATCGCTTTCTTTGTCATCTTGAGTACTCTGTTAAGCTTTGCTTGAGACGCCGCGAAGACCTTCAAGTCGTCAATGTATTATTATTATTATTATTATTATTATTATTATTATTATATCAACGGTAAAACGTACAAGTTTTTCCTCAACTCGAATTTTCATTTCTTTTGCAAGAGTGTAGAATGCCTGCACAAAACAAAGGGAGAAAAAAGAAAAAGAAACATTAAATTACACACCACACACCTGCAACTAGCAAATCCACTAACTAAAACTTGTAGTGGGTCGAAGTGGGGACAAGTGTGATCAAAGTTTTGATTATTTAATTATGATAAGAATCTGTTTATCACCATCGTAAACCTTCATAAGTCTTCTACAATACCAACTCCAAAAATCCTCAACAGGTGCAGAACGCATATGCTCGACTGATTTTTGACGAAACGAAGCACCAACACACTACTCGTTTTCTTCTTGATCTACAATGACTGCCCGTGAGCGAGCGCATTGTTTTCAAGTTACTACTGCTCTGCTATAAAGCCCCTCATGGAATAGCGACATACTATTTTACCCATCTCGTCACCGTATTTTCGGCAAGCCGATATAACCTCCGACGAAACAATAATGGCACGCCCCCTCACCCGCCCGACTAGGTCAGCGAGGAATTCACTCGGCGATCGAGCGCTCTCACGAGCAGCTTCCAGTCTATTGAATGATCTGCTGCTCGAGCTGCTAAGCTCGACTTCTTCTGATATTTTTAAATCAAAAACCAAAACATTTTTATATAAGAAGTCAATTTTCCATGTCTATATATTTTTATGCTTTTGATTTGTGTATATATATTTAATAATCATAATCATTACTTTGTTTCATTCCGTTGCAGTTTATAAGTTTTATTACGACCTTCAAGTCATATTGTAGCATATGCATATTTTTTTATACAATGTCATGCGTGTTTGAATATTTATATAAAAAATGCGCAGTATAAATTCCCATATTATTATCATCATTTTCATCTTTATCATTACCGCGCAGCAGCAAGAGGAAAATGACCCTGCTGAGGAAAGCATTGCTTGAACTTTATACAAAGCAATATGATAAACAGACACCTGATGAAAACAGATATTACCCTGAGAGCTGAACAAGTTGACCGATCGAAGAGTGAGCGCAATGAAATGCAATGCTTAAAAATTTAATTTCCAAGAACTCATGCTATCATGTGGGACTACGAAATATATTTTCAGTTTCCAGATTTCCGCTGTATTGAAATAGATGGGATGAATTCCTAAATAACATAGCGAAAATGCGGGAACTTGAAGGCATAAAAATACAAGCCCAAACAGAAACAGAATCAGAAATAATCATAATAATAATAATAATAATAATAATAATAATAATAATTCACGATGAAGCTTGCGCAGACAGAATATAAAAAGAGGCATGATGTTGTTGGGCGGGTCATTCATTGGGAGGTGTGCAAGGAATATGGAATTGAGTGCAGTGACAAATGGTATGAGCATTCCCCCAAAAGTGTAGAAGAGAATGAGGAGGTTAAACTGCTGTGGGACTTTACAATCCAAACAGACCGTGAAATCCACCACAGGAGGCCAGAAAAAGAAGGCAAAGGAAACAATCATTGTGGACATAGCTGTTCCCGGAGATAGTAACGTACTGCAGAAAGAAACTGAAAAGTATGAAAAGTACCAAGACCTGGCAAGAGAGATTAAAAGGATCTGGAAATCAAGGACAAAAGTGGTGCCAGTGGTTGTAGGCGCATTAGGTTCAGTGTCAAAAAAGCTAGCAGGCCACTTGGAGCAATTAGGAAGTAAAAACCGAACAAGAACGATGCAAAAGTCGGCACTCCTCGGATCGGCACATATCCTCAGAAAAGTGCTGGAAGTCTGAGGTCTCGGGATGAGACTTGACTGGATATTTCTTCCCAGGGAAAATCCCTGTGCTAAATTCTAAATAATAATAATAATAATAATAATAATAATAAGAGAGAGCTACTATGACAGAGATTCAAAAGATCTGCATGCTGGGATCTGCGCGAATCCTCAGAAAGGTGCTCAGTGTATGACAGAATGATTGACTTGAGTGACTGACGCCCTAGGTGCATGGTTTGCGCCCAGCTGATGCCCAAAAAGAACACTAGCAAAGACTGTGATAAAAGAGACAATAATAATAATAATAACTATGATTTTTACACTTTTGCAGTGAGAAATTAATAAATGAGGGAAACTGCAAGAGTATGCTACGAATAAATCCACTTCAATTGGTTGCCTGAGACGCAACAGGATTTAAGGTTACACCAATACATAAGAAAGATTTAAACAGGCTTTGGTAGAAATAAGTAAGATTATTAATTGATTTCCTTCTGCATTTGCGGTCCGTGGACGGTTCGTCCATTCATTATTAATAATTTCCTAATCTATATTCAACAACGGTAAAAGTTAATGTACATGTTTCATGCTTTTACTAAAAATTACACCGATAGAGAAACTGGTTCTACCTGAACAAATATCGTTTTATTAAATTTTCAATTAAAGCCACTAGACCTGATAAATATAAATACGAAAAATGTCCAAATCTCCAAAAATTGCCAAATGTAAGAAATAGTCGTCTCTTTACTTCTAAACCTAGCCAAAAAGACAAAAACAAAATCAACTTCTGTTTTACGTTTTTCGTTTTATGCACAATTTTGAAGAAAAAACGAAAATCGACTTCCGTTTTACCGGTTTTTGTTTTAAGTGCAAAGGTAAGCAAATAACGAAAAACGAAAGTCAACTTCCGTTTAATCGCTTTCTGTGTTTTCGAGCAAACTAAAGAAAATAAACAAAAAATAAAGATCGACTTCTGTTTTATCGGTTTTTTTGTATGTTTGTTTTTGTCCAAATTTAAACAATTGAACAATAAAACCGATAGAGAAAATAGGAGCAGGGTAAAGCTTGTCCCAAGGCCCTTTCGCATGAGGGGTCGGGGAAGATGCAGGAAGTTGTTCACCTGTAGAGCGTTGTACCATGGGATTGGTCACAATGTTGTTCAGCAGCTTTAATCGCTGAATATTTGCCTATTTTTATCGTTTTGGTGGCGATTTTCGATCAAGAATGGCGATCAAAAGTCTCGGAGTCGATAGGTATCTTCGCAAACTTGTGTAAGATGGCACGAAAAGTCACAAGGAAGGAAGCATCCTTCTACGACAGGGTAGAGTAAAACACTCACTTTTACATTGAACTGCATGCTTAAAATAAATCTTTGCACCTGTGAAAAGTCAAGATAACTAGTCAAGAGTTGGTAAGAAAGGGCACAATGCGTTTCAAACGGGTGCACCCAACACTTAAATATTTTTTTCGCTACATTATAAGTCTTTGCAGCTGTGAAAAGTCAAGATACTAGTCAAGAGTTGGTAAGAAAGGGCACAGTGCGTTTCAAACAGGTGCAAAGATTTATGTTAGCGAAAAAAAAAATTTGGGTGTTAGGTGCACTTTAGAGCTATTTTACGTTGACACACTTTCTTCATGTTTCTCACAGGGTTGGTTCTACGTATGGCCAGAAGAAAGATGATGACAGGCCATCTCAGATATTCAAGAGGTTTGCGAGTAGGAGTAAACAGAGTGGGACATTCACTGAAAAAATACGATCTGCTGTCAAGTCATCTTCATTAAAGTAAACTCTCTGCTGTCCGCGCCATTATACTCTCTACGTCTGCTTCTAAGACTTTTGATATTAAAAAGCAATATTGACCGCGACTGACTGTTTAAAACTTTCGTCCATCACGAGGTCCAAGAGTCACACTCTGCCTCAGAGCTCTGCAGGGTGTAGCTTGCAGAGTGCTCTACAAACGCATGGCTTTAGCCAGTCAGCAACAGCCACTTAAGAACTCAAAATAAGAGGGCTTATTACTGATCAAGAGTTCCCGCTAAAATTGCAAATGTACCCCGACCCCTCCTATGGACAGGACTCCCCCTACCCTGCTCCTTCCATTTCGTAATAATATATTAATATTTCTATAGCGCAAATTAACATGTTTATATGAACAAATGCGCTATAACTTCATGCAATTCCTTTATTTCTCGAAGCAAACGTCCTACCAATAACTTTTCTTTATTATGAATCGGTATCAACCTTAATGTATGATATCAATAATGATAAAGCCCCAACAAATATTCTAAATTTATTTCAGCAAACGCGTAATATTCACTCATACAATACACGATCGTCTACATCAGGAAAGTTCGCCGTTAAAAGTTCTAGACTCGAAATACTAAACAATTCCTTTTCTCGACTCGGAGTAAAACTGTGGAATAAGATACCACGCTATATAACGGATCTTCCTAAAAAAAAAACTTTCAAACGAGTTCTTCGCAAATTGTTATTTGATATTTTAGAAAAGGAGGATGACTATATTGAAATCCCCATGATAATTAAAAAAGTAGGTATATAGATCCAGTTTTTAATCTCTTTAATTAATGTTTATTTTTCTTTTCTTTTCTTCATTGTATGTCAGTAAGCGCTGTGTTAACTAGATCTTCGTTTTATTTATTTATCTATTTATTCATCATCATCATTATTATTATTATTTTATTTATTTATTTATTTATTTATTTATTTTTTGAAGTTGTAATAATCTGCAAGGCTTGTTTTAATTTAAGGTTCTTTTTTTGTTTCTTAAGCTACTCATCTGAGTTGTATATGTATTTGTCTTGCCCCGCCACGACTAGCTTCTCAGCTATTTGCGGGGCAAACTACCCTTAACTTTCATATGTAAAGATAAATAAAGTTGTTGTTGTTGTTGTTGTCTCCTCACAGGAACCTGCATAAAAAAGGAGACGATAAAACGGAATAAATTTTTTTGTTTTTCGTTTATTTGTTTTACTTTGGACAAAAAACAGAAAGTGATAAAACGGAAGTTGGTTTTCGTTCTTCCGTTTTTGCTTACGTTTCCAGATAAAACGAAAAACGATAAAACGGAAGTTTCATTTTTGGCTTTTTGTCTTGGTTTAGAAGACGACTATTTCTTAACTTTTGGAGATTTTGACGTTATTCTTATTACATTAATGAGGCCAAGTGGCTTTCAAATTTAATAAAATGATATGCGTTTCAGATAAAGCCAGGTTCTGTATTGGTATAATTTTGAGTAAAAAAATGGAAATAAGACTGCACATTGCCTTTTGCGTTGTTGAATATAGATTAGGAAATCGAAAATAATGAATGGACGAACCGTGCACGGACCGTGTACCTACCTCATTTACATTTATGTTTTTGGCAGTACTTATTTCCAGGAATTTCATTCCATACTTTGCTGCCAGCTGTAACAAAGAAACAACGCCTTCTTCAAGAAATATTACAATGTCTGTACTTCAATCAGCATAGAAGAACATAGAAGAACATGTACAGAAAATTTTCGGGTCAACGTCACTTGGTTTTTTCGCGTTTTCTCCGGCCTGTTTGACGAAATCGTGCTCATTTGGGTATGGTTTGAAAAATCTCTTCCCCCTACACATGCTACATGTAAAAGTTGTCCAGGAGCATTAAAACTGATGACGTCACAAGCGGTACAAGGGACGTGGTTCTGCGCGGCCGGTTTCGGCCGGTGTGGTAGACAATGGGTTAACCTTAAGCCTTGGCCAAACGCTCGCAACATTTCAACGCAACATTTTGCAACATTGTTGCATCATGTTGGTGCGATGTTGTGAAGGGGCCGGCCAAACGCACGCAATATTTCAACTCAACATTTTACGGGTTGTCGATGTTTGTGTGCCAACACCATCCAACATGTTACAATATATCGCAACAGGGTGGCCAAACGTGTGCAACATGTTGTGTTCTGGCGCTTTGAAATAGCAGACCGACCTAGCGCGCATGCCCTAGTGCAACAATGTTGCGTGAATGTGGCCAAACGAGTACAACATCATGCGACATCCAAAATGTTGCAAGAAAAATTTGAGCGTTTTCAAATTTGAGCCAACACCATCCAACATGTTGCAACATATCGCAACAGGGTGGCCAAACATGTACAACATGTTGTGCCCAACAGTGTTGCAATATGTTGCGTTGAAATGTTGCGAGCGTTTGGCCGGGGCTTTAGGTAGTCTTAACTAGACGATAATTCTCTTAACCGTGGTTTTGTAACCCCGAGATTGATATAAATAAAAAATTTCGAGCTCGACAAGTATTTTCCACCAGCGTTGGTTTTCTATCGATTGGTTGCTTTTTAAACAAACTAGCTCAATGTATTCCACAGGGATACTTCACAAATTAATGTGATCAAGTAAGCTGAAGCCACTCAAAAGGCACTAAGGCCACAAGGTAGCGGGCATTACCCCTTAAATCTACCAAAGCAAAGATTGAGCCCAAGCATTAGCAGCCATGGACAGCTGTTTCGGCCTTGTTAGGCCTCGCCAGCATGGCATAGCTAATGCTCAGGCTCAAGTACCCACATATCAATAAAACAAGCAATAAGAACGTCCATGGCTGTCTATGGCTGCTAATGCTTGGGCTCAATCTTTGCTTTGGTAGATTTAAGGGGTAATGCCCGCTACCTTGTGGCCTTAGTGCCTTTTGAGTGGCTTCAGCTTACTTGATCACATTAATTTGTGAAGTATGCTTGTCACTCCAGCCACATCCCACAAGCTTTACGTTTTCATTGCAATGTATTCCACAGTTTTATAGAGAGCTTTCGTCAAAGATTATTAAAACAATTATAAATCGAATTTCTGGTAATGAACGAAGTCCACTTAAAATAATTTTTCGCGCCCAAAACGTTTACGGGAATTTCGGGAAAAGCGCGCCTTGTTAGTTACACTCGGGGAAAACGTGGTTATAACGGGGTTTACTTACTTCAAAATGCTTTTCCTTGATCGCGTTTAGAAACGGACTCCAATTTGATTGAGGACGTAGGTGGATACTTATATTGTATTTATAGTATTATATACTGTAGACGCAAATCAGAGACAAATTGAAGCTGTTTGTCGTTTCTTCCGGCGAACCTGCTGCTCTTTGTCACCGCCTCGCTGACGAAAAAAAAGTCTTCACCTCACCCGAGAGAAAGAGTTTTGTTCATTACTGTTCATTGAAATAGTGCAAGGAGACTTCAGTTTATTTTAGGTATGTTTAAGCTCAAAATTCTGCGAAAATTGCGAGTAGGCTTACTAGTATAGCGCTATGTGAAACGAAAATCAATGTTCTGCTGAATTTGTGCAAGAAAATAAATTACGGTATACTTCCATTTTGGCTTCTAATAACGTCTACTCTCCCAATCATTAGTTTTTTAGAAGACGACCTTGGATTTTATGGTTGAGAAAGGAATTCTTGTAGACGTCGATTAATGCGTGCCATAAATGCAGATTCAGCGCTTTAATAAAATCCGAAATTTGTACATTAATACGTCAATCGCTGAACAAACAGTGCGTCCAACAAGGTTAGACCTCAACAAGCCGACACAGATTTCAGCTTCAGAAAAAAGTGGCATGGAGGTGGTATAGTGTTTCTGAGAATAGGTAGAGTACTATCAATTCCAAGTCTAACCGACACATAATACCAACTGCAAATACCTTCGGAGACCAAATGAATGCCTGCCGGTCAAGCAATACAGTGGTGTGGTCAAATGTGTGATAAATGGAGAAGCTTGGAGGTGAGGGGGGCATCAGACTCAAAGAAGATCACAAATTGGTCGCAACGCAAAGCGGCCATTTCTGAACATGAAAGTGGACCATCTTTGCCAGTAGCTAGCAAAATGAATATGTGAATGATTATCGCAGTTATGAAAACACTACTTAAGCAGCAGTGAAAATAAAGCCTGGAAAAAAAATACAGGCTTGTACGGGGTGTGAGAATTAACGGATCAGCGCTCTACCAACAGAGCTAACAAGTCAATTGGATTCTTTAATCCGCAGTTCAAATATATGATTTTCATATATTTATTCTCATAACTAGCAAAATGCTGGGTGCCAAAGGTTTTATTTTTCTTAGCGAGTTCGGCGGTTAACCCGCTAAACGCAAAGCGAACGGAGACGCGAGAAATAAGAACCTCTGGTCACGGCGGTTGAGAACCTCTCTTCTATGCAATTTTCGAAATAAGATATCTCGGCAAACCCGTTTTCTACAGAGTTTGCTTGTTTTTATAATTTGACAAGACGTGTCGCCGCGGTGATGCCTAAAACCGCTTGCTTGTGTCTCGTGTAAATAGCGAAATCCTGAGCTGCGTTTCCACAACCCCAGTTAAAATTATAGCGTCTGTAAAAAGTGTTTAAATTTTTTAATTTTTGGATCTGAAAGGTTCAATTTTTTCGACGGTGTCGTCTGTGTTGTGATTTCCGGTAAGCAAAGAGATCACTTCCTCATCCATTTTGTGCATGAAATGTCGAAGAGACGAGGAGAAATTAAAAAAGCTCTTCGAAGCATTGAATGTTTTTAGAAAGAAAGCCAAACAGACGCTTACGGAACAAAAGGAACTAGATGGGGGTGGAAATTCCACGGAAAGATTAAAAGAGGTGTTACAGAACTTCGCCTACTATAATTAGCAGTGGTACTGTCAGGAAAAAGTCCGCACTGAAACGTTCACCCCACGTTCGACCTAGTCTCCTTCGCAGCCGTTATTAGGGTCGTCACGTAACGCTCCTCCCCACTAACGGCTGCTCATTCGAGCTCTGCATTTCTTTCCCTCTGTTACAGAGAACCAATAAAATGCATGTAATTTTTGGCAGCTGCGCCAATCATATTTCTCGTTATTTTGCCGCCAAAAACACAAAAAGACGAGGACTAGGACCAGGTTTCTAGAAAATGGAAGCCCGCTCCTTATTGGTCAGTTTGAGGGAAAGAAATGCAAAGCTCGAGTGAGCAGCAGTTAGTGGAGAGGAGGGTTGCGTGACGACCCAAATAACGGCTGCGAAGGAGACTACGTTCGACCGAGATCACTTTCAAACCAACTTTATTGCCCGCTGGACTTCAACTTCACAACGACTTAGCTGTTCAATGGTTCGATCATCGATCGTGGTGTTGTGCAAATTAAATATCAAGGACGCTGTTAACAGGACCGCAAACACATCCTCACGCATGATAAAATGAAAACACATCCTCACGCTTGATAAAATGAAATAAAGCCTCTTCCTGGACAGGTTTCAATTCAAAAATCTCCGAAAATCCACAATTAAGTGCGAATTGTACTGCACCTCTAAATGCTCGCTCGAATTCAAAGCTTTCCATCGCCACTTTTGTTTTGCAAGCCTTCCTCACGCTAAAAACCGGTTTTGTGGCTCCTGGGGTGCATTATCACCGTTCAACCAATGAAACTGAGTGTTGGATCGTTTTCACTACGAAAACCAATCAGCTATCGAGTTGAATATCTGAATTCATGGAAGTGAGGTTCTCGGCAGCCGTGACCAGAGATTATTTTTTTCCCTCGCCGCGGAACTTTCCTCCTTCAAATGGAACAAAAAAAACCTCTGGCACCCAGGGTATCGGTAAACATCAGCGGCACATGTCTTCAACTACTAAATGTTTCAAATATGCGGCGGTGGAGACGACATTTCATTTCAAGCTAACTGCTATTTAGTTGTTTACCTTATATCAAGCCATGTCCATAAATAAATAAAGATTCGCCCCAAAATTTTCTTTTCTTCTCCCAAAACAGCTCCTTATAGTTTTCAATCCCCATGCCATTATCCCCCGACTCGTTTTCCGTTCACAGGGGTTTATTTACAAATTATATTATATTAAAGATTTGTTAAGAAAATGTACTACAGATAGGAATTTTACCTTTGCTCCTCTCTCTTTGGACACTGCTCTTCTATCCTCCATGTGACAGTTGTTTCCAACCAACATTTTGACAACATCTGATCCTCTATCCTGAATCGAATATCACCATACCAAGTGTTTTATGTACGTATGCCAGTATTAATGGATAAACTGAGACAAGAGATTAGCGAGCCCAAACGCCAACCTGAAAATAAGCCCCAGCGTCCCGAAATGTTTTAACGAAAAATCTTCATTTTGGGCCCCCAAGTATTAAATATCCAGCTCCCCGCCTCACACACAACTCTGGATCAGCTACTGGAAGTGCCAGTTGATTTGTCGGATGAGGGTGCTCAGGAGAAAGGTGACGAGATAGAAGGAAGTCATCCAAAATAAACAATTTTCTTATTTCAAAACGCTTCCTCAAAGGCAGACCCTCGAAAACGCCATGGGGTGGCTACCAGCAGACAAGGCAATCAGCTAGGACTGAAAATTTAAAGCAACCTGCTGCCAGTGGCAGTGAAGTTAATGAAGATCTGAAGCTCATCACACAAATAAGGAAACTTTGGTAATTCATGGCGTCAAAGTTTTTGTGGTCTAAGATTTGTACAGAAATTTAATTTTTGGATATGCTTTAATTATTGAGATAAAATGAAGAACGTTTTGATCACGTCATGAGCAAGTGGTAGCCTTACAACTGAGCTCCCAAGGGCATCGTTACAGAAAACAGTCGAATCCTGGTAACAACCCATTCATTCCCAAGTGCTTTTTCTGTTGTTTGCAGTACTACTACTATTAGTAAGGAAATTGCATATTCAACTTTGGTTCGCCCAAAATTGTAGTATGGTTATGAAGCATGGGACCCCCACTTTAAAAAGGACATCTCATCTCTCGAACGTGTGCAGAGGAAAGCAGCACGGTTTTGCTTAAACAACTGCCAACCCACAGCAAGTGTTACCGGGATGTTAAGCGACCTATAAAATATGCCATGGCAACGTCGATATTGATAAAAATAATTACTTGTGCTCGTCTCAAATTTGCGGAGCCAGAACCCGTTCTAGTCACAATTATACATTTTTGAATATAAATGCCACAAAGGATGTATATTTTTATTCCTTCTTTCCACGCACCCTCAGGATGTGGAACAAACTTCCGAAAGACGTTGTTGAAAGCAATTCTTTAGAGAGTTTTAAGACTAAGATTTCCAAGTATTTTATCGAGCAATTTTAAACTTGTAGATATTATTTTTATTGTTGTTACTTTAATCTTTTTGTAATATTTTTAACGTTGGTGTGATGTCTAACGACTTTACTGACGCATTTTAATGTAGATGTAGATGTAGATGTAATAAAGGCGCTGCAGAGCTAAGTAAGCTACGCTCAGTCATCTTTTAACTCTTTTCTGGGCCACAAAGAAACGTTTTCTTGCACTAAGGATATGCAAACTATAATACAGGATGAATAAAACTCAGTTTAGTGTGAAAAATAAAGTTTTTGAACATTTTCAGTAAAGCCGATCGGTACCAAACCGGACCACAGCGGGAACAATTTCTACTCTCAGTTAAACGACAAGAATCGATGTCATGATGTCATCGCCCAAAATATATAAATGCCTGATGCCTATGTCATACAAACTGTATGAACAAGGCGTGTTTATAAGTAACCTATCCATCAATTATACGAGTCAATGACAATGAACGAGTATAAAATTAAACACAAAAAAGCACTCTCTTGCTGGCTCGCTCGTTTCGTCCGTCGACGGCCTGTAAACCTTTATAATCAATGATTAAATGACCAAACAAGAAAGATGACTTACTATTACAGTTCGTTTTTAAATTTTTGAAGACGGTATTTCTCTCCACTGTCAGTTTTAACACTGACACTTTTTACTTAAGGGAGAGAGTTAGTAGTCAACCCGCAGATTGGCGGAACCAAATCTTTAGAGAACTTTTCTTTTTGTTTTCGTTTAACCGCAGTTAACAACCAGTCCCACTCTCCCTTTACACATTCGCTCCAGGCCTTTCGATCGAGGACCGTGCGCATTGGTAGGACAGAACGACGAAAAGATACACAAAATACCTAATTGTTACTTATTTTCGCAGGAACTTATATTTAGCGGGACTTAAATTTCGCGATTTGGCCAAAAATATATATTAAAAGGGGCTAAATTTCGCGAAAATTGTCAACTGAAAATATTGATCTGCATTAACAAATAGTCTCAGAACTGGAAAAACTGATTTTAATTTGCCATAACAATAGTTTCCAATGACTGAACAAAACCATACACCTTATTCCAAAATGGCGGCCAACTTATTATTCTTTTGTTTGCATGTTAATTAGCCCTCTTTGCCTCGTCAACATGTACAAAATACAAAAGAATTTTGAAGTGAAAATGAGGCAAAGAGGGCTAATTAACATGCAAACAAAAGAATAACAAAATGGTCGCCATTTTGGAATAAGATGTATGTTATAACAAAACGAAACTGGAAACAGTTTGAGATGTTCCTTTGCAGCATAGCAGGGCTTTGCAAGAGTACGTGATATCGTCGGTATTCGCGCTTATGACAGCTTAAGGACATTGTCCATTTCTCTGAATGGATCCTCGGGGAGTCTTACTACACTTTCACTCATTGTAGTCAAGTGGTTGTAATTAGGCTTACCAGTCAGCTGGCATGCAAGGGCTTAAGGACAGACAGTCTTCGACTTCAAAGTCACTAGTACTCGTTCCTGATTCTATTTGTTTTTGGATTTCCGCTGAATACCATTTAGTAAACTGGTCCTTCAAGAACCAATGAACCAATAAGATCCAGAAACTGGAAAGAATATGGGTCATGTTTGCAGGAACTGACACAACCTCAATGTCTTTTTCAGTGATGCTAACTTCAGCAGGATATTAAATTTAACGTGGTTAATTTTAGATAGCTATTTTTCGCAGGTCTTTAATCTCGCGTTCGCGATTTTCAAAAAAATTCGCGAACGCGAGATTAAAGACCTGCGAAAAAGTCCCGAGGAAAAAATAACAGTAAGGTAGACAATACCTCTTGAAAAATCTCTTGAAATCTTAGATACGACCCCTCCAAATCCTCAAATGTTTCTTCCTTGGTGACGTCATATACAAGCATAAGCCCACGCTAAGAAAAAAAAGCATTAAGTGAATTAATCCTTATTGGGAAATCTAAAGTTATTACGATAACGGCATAAATTATTGAAAAAATAAAAGTGACAATAAAGTATGTATTTTCAATTTATATATTAATTACAAGAAGGAGGTCATTTGAAGATGAAGGCTATTTCCCTTACACTCAGAATACATGAATATGGATTGTTTAACACCTTTTCACCAGATCTGAATCTAACTTCCCTCTTTTAATCCACCCAAATCCCCTTCAGTAATAACCCTCAGTTTACTTTGACCGCCAACCACAACTGTTCAACACGCAGTTTTAGTTACAGCCAGGAAAAGGTGCTTATTGTAGTGGAGAAGATAAAACTCCTTAAATCACGCATTTATACTTAAACTGCCTTTCCAGTAAATCCACTACAGTTAATCTACATTAGCAACTTTCAGTAGCCGCTTAAAGAAAACGCAGTTTACGAGAGTTTCAAAACCCATTGGAAAGCTCGCATTTCAAGCGCGAAGGTTTACGCCATGGTTTTTACAATTCGTTACACAAGCGTGAAAAGGTCCCGAAGTCACCGACGGCGGTATTCCTGCAATACGTTTCCAAGCACCATCCGTGAAGACGCGAAAGACGCCAGGAGTTGGCGAAAATCACTTCGCACCACATCAAACATCTACGGTGCAACATAAACGCTTTCCATTGTTACGATTTTTTTACAGCCAAAGATAGAATGTCTTGTTGTTTTAAGGGATTCTCTCGACGTCACTGCTACTGTGAGAAATATACGGTGAAAGGTGGGGAGAGCATGCAAAATAGGTCTGTTAACAGGCTGCACTGAAAGAGGGTGAACGGACGCGTAATTGAAGTCACGTGTTCAAAACTGACAATACATATAAGCTAGCGCAGCAGGCGGGTACTGACTTGTGCTTTTTGCTGTGGGGAATCAAAATTGGACTTCTGATGAGATCGTAACGATTTGGATTGCGAGCAGTGTCTTGTTCCTCCTAATTTACTCAACGCGCACTGATCCGCTGAACAGGGTAACGAAGCCGCGAATGCTTAATCGCAGAAAAACAAAAACGAGAGCTGAGAGAAAGGAAAGACAGACAGCGGGGCATGCTTCGATCTTGCGATTTACTGCTCTTTGAAATGATCGATCCGTTTGAAAACTAAAACCAGTTCCTGACAATATTACTAAAGTATGATAACAAGTATTGTGTTATCCATGATATTAAAACGACCTTCAGTGCCAGAGTTCAGAGTTCAGGGGAAAGGCCGTAAACTTTCTTGTGAGACTCCGGCCAGATTTGTCCGCTCGATCCCATTTAGACATGGTTCAAAACATCTCATCCTACTACAAAGGCTTATGCAAAGAAGCTTGGATGATTAAGACAGACGGCGTCACAATTCACAGTGGAACGATATTTCTGGTCCTTCATAGGCATCTAGGAAAGGCAGGGGAGTAATTGGGTAATGACTCATGTATTGTCATGTATTGTATTGTAATGACTCATGTAGTGTCGCGGTTTGCTCTCTGTTCTGCTCTATCTGCTCATCCAGTTGAGACGGCATGTAAAGTACCTGCTTTGGAAAATTCTCTTACTAAGAATTAAAGAGAACTAGATTGACGTTAGCCAATCAAACGGTAGTACAAAACTTGTCGAATTAATCCGCAATTGTAAACGGTTTGAATTTAGGAGTCATATCAGAACTAAGTGAAGTACAATCGTCCGGGTGAATGTAGTCCTGAGAAAGATTGTTTGTGATGACATCGACTGACGCTTCTACAAACTGAGTGGAAGTCATCATCAGAGTCAAGTGATTTGAGTAACGTCAGTCGATGGTATAAATACTCTGGTAATTGTCATGATTGGTCAAAGAATTACGCAGGGTCGTGATTTTTTTTTGTTTCTGTCCGATTCAAGCCGTGTTGTATTTGGATTTTTAAGGATCTAGTTTATTTTTATTTCAGTTATATTCTCGAAGATGCTAGCAAGAAGTCTTAGCTACTCACAAATTCGAGATGAAATAAAGTTCTACGTACATTACTAGATGTGAAGACTGAAAAACAGTGATTGGTGCATTTCGATCCGTCTTTTGTTAGTAGAATGTCCGTGAGTGTATTGTTAGTAAAATCAGTCAGTTTGCCTATTGTTTCTCTGTTGTTGATATCGTCAATAAGTTGTTCTTACGTAATTTTTGTAATCTGTTTACCCACGATGCACCTTAGGAGCTGAGAGCTCGTTCAACATGTGGCCGTGCGTTCCAGATCGAATTGGAATTTAGAAATGTTGGTTTTTGAGGAGAGGGGAAAACCGGAGTACCCGGAGAAAAACCTCTTGGAGCAGAGAAGAGAACCAACAACAAACTCAACCCACATATGACGCCGGGTCCGAGAATCGAACCCGGCCACATTGATGGGAGGCGAGTGCTCTCACCGCTGCGCCATCCCTGCTCCCCATTCTCGTATGGTGAGAGAACCCTTGCCAACAACTTACCGCACTTTACAAGAAACCGAAAGGATGTTTATTCATATTGTTTGGTTACTCTAATTAAGGAACGCATGTATATCCAGAAGGACACAGCATCAAACATGCAATAAATGCCCCCCCACCCCCTCCGGCCCTTTCTCCACTATATCAATATGGTTTTTAAGAAAATGTTCTGGACAATATATTTAAGGGCACAGTACTTCACGCCATACCTTGTCGGTGACGTAACAAGAGATCACCCTCGGGTTAACTATGCAGCTGAAAACAACAAAATAGATGATTTATTTTTTGATTTATTCAAGACACTGAAGAGTAACTTTGACGTAATAATAGACAAATCCCCATCAGTTGACTTAATAAACGACTTCAATTGTGTGACCGTTTGAGCCTCACCTATCTCCCAAGCACTACACAATGGATTGAAAAGAGCATAGGCAGGTCGAACGACTACTGTTTTGTTTAATCCTCACCTGTCTTCCCTGCGCTACCCGACAACCGGGCAGAACAAGAAAACTGGCAGGTCTCAGGACCAGACTACCAGACTAGCACTCTATGCTGACAAGAGCTGGTGCCGAGTCGGACCGGGGTATAATCTTTAATCACTCGCAAGATTTTGGGGAACTCATTTCTATGACTTGACACAGCTCAACCGCACGAAAGAGTGCACCAAACTTATAAACAGAAAAGCAACAGCACTAAGGGAGGAAAGGAAATCGTCAAAGGAAGGAAATCATAAAAAAAAAAAGCTTTTTACAACATAGTGCGTGCCATAGGGAAATAATATTGTACTGTGAACAAGTTAGAGACAGACAGAGGCTTAAAGTTTAGGCAATCGAAATTTCTGTACTTTTACGTTGCGGAGCTGAGACAAAATGCAGTAACGATACATACGTGAACAGAACACAGGACCTGGCCAACCAAGAAACGGAACAAAAACAGTGCAAGATAGTAGTAAGTACAATACGCATCGAAAGCACTGTAACAATGCTTCAGATTGAGCTAAACTGATTTGACTTCAAATTAAACACCTCAAACCAACTGAAAAGCAGGCCACTAAGATTTTTAAACATACCGGATCCTCGATATCAAATAGAGGATATCAGTTTGAATATACGAAATGAACTACAGTGAAACCACCCGCTTGTCACGGACAGTTTGGTTTGCTTCTTTTCTTTGGTTATGCCTTTTCATCTCTTATAAGATAACATCAAGACAGTAATGTGTAATGCGTGATTAATATTGTTCGACCCGGTCATGTTACACTAACTCAACTTTTCCATTCTGTCTAACGCGATTTCCTGAATCCCGATCACAGTCTTTTACCAGTGTGTCTATTTTCGCACTCCAGAAACTTAATAACCTATGATACACAAGAAAAAGCATTACGGAGTGTTCAGTGTGTACAGACGTCATAGGTTCGGCTCCCGTAGAAGCCTCAATTTTTTTAGGCTTTGTTTTCACTACCGATGGAGTAGCGATCACAACTGCGATGATCATTCACTTCTTTTGCAAGGCGTATTGCGCGTTGTGGTTCTATTAATCGCATTTTTAAACAATTTGGGTCGAAAAAAACTTATTAATTAAACAAAAAGGAGAGGATAGTGATTTCTAGGATTATATCTACAGGTACTGAGATGAAGGAAAAAAGTTCATAATACCTGCATGTCTACTCGAGATTGAACAGTTAATAATCGTTCTATCAGTATATCTCAATGACTCACCTTATCTCTAATTCTATGTTCGTCTCATCTAATTCTATTGTCCTCTTATAATGTACATACCCTGCAAGAAAGAAATGGGAAGTGGCCAGTCAGTATCTTTAACAATGACATTAAAGAAAAATGTCGGCCCACTGCGAAACAGCTAAGCCAACAAGCCTACATGTAGTTCTATCTTAAGATAACCTGACAACGGCAAAATTAGTTTGCATCATGTTTCAAGATTATTGAATGGTCCCCGTCAACTCTGGCACGTTCTCGGCTCTCTGAAAACAGGGTAAAGTAACGACTCAGGCGCGGATCCAGGGGAGGTGAATGGGTGAATTTTCACTCCCCTTTTTTCTGAGCCCCCCTTCTTTCTTTTTTCTTTCTTATCCCTCAAATATTGAAATAATATTTGATTTCTCTTATTCAGGTGGAAAAATTCACCCCCCATTTCAAAATCCTGGATCCGTGCCTGTGACTAAACAAATACAAGCCAATCACTACTGCAGATCATATATACATTAGGTTATTGTATGGGATTTTGTCATGCCTCAGTTATCACTTCACTCTCCACTCAAAATAATCATAGCAACTTGAATTTTCTTGCCATTCATAACTATTTCTTTAAACAGTACTGTGCAATACCCTTTAATTGTGTAACCCTGGCAACACTGTCTAGTATCACGACATACTCTCACAGCACCACCCTGTAACACTGAGTAACACCCTGAAACACCATGCAGCCAAAATGTCGTAGTATTATGATCAGATAAGACCTGTGTCACACTGTGTAATATACCCTCTAAGTGTAACATCCTGTGGCACAGAGTAACACCATGAAAAACCCTGTTAACTCACCCAAAACATCAGCAGCTTGTTACCCAGAGCATGCTGCTAGTACCACATGATACTGTCAGTGTTTTCACAGACCCATCTTTTTTCAGTTATATATACCCATGCAGCCAGAAATAGCACAAATAGACCACAATAGGGTATTTTAGATGCATAATTAAATATTGCCGGACAATGTTATTGTCGTTGTTTTCTTTCTTCATATACAGGTATAAATCCGGACCAGTTTGCAGCATGTTATGGAAATCCGTCAGATTTTTAAAGGAGAAAGAGCTATTTCTCATGACAGCTCAGAAAGATTTTACGGCTTCCGTTTTACTGAACACTCGCAAATTGATGATATGAAAAACAACAAATTTGGACAGGCTTGGAATTGACCGAGTCATTGGATTAAGCTTTTTCAAATGGAGCTGGTGACACTTAAGCTTGGGGAGTGAGAAAAAAAAAAACAAATAACATCAAGTTGAGTTCATTATCTTCTGTACACTCAATAAAGATTTCAAGATAACACTGTCAGATTTCAATTTTAATAGTTCCAATTAATTAAGCTCTAATGACTGTGTGCTGCAATGAGCAAGTACAACTCCACTCTATTCCTTGTAAACAAAAACATTACTAGAAATCTTAAATTAAAGTTTACATCCTCTATAAGTTAAAATAATAGTTATTGTTTCATTTATTTCATATACATCTGTACTTCTCAATGCCATATAACATTCATATAACATAACATAACATAACATAACATAACATAACAGAACCATTCATATTAACTTCAATTATAAAAATGTTTTTCACATTTCACATTCCTTTGACCCATCATTATGCTGAAGGCAAATTAACTTCGAGATGGAGTGAGTTTCAAGTGTTTTACTGCATATGAGTCACTCTAACCTTGCCTTGGATAAAGAAAATTGTCAATCAGTTCAGAACCCTGTTATGAGCATTTCCTACCCCCATTAGTAACTTAGCTTCATTTCTTGTTGCTTTAATTCTTGCAAATTTATGTTTAGTTATCTAAAATAATTCTTGCTAAAACAATTACAAACTTTTCAGGGATGCTGTTTTAATGATTTTGGAATACCCAGAGGGATGGGAGTTTATTCCAATTGGTTTCTTGAAAAAATGGAATCTCCAAGTGAGGTGGGGGTGGGTAAGTTAAACAGTCCCTCCATGGAGAGGGTTTGAAACATTCAGTTCTGCAGGAAAAATTACCTAAAATTTGTTACAATTATAAACTGGTATGTGAAAAAACACAGTGTGTGAATTGCTTTCTTTGCACAACACAGCTGCTGGTTGCATTCTGTACCACACTGCAACTAAGTTTTACACCATTTAATTAACACTGTGTAAAATCCAATCTAACAATTACACTGTGTAAAACCTCAATGCCAGTACACTATAACACCTCCCTGTCACATTCAGCTTAAAACAATACAAATAAACAATGTAATACTGGCTAAAACACCACATGCAATTATAAATAAATGTAACACACTGTATTCTATCACAACCTCCAACACTGTGCAACCTGCAGCTCTCTATAACCATGTAAATGTACCAATTAAGGCCACATGACTGAATGTGTATGTACAACATGTTGTATCCTGAAAACACCTATGAAACTGCGCAATAGCCCCTTTGCATGACCATGTGACGTGACCTTGTCAATCATAAAAAGTGATCATGGTGCAAAATAGATGCCAGAAATGGAAAGAGTGCGATGAAATTAGCGAGACTGTCAATTTTGACGCCACTGACGTTTAGGTGAGAGATTATAGAGCGGTATGAAAGTTTGAAAAATTTAAAGGAATTGTATGTTGGGTAGCAAAGCTTGCCATCCAGCAGCTTTTTTCCATACAAGTCTCACCCAGTAAATTTTTTAAGTATTAAAATCACAAGAGAATTTCTTACCTAAACATCAGTGGCTCCAAAATTGGCAGTCTTTAACTAATTTCATCACACTCTTGCATCATTTCTGGCATCTATTTTGTACTAAAACCAATTTTTATGATTGACAAGGTGATGTGACACAGTCATGCAAAGAGCCAATTATAACCTCTTAGATCATGTACATAACTCTTAGTGGCACCATGCAATTAATTCAATAATTTAATACACACTCATGGGTATATCTGCAAGCACATATTCAAATAATTATGTGCACACAATTACATCAAATTTCAACAACTGGGAATTTCCCATTACTTGATTAAAAAAGAAAATTAACCTGTGTAATAAAGAGACCATAATAGTTTGGGCTTTAAACATAACTTTTGAACAGTGTGCGAACAAAGCAGGATATGAAACAAGATAGTTCGTTAGAGGTAGAAATTAGAGCAGACAAAAAAGGGTGGGAGCTAGAGGCAGGTATTAAGGAGACCTTACATCTCAACTTCAAATTGCTGACATGATGATGGTACCTTTGATATTGGACAGTCTCTTGTTACAGTTAAAGTGCACCATACCCTAAAATCTTTTTTTTTTCACTTAAAGAAAACTTTGCACCTGTTTGAAATGTATTATGCTGTTTTGTGCCTTTTAAAATCAAATCTTGACTTGACTTTACTGATTCAAGTTTGCATGCACGTTTGCAACCTCGTTCCCAGGGTCCTCTCTTCCTCCCTTGAGAAAGTACCCTGATTGTTGATGGTCATGTGACTGTCATATTTTTGCAGATTCCAGAAAAATGAATCAAGGGAGGGGCAGGAAACTTAAGGTTAAAGTTTGTCTCCACTAAGTAGAGGACCCACACTCTATGTGGATTTGATTTGTACACATGGACACATGACCAGCCGCAACCAGGGTACTTTCTTGAGGGATGAAGAGAGAGGACCCTGGGAACAAGGTTGACATGTTTGCAAAGACAATGCGACGCAAATCAGTTTGTGTCATCATGTAAGGAATAGACCCATTCTCCTTACTTACCTAATGGTTGTGGGATAGATGATGGCTTAAACTTTTACAGCCTGAAAAAATTAAAGTCAATATTTGGTTTCAAAAGGCACAAAACGGCGCAAAAAGGTTTCAAACAGGTGCAAAGTTTTATTTAAGCGAATTTTGGGGTTTAGTGCACTTAAAGTAACTATATCATGAACTACTTAATAATTGCCCAATTCAATGAAGTTGGTGGACAGATATTTTTAGTGTCACTCTTTCCAATCTCAATTTCCGTTCCCTTGCTCATCCCAGATTCTTTTTTTAACAGCTAACTGTGTATGTTTGTACAAAGGACTAACAACAACAAGAGTTTATTGTACCGGCCATGCACAAAAAAAACCTTACAATATAATTTACATAAAATAAACTTGATAAATAAAAGGGTACCAACTAAAAAATAAAAGGGTACCAACTTCCCAAAATAACTATAGACAGCAAAAAGAAAAACTATTTCCACACAGTCCCATTCACTGTTTGTATTATACATTGCATGCACTACTCTCATGCTACAGTATGTTGTATGGTTCAGGTTTTCAAACTTGAACTAAATGGGCACCACAAAGCTCCTCTTTTAATATATTTTTTACTCACTGGTGAGACAAATCTTCAAGCAAAATTTTATGCTGGTGAATTGTTTTTCTAAATACTAGAACAACACTTTGAAAATTTTGGGGTGAGTTTCTAAGAAACTGTGTTGCTACAGTCAGTGGGGGGGGGGGGAGCTAAGAAACATCTGGTTTTACCAAGGACAGAATTGACAACGAAGGTAAATTGGCCACCATAAACTCGTAAGAGATTTGTCAAGCATTGATGCTTTTAGCATTAATTAGCCCTTTGCCAAACATCCAATTTGTGGAAGTCCAAAGTGCAAAAATTCTCCAAATGTTAAAAACAAACTCAGTATTTTGTTTTAATTTTTAATTTTGACGCATGAAATATTAATGTAAAGTGTCACCTTGACAATCTTGAGGTTAAATTTGGCATACTAAATACATGCAGATCTGCATGGTTCCATTAACTTCCTCAGCAGCCACCCTATTTTATTTTTGCCCCTCAGAGGAAAACCAACATACAATCCTTGTATCAGATCCTTAAGTTGGTTTTAAACACTGCTAATCATATGCAGTCTTGTGTTATTCATCAATGTTTGAATCAATAAGTGTTTAAAATAAATTGCAAAATGATGACTGCCGATTCTGGTCAAAATTGTCTGCATTATTTTTCCTATCCCAGTCCTGCTTTTTAGCAATATTATAAATTTTGTATGTTTTTATGACAATATATGTGTTTGCCAAATAATTGAAGGGCTGAAAGCGAAACTATCATATGTGTCCATTTAGCCTTGAAATTTAAAATTGCTTGGAATTGGCTGAATTTTGACATGTGGACTCCAAAGAACATTGCCCTGTATTTTTTTTGCTGTTGCACACTTCATTTTTGAAAAAAAAAAACAGGCCTAAAGCATGTTCACTCAGACCATCACATAAGATAGTACCCATTAATTGTATCATCTGTGTGATGCATGAATTAATTTTCCCTGTAGTAAAACAAGTTCTTCCTTTGTGTTCACAATCTTTGGTTCTCTAGTGGCGGATCCCGAAAACATTTAGAGACAGTCATTTTGAGAGTGACAAGGTGTCAATTACTGGACATGATCAGGAACTCTGATCTTCCTAGTAAAACGATGTTGTGAGAGGAGATATTAACTTGTGAAAGGATATGCATTACTTTCTCTCAATGATCCTGTGCAGAGCCTGCAGTTTTTGTTGACTCAAATAATTGTCTTATTGTCATGTGATTGAAAGCAGTCACAATGCCAAATTGTATCGCCACTCGACATGTTTGGTTTTGATGATCAGCCGCCATGTTTAACAAACCACATGACCAAAAAACTGTGGCCATTATGCACATGTCATCGGCTTCCCCGTGGGGTCGACCCCCGGGCTAACCAGGGGGATTGTAGAATCAGTCAAGCAAACTTGAGGAATTTCCCTGGGGGGTCAAGGAATCCCTCAAGACAAAGCCCCCTGGGTGAGGTTCTATCAGCTGAAAATCCCCATGACATCCTTTTCAAACTTGTGAATTCCCCCACCCCCTAATCTTTGGTCGTAAAAGAATGTCAAGATTTTCCCCCACCCTCAGCAAAGAATCACATCCATCTCCTTAAATTCCCCCACATATCTCCCTGGTAGGCCTGGGCGTCGACCCCAAGGGGAAGCCAATGACATGTGCATTAATGAACACGAAAAATTAATTCATGAACAGGAAAAAATCACTCAGACAAAGGAAAAATTAATTCATGCACAGAGATGATATATTTATAAGCTTATCTTGACAGCAATGAATAATAATTAACCTACTAATTAAAAGCAGTAAAACGAAATAAATAGAAATACATTACTAAAACAGTATAAAAATAATGCAAATAATTTTGACCAGAACGGGCCTTCATACAAAATAGTTTCTGGTTTTCGTATTTCCTTTTTGTTTGATCACGCACGGTCGACGTATTACTGTAGGTAGTACTGCTTTAAGAGTGTTGTCAAGGTTGACGTTTAAACGATTGTTAACATCAAGACTCAAGGTTCGACGCTTTACAATGTTTTCCGAAACGTTTCGGTTCGCTTCGCTTAACTTTCAAACGCTGTGTAACGCTTTATCACTTCGACAATTGTTTTGCTCCAAAAAATTTTGTCTATACAGCATCTAGACTGTTCTGAACCTTTGTTGTGACAAACGTTAACGTTGCTTTGCGCCCATATATAAGCTTACTAGGCCTAGCAATTTTCGGAAAATTATTCTCGTCATATCTTTGTTCTGGCGATAAGCAGAAAAGAGCCCGATTTAGTCTTACCTACCATTCAATTTTAAGACATAAAAGACATAAATAATCACTAACCTATAAGATCGATTGGCTCGCCAGCAAATTTCTCACATATTTCTTTTGTGCCTGCTTCTTTATTTCCAAGCAGAGCCACTACAAAGGAGTAATCTAACCTCCTGGCCATTTTTAGGTCTCACACATCTTCACATTATTTTATTAGGCAAAAATTATTCCCACCTCTACTGCCGTACTCGCTCGCAACAAGACGGCACTTGCAAAAAAAAAAAGAAATTTATGCGCGAACTACGATTTAGGTGACCGCGGGGAGGGAGGACTTGAGCCTGGGGGGAGGGGGTCACTCCTTTATTTGGCCTAAACAGGTGTGTGCCGCCCAACAGCGTATGGATGTTGCGAAGAAGTGCTGGCGTCGCGTAAAACGCCTGGCGAACGAATTCTGGCAAAGATGGAGCTACTTTTATTCCCTCCAGAGCCAGCAGAAATGGCACAGACCCCACAAGAACTCAGTGAGAACTTACAAGTCGACGACATTGTTATCCTGATTGAAGGACGACAGTCTCCCAAGGAATCGCTGGCCACTAGCCCACGTTGAAAAAACGTATCCCAATAATGACGGATACATTAGGAAGGTCAAGCTTGCAGTTGGTACTAACTCCCTAGACTGCAGCGGCAAAAGTACAAACCCGGTTGTCTACTTGGAAAAGCCCGTCCAGGCGTCCACAAGCTGATATTGCTGATCTCCCAAAACTAAAAGAAGACCGGGAATCCCCGTCGAGGAGCCAAACAAGCCTTACGGCGAGGACAAATAAAGAGACGATACAGTGATAGAACTCCTACTAGTTGTTGATTCATTTCACTTCATTTCTTTGTTTTGTAAATTGTGATTACAATTTAAGGGAGCCATGTAAATGCCCGGGGGGGTACTCCCTTATATAGGCTATATAGGTATGTGCGGTCCCAAAGGGTATGGTTTTTTAGCCGTCTTGGTCTGAAATAGGGTATCCATTTTGACCATTTTGGTCTCGAATAGGGTATGGTTTGAGCATTCTAGACTTGAATTGGGTATTTTTTAAGAAGCAGCTATGTTTTCATCATTGGGCGATAAGACCATCAACAAACGCCCTTCTCAAATTATGTTTACGCCATCCATGTCCGTAAAATAGGTCTGAAATAGGGTATTGAATTTTTGATCAGGTCTGAAATAGGGTAGGGAAAATCGAAGATTTTGGTCTGAAATAGGATAAGGGTTTCAGGACATGGGCCGCACACCCCCACCCCCAAGGGTGTAAATGACTAGTCGAGATTGCGTTACCGCACTTCCGCTCCAAGGGTCAAAGATAGAAAATAAGAGCTTTGTTATCCGCAGTGAATAAGGGAAGCACGTTTATGGTAAGAGAGCAAGAGCCTACAAGAAATAAGAAAGGATTAGCCTTTATCGGAGGAAAATGGTATGATTTTATTTTTGTAATTAGTGCACTAAATAAAGTTGCTGATCATTTATTTTCTTGATTTCATGGTAAATGTAAGCTTATCTTCGTCTCGCCTTTATATACACGTGTAGATTTCACAATATCTCAGTTATTCCCTTTACCGTTTGTAGTAGTCTCGTGTGCTCCCAAATTGCCATTCAGTTTTTACTTCGTTTCAAGTGCCAATAAAGAATTTTATACACATTTACGAGTAGTGCTTGGAATGTCAGTAAACGCTCCTCCGCGCTGATACGCAAGATCCAGTTAAATAATTTGAAGAAGAACGTGCGATCAAATCCGTTACAGATAATGTTCCAATTTAAGGGGGCAATATACCTGGATATTAATGAAATAAGAAGTGATTTGATGAAAAAAATTCATGATAAAGAGAAAATAAAGAAAACACAAACACTCAAAAAGTCCACTACAACGCGGGTGCAAGTCAGGTTGAGGGGAGACTGTTTGGTGTTCATCCATTAATTTTTAACCTTCAAATTTAATTTAATCACCTTAAAATCTTTATTTTTCTCACCATCCCTTTCAATCCCTCTCCCCTCCCACCTTCTCTTCTCCCTCACAAACACTCTAAAATCACCCAAAAATTCTGAGATATTTATAGGGTTATGTGCTACAAAACTATGATGGGTTTTTTGGATGGCATGAAATCTCGAGAAGATAATAAGGATAAAAGGTAAAAAAGTGACAAAAAGGTAGCATTCAGGTATATTGCCCCCTTAAGATAAATCACGACAAAATTAAGAAGGCTAACTCGATATCTAATGATACGTGCTACCTCTGTAAAAAAGAAAAGCACACAACCAAACACATGTTTCTACAGTGCGTCCATGTAGTCTCTTTCTGGAATAAATTTTAAAGCCTGGTGGCACTATAACACCAAAAAATTATTAATTTGAACGACTTAACCCTTCTTTATGGACTTGTCAAGCTCCAAAAGCACCCGGAAGCTTTAAGTCTGGTTTTGTTGGTAGCAAAATACTTTATCTACAAAAGCAACCTAGTCGAAGAATCGTTGCTTTTTTCGCTTTTCAAACTGCAACTTAAGGCGAAGGATTTCAGGACATTCAAGATGTAACTGCCTTCACACTTATAGATGTCAAGAAAATCACGAGACTAATACGTCTGTTGAAATTCGAACTGAAAACAGCAATTTCATGACATTAGCAGAGTAGAGACGGGGGAGCTCATTTTGCGCGAATAGTTTTTTTTTTCTTTCATTGTTATATTAACATGTTAAAAGCCGCGTTTTGACTTGTATCTATATCAAATAGATATATCTAGCATTGAAAATTGGATGTAAATGTCAACAGAAGCTTTCTAATTTTCTGCGTTACGGTGGGGGTAAACGTGAACTTGTTTGAAATTTTAAGAAGTTTGAGGTAGGGATTGTAATGGAGTAAAAATGTTTGGAAACATTTCCAGTTAGTTGACACCCTTAAAGGGCACTGCAGGTTGCTGGGGAACTGTTTGGTGTCCGTCTACTAATTTCTGGGTTGAAAAGTTTTACCGCCCCCTTTCCTTCTATCCTCCTACCTTTCGCTTTTTCTCCTCCCCTTTTCTTTCGCTTTTCTTGCCTCGCTTTCTTTTTCTCTTGCTGGGCATTTTCTGGGCTTCCTTTCGGTGGGAAAAGATTTGTGGAAAACGTTTAGGATCATAGGATTAGGTGGAAGGAAGTGCAGGTGGGTAGTGCAACAAGATTTTCATTCAAAGTTTCGGCTCAACGTCACTTGGTTTTTTCGTGTTTTCTCCGGCCTGTTTTTTTGTTTTGTTTTGTTTTGTTTTTGTTTTGAGCTTTTTTGACAAACATACAATATAGATTACAATACAGAGAATTACAAATATCACACACTAAGGACTACATATGACTCAAGCTACACTGCAGTGGGGTTAAGGTTAATGATTTAAGGTGTTCTATTTACAAAAAAATATATATGAAGCCATCTTGACTCCACAATCTCTTATTCGTTATAATATTTGACTTGTAACTTATTCTTATAAATTAAGTAAGTATTACCGAAGCAACTTTTCAGGATGGAATCTAGAATAGAATTTCACTTTAAATTCTTCTAAAGATATCTTATTTTGTGCTAGTTTTTGCGTGTACAGATAATATTTAGCAAAGAGGAGGGTACAATTTAATTCCCGTATTATTGGATCGATCTTGAAGGGTGCTTTGCCGAAGAGAATTCTAGTTGGAGATAGCGAGAGAGAGGCAACATTTTCTGCATTAAACCATTTAATAACTTCGGAGTAAAATTCTTTAGACCAGTGATAGTTACAAAAGGTACGGACAATAGAATCATTCTCCCGGCAGTGGATGCAAAGCGTGTCGTTTACGAGACCAAAGGAATGTAATTCTCTTTTTGTAACAACCATTCGGTGCAGGAGCTTGAAATAAAATTCTCTTAGTTTATTATCGCTTGACATATACTTTACACTACTGAAAAAAGAATCAATCTCGGTGGCATGTGACTGTAAATCTGTCTGCCATTTTTCAATCCCCTTCAATGTGTGTTTGTACTTTGGATTTTTTTATCAGAAGCCAGTAATAATCACTATTTCTTATTTTTAGCAAATTTATAGTAATACCAGTAGTTAGTTGGAACTCGCTCTCTAAAAAAAAGGTGGATTTGTCTATTAGTTATGCTCTTGCCCTATCAATAAGAGACTTTGGGATTGCTGATACAACCTGCATGTGAGTTAAGAAATTGCAGTTTAAATCGTACTTTCGAACGAACTCTGCGTGAGAGAGGAGCTTTCCATCAACTCTCAGAAGATCTTGAATAAGAGTAACATTCCTATTAAACCAGCTCCTATAGAAAATTGTTTGACCATTTATGCGAATTTGTTTGTTATTGAGTATAATAAATTCCTGGTCACTGTCTTGGGAATTGTAAGACGATTTAAGTTCAGCGAAATAAAGCTAGTTTGAGCGACTTAGACATGGTCTCCACGCAGTGTGCACGTAAGCCCCCTTGGTTATAGTCTAGAAACATAACTTTAAGGACCGGCCAAACGAATGCAACATCATCCAACATTGTTGAATCCAACACTGTTGGACGATGTTGCACAGTGCTGAACGAGTTGGCCAAACGAATGCAACATGTTGGATTCAACACTTGGTCTCAAGGGTTTGGGACCAAAATTTGCCAAGACGCCTTAGTAAAACAAACCTGTGCCATATTGTCTATGTTAGCCCAGAAAATGCTGCGAGACCGATAACTGTACATAAAGCCTGGTTTTCACTAGCGAGCACTTATTTCACTGTGAAAACGGGCTTAACGCAAGCATAAGCGTAAGCGCAAGCTCAAGCGCAAGCATCAAAATTTTTCCTTTTCCTTGTGCTTGCGCTTATGCTTGCGTTCGCTTACGTAGTGTTCGTTTTCACTTAGCGTATGCTACTTACGCTTGCTCTTATGCTTGCGCTTTTGCTTGCGCTTGTGATTGCGTCGCTAGTGAAAACCAGGCAGGCTTAAGTCTTTCGACCTCCACGTAAGACAATCTTCTCGCTTTCGCTGGTCTACAGTTTCAGCTAATCCTTTTCCCTTTCGATTCCTTTTTGAAGAGAAATCGCTTGTGTTAGAGCTCTCTTCGTCGAGAGATCAAAAACTTTGCTCGTTAGTGATACTGTATCTGAACACTCAAGCGGCAACGCGCGAAGCAATTATAAACAATGAATACAGATACCGCAGCTTAGTGGGCATGCGCGCGTTCAACATTGTTGAAAACAGTGGCCAAACGAATGTAACATTGTTGTTCACACCTGAGGACAAAAGAAATGTTGGATGATGTTGAAGACGATATTTGATGGATATCAAACTTCGTCCAACATCATCCAACATCATGCAACATCGTGCCAAACGTGCAACATCGTGCCAAACGAGTGCAACATGTTGGATTCAACAATGTTGGACGATGTTGCATCAACATGTTGGATCCGTTTGGCCGGGCCTTTACGCTTGATTTTGTCCTTCTTTTTTTTCCAAATGAATTTAAATATTTCAGAGTCAGTGGCCTTAATATAATCTTTATGAATGTGAAAAAAAAATTAAAATCAAATCAAATCAATTATTTAAGCTCGATAACGTGAGGAGTGGTTGCCCATTCACCCGAGCCAGGGGCTCATGTAATAAACGTTCGAGCGTTCCAGATCGAATTGGAATTTAGAAGTGTTGCTTTTCGTGGAGAGGGGAAAACCGGAGTACCCGGAGAAAAACCTCTCGGAGCAGAGTAGAGGACCAACAACAAACTCAACCCACTTATGACACCGAGTCCGGGAAACGAACCCGGGTCACATTAGTGGAAGGCGAGTGCTCTCACCACTACGCCAACCCTGCTCCCCTCAAGAATTGAAATCGGTTGTACGAGCTGCGAGATAGCTAAACTTTTTGTTATGAGACATCTTCCGAACAGTGTAAGATTTCGAGACTGCCAGACATCATGAACAGTTCCAATTTTTTGCAATTTTTCCTTAAAATTATAATTGTCATTTTTTTGTGTCATATGGGACGATGATCCCCAAGGCTCTAATCGGACTCTCCGGGCATTTGAACCTGTAAGGTTTTTCTTTAGAATACCTCCAGAGACCTAACCACAAAGCTTTAGTTTTGGATGGGTTAAGCCGCAAACTAACCTCGTACCCAGATCCTACTTGTGATTCTTTCGCTTGGCCGTGGGAGATCTGAGTACGAGATTAGCCGCAAACCTGATAGATCGCCGAATTCATTCAACACTTTAATAGCTCTGCTAACAGAGCCTGTTTGACGAAGTCGTGCTCATTTGGGTGTGGTTTGAAAGATCTCTTCCCCCTACACATGCTACATGTAAAAGTTGTCCATGAGCATTAAAACTGATGACGTCACAAGCGGTACAAGGGACGTGGTTGTGCGCGGCCGGTTTTGGCCGGTGTCACAGCGGATTTGGACCCCCCGGTCAAGATCCGCTAGCGGATTTGGACCCCTTTCGCGAATCTGGACCCCCCTGAAAACAAGCGTTTTATTGAGTAAGGTAATAAAATTCCTTTGCAAATTGTTTATGGAGTTGTTAAAAAAAGCAAATAAAAAATATTGAGGCAGTTTTTTCTTTTCAAAAAATCTTTAATACTTAGTGTAAAAAAGAACCTACAACGCTAGTTTGTATCTATAAATTATGAAAACCAAACTTTCTTAACAATAACTTACAATACTTTCTACTATAACAGAATTCGTATTAAAATAGGTTTCTTAAAACATAAAACTGTAAAAACGAACGATAAAATCCGACGTTTCGGAGTAGTCATGACTCCATTATCAAGGAAAATATAAACGAGATCATGCAAATTACAGCATTTAAAGCGATTTTGGCGCGAAAAAATTAACATAAGAGGGTGCGAAGATTATAAAAATACTTTCGCACGAATGGAGTCTGATTGCACGTTGAGATTTGGCTTTAAAGCTCTTATAAAAAGCATTTCGTACACTAAGCAGTCAAATTTAGTTTTGCATTTCTTAAGCCTGACTTGGAAACGCTCCTCCGCCATTGCCAAACACTACAAGAACATGCACGGAACAATGCCTCAGGACCTGCTAAAGCGTTTCCAAGTGCTTAAGAAATGCAAAACTAAATTTGACTGCTTAGTGTACGAAATGCTTTTTATAAGAGCTTTAAAGCCAAATCTCAACGTGCAATCAGACTCCATTCGTGCGAAAGTATTTTTATAATCTTCGCACCCTCTTATGTTAATTTTTTCGCGCCAAAATCGCTTTAAATGCTGTAATTTGCATGATCTCGTTTATATTTTCCTTGATAATGGAGTCATGACTACTCCGAAACGTCGGATTTTATCATTCGTTTTTACAGTTTTATGTTATAACAGAATTAAAGCGAGTTTTTTTTTTAAAAAGCTATATTTACATGACCAAATGCGAAAATGGTAATTCGCTGAAATTTTATGATAACAATAAGTTAACAGCAACGAATTTTTACGATTTGCATTCTTGTCCTTCATGCTAACGGTCAATTTTCCCAATCTGCGATATGCGAATAACAGCGAATAACAACGCGAATGAAAGAAAACAACTTTTACAATTCTCTGTGCTTTGTGCTAACGGTCAATTTTCCCAATCTGCGATACGCGAATAACACCTAATGCACATGTCATCGGCTTCCCCGTGGGGTCGACCCCCGGGCTAACCAAGGGGATTATAAAATCAGTCAAGCAAACTTGAGGAATTTCCCCGGGGTGTCAGGGAATCTCTCAAGACAAAGTCCCCTGGGTTAGGTGTCTCTCAGCTGAAAATTCCCGTGATATCCTTTTCAAACTTGTGAATTCACCTACCCCCTAAGCTTTGATCGTAGAACAATGTCAAGATTTTCCCCTACCCTTGGGCGAAGAATCCCGTCCATCTCCTTGTATTCCCCCGCACATCTTCCTGGTAGGCCCGGGGATCGACCCCACTGGGAAGCCGATGACATGTGTATAAGTAAGCTGTAATGGGGGGTCGAAATCCGCGATGGGGTCCATATTTGCTAGCGGATTTGGATCGAGGAGTCCAAATCCGCTAACGGATTTGGACCCGGGGGTCCACATCTGGGTGGGGGGTCCAAATTCGCTAGGACACCGGCGCGGATGCCAATGGGTTAATCAATAAACTAGAGGCGTACCTTGATTGGCTAACTTCTAACTTGTAAAATTTTTGTTGGGTGGCCTCGCTAAGGCGCGTCGCCTGTAAATACAATGTTGAGACATGTGGCTAAACAGTCAAACATGCTCGTTCAACACGATTTTGGATGAAAATGTTTGATCCTTTTTTTGATTGTTCAAATTTGTTTTCAAACAAACATACGCGTCGTGTATTGTTTTCTTGTAATGTTTTGAGGTTTTGAACCGCAGTCCATTCCTGTTGACTGCTCTAAGCTTAAAATATTGGCGCAAAGAAAGCCACGCGAAGTTGTTCGATACCAGTACAAAAACAATTATACATACATACATACATACTACATACATACATACATACATACATACATACATACATACATACATACATACATACATACATACATACATACATACATACATAAACTTTATTTTCTCTCGAATTTCAGTGTAGCTTGCAAGAGCTAATATCTTCGAGAAAACATAAAAAAGAAAGTATTATATGTATCTACACAAAACAACTAAAATACACAGTATTTACAAGTATATATTATATATCATTAGAAATTTAAACAGCAAAAGTGAAAATAAGCGAAAGCGATTACACAAAGATACGGCCCTGTATTTCCCTCTTAAAATCAGTAAATGCACTTATACGGATAGAGTTAGGCAGTGTATTCCATAGCTTAGGTGAGAAGAAAGAAAACGAATTAAGGCCATAACTAGTTGTTCTAGGTTTTCTAAGTGACAGTATGTTATCACTGCGAAGATTATAAGAAGAGGACCGAAGTGAAAACATATCTTTCATATAAGCCGGAAAATGAGTGAAAAACAGGCTCTTATATAATAATATAAGGAGTTTCGGAACGCGCTTATTGCATAAGGAAGTAGTGTTGACCCTAGTGAGAAGGCTATCATATGGAGACAAGTAATCCCCAAGTATAAGTCTAAGTATTCTCTTATTTAGCGCCTCTAGCTTATCCATATTTCGCGCCCACAAAAATGCCAAACTGAAGAACAATAGTCGAAATACGGTAAAATGTACGCTTTGTAAAGCTTAAGTAGGGTGTCCCTGGGTATAAGTTTTCGAAAGCGCAGCATAACATTAAATTGATTATTGATCCTTTTGCATAAATTGGATATGTGACTAGAAAAGTTCAGCTTATTATCTATTTCCATTCCAAAAATCTCTAATGTGTCCTTTACTGGGAAGGAAAAACTGTAGTCCGTATCACCAAGGACTAGACCCTGGTGCTTGCTCTCGTTAACTAACATTCCATTTTCATGGTACCAGTGATTGGCCACAGTCGTGCAGATAGTCGTGGAGCTCCGCTTTTAGGCTTGTTTAGATCCATTTATAATAAAGTTTCGATATAACGCGCGCTCCGATTGGTTAAAACAGCATGCCTTATGAGAGTACAGATGCACGGGCAGCTACGGTGTCGCGCCATGGACTCAAATGAAAATCTGAATTTTTCCCTCGGTTTTTATTTTGATTCAGACGTCTTGTACGACCTAGAAAATGTGTATGAAAACGAGCGGTTAACCTCAATGGATTTGGAAGATGTTTCTGCGAGTAACACCACAAATAACAACATTAAAAGTTAAGGATTAATGTTAAGCGTGTTTTCAGAAGTTGCTGAAATTGTCCATTTCTTTGTTTATCCAAAAGTAGGTGGTGGTCAACTAGAAACCCTTTGCTACTTTGACCTCCACACACATTTTGTAATTTGTACTGTATTTATTTTATCTTGTAATCATCTGTTGTAATTATACTTTTCTTTCTATGTTAATTTTATGTAAATAGTGTGAAATAAATGAACCATGAACCAATGAACCAATGAGTCATGCAGCGACGAGGGCAATTTCAGCAACTTCTGAAAACACAAGTGGTTTATGAGGACTCATTCCAATTACGTGTTAAAAACATAAGGGCAAAATTTTCTTAACATTGCTAAGGCACGTCGAAAAACAGTCAGCCAAGTGGAGTAAAATCACTCGTTCGCTCGCAAAGGAAACGAAAAATACAGTTCAACTAAGCTTAAGGTCAAGTAATACGGGCAACATTTTGTTGCAACTTGTCGCGCAACATTGTTGCATTGCAAGTTGAAAACGATTTTGCCCGTATTACCTCTTGCGTGTTCAACTTGTCACGCAACAAATTTCAGTGTTGCAAGTTGTAGCTTATTAAAAAATTCCTGCGTTGTGATTGGTCAACAGTCTATTTTGTGTGTGAACAAACAAAATGGCGGACGCGCTGGTCTTCCGAAGAAAGCGAGCGATAGCCGCCCTTGGGTTAATTTTATTACTCGAGGAAGAGGAACAGCGCCCCCGTAAAAGAAGCCGGAAGGTTTACATGAGAGACTGGATTGCTTTGCGGGAAGAAAGAGGGATTTTCCACCAGCTCGTAAAGGAACTTGAAACGGGAGATCGTGCGGCTTACAAAGAATTTTTCCGCATGTCGAAACAGCAATTTTGTTTTCTGGTGGAAAAAAGTATGGCCCTTTATCCACTCAGCTTCATTATTTTCTTCCGCCATTTTTTCTTCCCGTCCAAAGTTGCCAGAGATCGAGCGCGCGTGCTAACTATATTTCCCGCGCTTTTAGTGCAGAAAATTCAGCCAATCACAAGCGTTGTGATGAGTGGCACGTTGTGACGCAAGTGATAAATTTGAAAGTTTGTTGCAAGAAGTAGAACTCGGGTCTACTTTGCGCAACATGTTGCCACAACTTGCAACACTGAAATTTGTTGCGTGACAAGTTGAACACGCAGGCGGTAATACGGGCAAAATCGCTTTTCAACTTGCAATGCAACATTGTTGCGCGACAAGTTGAAACAAAATGTTGCTCGTATTACTTGACCTTAAGCTAATTTCTTAATTTTCGTCCAAAACGAGTGTAGATGATTACTATTTACAGCCAGTCGAGAGATAAATACGAGTTTCAGTCCTGAACAAAAGTAGCAACAATTAAACCAAATGTTCAAAGCTGAAATTTATTTAATTCACCTGTCGTTGTAGAGGTTTCCATCACTTGAAAAAACACATCCACTTAAAAACACGCATCGGTAAACATAGCAAACGGATTGTCCAAAGAAAGAACTTCGTCCTCCAAGTTTGAGCTACTCGTTCCTCCAATTAATGGTAAACGGTTCTGTGTCCCTTTTTGGTGAGCTGCATGATGCCGTGGAATCATCATTTTGTTTTTCAACCGCACAATCCCGCTACGCCGGGCGCCATGCAAGCCGATCCAAGTTTTAAGCTTTTCACGAGTAAAATCTTTTACAATTTCATTTCAAACTCGAAAATTCACCTTCCTGAGTATCTTTTAAAACTAGCTCTTGATCATTACGCCTTTTTTTAGCGAATGCATGAGCCAAAATTCCGCCAATTTCACTGAACAATTTGCTTTTCGATCGCGATTTTAGACTAAAAAACAACTTGCACTTTGATGGTTTCTGAACTTTGATGGTTTGACATTTTGACAGCTTTGGTCGTGTTTAACCAATGAAATGTATTGAGCCATTCTAACAAGGATTGTGATTGGTCTGTTCTAGCGTGCTTATGAGAGTACAAATGCACGGCTGACGCCACTCGTAGGATTTGGAAAATAAAGTTTTCCGAAAATTGTAGCCGAATGCGTGAGGAAATTAAGAAATTCTTTATTATAAAACAAATAAAAAAGCCTTAACCGTGCTTTGTTCTGTTATATAATGGAAGTTGACGGACGTGTTAGTTTGATCTCCACGAATATCAGCGAAGAAAATGACGATAATACCGATTCTCTTGCATCTCCATCCCTCTCCGATACCAGACATTTGAAGTTCAACAAATCAAAGTTTTCTTGGTCGGGTTCTTTCGAAGAACTTATTGATTTCGCCGAAAAGCACCTCAATGTCAATCGTGAAACGACAAAGCTGCTGGAAAATGAAAACAGGAAATCTATCAAAGCGGACCACCTCATTCTTAACTGGTATGAGTCCACAGGAACTTTGCAATTGCAAGGACCACAGGCTACATGGTACAAAGCCCTCTTGAATCGTGGGTTACTTAATTCTGGAAACAAAAGCGAAAGCCACATTTCTCTCCCTTCAAACGACGCCATTGCCGTTGACTCAGATGGAACCGAAGCCATGTCGGAATTTAATCCTGTGACTCAAGATGACCTTGCAAAGGAACAACTTCCAGCCGATGTTGGTATCGATGTCCAATTTTACAAAAGAGGTAGTGAAAATCTGGACAGAAATCAAATCCCTCAATAATAGATTTACTAAGGTCAATCAGCTCAGCGAAGGTGATATGAATAATAGTCACCTTATTGACACTCTACGACAAGAAAATCAAGACCTTTCTCAAGAAATTTACACGTTGAAAAATCGACTTCAAGAGGAGAGGAACTTGCTGAAAGAAATCACCGAAGAAAGGGACTCCTACCGCAAAGCACTTCAAATCATGACCAAGGAGATTAATACAGCGAACACAAACCAGAATGACGATATTCAAATTACCCGCCAACAACAACAACAGCAACAGCAACAATCACATGTTAATTCATCTGAAGCGAACCGGGTATTTGACTCAATTCCAACCACTCATAACCGCTTTCAGGCCCTACATGTTTCTTCTCCTCCAGTTGTATAACTTTTTGACCAATGAAGATATCATTTCTAATCATCAATCGGGTTTTCGCTCATTACACTCAACTGTAACTGCCCTTCTGGAAGCTACTGATAACTGGGCCTTTAATATTGATCGTGGTAATGTTAATGCTGTGGTTTTTCTCGATTTAAAAAGGCATTCGACACCGTTGACCATGATATTCTTTTATCTAAAATGAACCTTTACGGAATACAAGGAACAGCTCTTGATTGGTTTAAGTCATATTTAACTAATCGTACACAGCGATGTCTCGTTAATGGTTCTCTTTCTAGAATCTGTTCACTTAAATGCGGGGTACCGCAAGGAACAATCCTTGGCCCCTTTTATTTCTTATTTATATTAACGACTTACCAAACTGTCTAACATCGTGCCAGCCTAGGATGTATGCTGATGACACCCACATCACTTATGCGGGCGTTGATGTGAATTCAATACAGTCAAATCTGAATCACGATTTATATAACCTAAACAAATGGCTTATTTCCAATAAACTTACTTTGAACACTGCCAAAACTGAATTTATGCTAATTGGCTCCAGACAAAAATTGAGTACTTCGTCGAACCCACTTGAGCTCTCGATAGATAATGTTCCGATAGAACATGTTTCCTCTGTCAAATCGCTTGGAATATTTATTGACGAAAATCTACGGTGGCAAACACACATTGATAAGTTATCTAAAAAGGTAGCTTCTGGGATAGGAGCAATAAAACGAATTAGGCCTTTTGTCCCTCCACCTACTCTTCATTATATATACAACGCACTAATTCAATCTCACTTCGATTATTGCAATCTTGTCTGGGGTAATTGTGGTAAGACGTTATTTGACAGGCTACAGAAGCTTCAGAACCGTGCCGCTCGCGTTTTAACCTTTTCTAGCTATGATGCTGACGCTAACCGCTTAATTAGACAGCTCGATTGGAAAGACTTGAGCTCTCAATTTCAAATACAGAAAGCCTTAATGGTATACAAGTGTTTAAATGGTCTTGTTCCTGAATATTTATCCTCTAAATTTGTTAAACGAAATGAAACGCGTTACTCCCTGAGGGACTCTGTTAACAAACTATTTGTCCCGTTTCCGCGAACTAATTTCATGAAAAACAGCTTTAGTTATAGCGGAGCAGTTCTCTGGAACAGCCTACCCTGTGATGTGAGAGAAGCTAAATCTCTGAGTCAATTTAAACGATTAGTTAATCTTCATTTTTAATCTTAGAGTATACACGGCATTCATGAAAAACAGGTTTTAGATAGATTAGACGTAGTTAGTTTTTGCATTTTGTTTAGGATAGTTAGGTTATTTCAAATTTTTATACTCCTGATGGATTTTACCGTGTTTAAATAAAGAACTATTCTATTCTATTCTATTCTATTCTATTCTATTCTATACACCTTATTCCAAAATGGCGGCCGCTTGGAATGATCTGGGGAGAGCAGCGCGGAAACGAGGCATCGAGGGCCACATGTAAACAGCATTGGCGTTCGTAGTATCTATCAGGAGAATTGAAGACATATCTGGCAGTTCGTTGAATGGATGGGATCCTAATCGGTTGAAAAATGCTTAACTAAAATTTTGGTTCAAGTGTCGTGTCGTGGGTGATTCTTGTGAAGGTTTGCATAATTACCAAAGCACAATTTTGTAAGCGGTAAGTGATAAAGTGATTTTGCTGTCGGAAACGCCGACCTTGCTAAGGCTGCTAAGGTCAATTAAGTATCTCATTTGCTTCGTTCTTTTACAGCGTGAATGAGTATTATTTGAATTAAAAGACCAACTATCTTCTAGTCGACCCGGACGAAAATCTCATCTATACCCGGCATATAACGACTGAGCCGGTAAAGAGCTTTTCAGGCTGATATTAGCGCTAAAAATTGATTAAGATGTATTAAGGCCTATAAGTTCAGTTGTCATAAGATGATATTTATTTTCTTTATTATCTTCTTGCCACACAGAATAAATTACAAATAGAATAGAAGAGATAATAAATAGCTAATTAATATTAAATTTAAAGTGAACATACAACTTGGAAGGAGTGACTGGCGTGGAAATCTCCGAGAAGCAAAGCTTATGAGGAATAGAGATTCTCCTCCACGGGCATTTAAATACTACTAGGCGGCATTTAAAAATAAAGAAAAGACGTGTATTTTAAATATATAAGCGTGCTTAGACAAAAAGATAGATATAAAGTGTTATGGTATTTAGGTTGTATCTTGTCTGGCCCTTAAAAATGGTTTGATCACACGCTTGAATATATTAAAAGTCGGGGCGTTTTTGATGTTGCTCGGTAATGAATTCCATATCCTAGGACCTTGAAACAGGATCGAAAATTTTTTGATATTTGTTCTACAGGTATGAGATCGGTAAAGGTCAGAGTATCTCGTTGAATATTGATGAATCTGATTTCCAGTTTGAAAGATTTGATTAAAAGCAGTAGGTAAAGCGTCATGATGATATAAGTACACAAAAGAACTTACTTCGAGCGAGTAGATACTAAAGACATCAAGAATTTTTAAATTTGCAAAAGAGGTTTACTTGAAGCCTTGTAGTCAGCCTTGGAGATCGCCCGGACTGCTCTTTTCTGTAGTAGGTAAATTCGTTGCAGGTTGGTAACATAAGTAGAGGCCCAAATTAAATTGCAGTAACAGGGGCATAGCATGAGATTTTGAAGGTGTACGCACAGCGCGGAAATTTGGAACTAGGGGGTTTGGGGGCATGCTCCCCCAGAAAATTTTGAAATTTAGGGTCTTGGAAATGCCATTTCCAACTATTTCCGCGGAACCTTTTTTTATAAATAAATGCGACGGAAAATGCGGTAGTTACCGTATTTATTCACTTATAAGGCGCACTCGGTTATAAGACGCACCCTAAACTTTCGAAGACGATTGTGACAAGTAAGCAAAATGAAAATTTCACCTAAATACCCTGTTATAAGGCGCACCCAGAATTAGGGAAATTTTGTTGACCACGTTCGCTAAACTCACAACAATTTTGCTTCCAAAAGGTACTAATTACGGTGCTTTCATTCTCAAAACAAAAGTAAAGAAGTCACACATTGACAATAGCATAAAAGTCACACTCTTTAATTCACTCAAGTCATCCTTCTCAGGAAACAGTGTTTTAAGTTATGAATACTAATTGATCCGTTTTACGTTTATAAACAATACTCATCTGACAGATCTTTCGCTCATCTGTTGCAAAACACATCTTAATCTTCGAGCGTTCTTTCAGCGTATCGTAAATTTTCAATAATTGTTCCAAGCACTCGTCGTCATTCCTATGATCTAAACTTCAAGCTGAAAATCGTAGCAGAAGCGGAAGCCATGAACAACAATCGTGAAATTGCTCGCGAATACGGCATATCGGAATGGATGGTCCGTAAATGGAGAAACCAACAGCATGTCTTGTTCTCCGGCGAGTTAAAGATGCTGATATTCAAAGGCGTTCGTCAGCTATGAATTCAGGTGCCCAGGAGAATGCAGGTTTCTATACACAAGAAGGCCTGGATGGACGAAGAACGTTTGTTCTTTTCCCTTTATCATTTTCGGAGTATTTAATAGCGGCCATGACGATTTTTTCGAACGATTTGTAGTCGAGTTTGCCTCAATCATGGGAGCGAGGTTAGGAATTTGTTCAATTGTTTCTGACGTCAATCATTTCAAGCACGTGCCTTTTAGCATGTTCGCTCGTTGCTGAAATCACCCCGGCTTTGTTTACGAACTTGTTCGCCGCGTAGTAGCATTTATCGGAGTTGTTTTCCTTTGCATTTGTAGTTTAATTTGCTTTTAAGCACCTTCGGTTTGGGACGACGAGGAAGAAGACGCAGAAGAGTTGATTGTCAACGAATTCGAGACAAATAGCGAAGCCAAGGACGATGAGTAGCTGAGCTCAGCCGAGATTTCAAACAAGCGGTTCTTTTCAGAGCCACCCCGGTTCTTTTTAGAACCAACAAATCAGATAAAGTCAATGATCAACGTTGTCTTTTGTTTATTCATTTACCGGCATTTATTTACATACTCATTTCAGTTTAGCATTAATTATTAGGGAGTTGTTTATTTTAACCAACGTCCTTTTGCTTGTGAATGTGCAAAATTGCTAAAGAGCTCAATCTCCCTTCTATCATGGTACTTCGTAAGGCGGTTATCAATCTCTTCATAAATAACCAGGGACAGGGGTTTGGGAAAGGCAAGGACCGCAGAGGTAGCTTTTTCTTTCGTTTCACTCCACCATTACGTTACAACAACAATAACAACTGTATTAGCTCTTATATTTAGAAACGAAGAAATTAATATCAAATAAAAATTAAAGCTTAAAGGGTGTTGGCATCCTAAAATAACTAGAGAGTTAACAAGTCTAGGAAGCCAAATAACGTTACTTGTCGTTTATGGATTAATAAAAAGGTACTGGAAAAACAAACACGCCAGTATAATTCAAAATTTAAAAATCGGTCCTATTTTATGGTAACTTTGACAAATACTATAAGGGAAGAAAAACTGAAATTCCAGAATTCAGCTGTACGCACGGGTGTACGTGCGTATATGGACGCTACACCCCTGAGTAAGTAAGATATGGATAAACAAGGGCATAGTATAGTGTAAGAAGAGATTTTGAGGGCAAATAGTATTTAACTTTATAAATAATAATAATTTAACCCGGGTTAAAGCTACCCTACTGCAAACATCTAGAAAAAATATTTACCCGGGATTAACTTAACCAAAATTTTATTTGCTTGGAACGCTAAAAAGGAGATTTAAATTAAGTTTTTTTTTTCTCGGAAATGTAGTTCAGAAAATCAGAAAAAATAGTTCAAAATAGTCAGCAAACTGAAAATAAATGGTCATGTTGCCTGTACGCGAGTTATGTGCTTATTCTGACAAACACACCACATTTGACTGACAACACTAAACAGAGTAAATGCACTAGACTGTCCCATATGTGGAAGATTTTTGTCTTGTTGTTCACACACTCCACGTGGATTTGAAGGGAGACAATTTATTGTGTTTGCACAACTTCCTCAGAGGTCATTTGACCTTTGGTTCCAATAAAAAGTGCCCCATGGAAAGTTGACTAATAGATGTTTTGGCACCCCCAGGTGAGATTCCAATGAGCTCCTTCAGATTGGTATGCCGGTTTTTATACAAGCTATAAAAAGATCACTGTTTAAACGAAGACTCTTAGGTATTTGACAGCAGAGCTCACTGCAGTCAATTATGACCTTGGTAGAAGGATATTTATCTTTAAAATAAGCAGGCATGTGGTCATTGATCTTTGCCGTTGAGGGTCATACTGAAATGATGCTGACCTTTAGAAACATAAAATTAATCTAGGCTTATTGCCTTGGTCTTCCTTTTTCAGGGGCATCATCATTTCTCTATTTCATATTTGCTACATCATGAGAAGGTGAATCCCAACAATTAATGTTTTCACCTTCTTTTACTGAATTATACTCTTAAAAATGTCTCTATTGGGAAATCCAGAATAAAAAGCTAAATCTTTAACTGACTTCATAAATCTATCGACGCTACTACTTTTGATTATAAATCTTGGAAATATCTGCCTCGAATTGTCGGAGTTTTTCAGTATGCTCGGCTTTCTCACAGTCCAGATCATGGATAGCTTTCTCACAGTCGTTTTATAGCTCCCTAGAATCTCTATCAGGAGAAATATCTGAATCACGATGTCTTGGTTGATGACAGTAGGTCAGGAGTTGCTGAGGTTTTCCTCAGTCTTTTTAGTTTGATCGGACTACTATGCTTTGGTGCTGTTCGTTTTACGAGCGAACACTTCTTTCACGGTAAAGCAGATGGTACAGCAGTAGTTTTCAAAGTTTTCTCGCGACCAGCAAACGAACAAATATAACCCGAAGACTTGAAGTGGCTCAAATATACCCTTGATCGAGTGTTTTGTCACTTAAAGTTAATCCAAGATCCCTTCGCAAGGCAACAATCCATTCGGCTTGAACACACTACACGTCGGTCTTCTGGAAACTTCTGATAAGAGATTTTCACACCATTTTTCTATATAAATTTTCTTAGGACAGAATGGAATAGAGCAATTTTGAAGCATGATCCTCACAATTACCATACGTAAACACCACAAGATTTTCACGCCGGCCCTCGATGCCTCGTTTCCGTGCTGCTCTCCCAGATCATTCGAGCGGCCGCCATTTTGGAATAAGGTGTATAAGGCACGCAAGGAAGTGACGAGAGCACTCAAGAAGTAGTTAAAAGCACTCGCCTACGGCTCGTCCTTCTTTCTACTTCTTTCGTGCTCTCGTCACTTCCTTGTGTACCTTATAACAGAACAAAGCACGGTTAAGGCTTTTTTATTTTGTTAAATATTATGTACATGCCGGTACATGTATTTTTTGGTTAGTTCGTCCACCCGCTGACCAAACAGCCCGAGGACTCTGAGTATGAGATTGTCGGTTCCCTCGTTCTTCCAGCTGAGTGCAAGGTGAATGCCCCTCTCGCCTGGAATTATTTTTGCCTTATAAAATGTTAACAAGACGTGATAGACTTGAAATGGCCAGGAGGGTTGATTTCTCATTTGAGGTGTTTGTGCTTGGAAGAGACAAAGCAGGCAGTACAGAAGTATGTGAGAAATTTGTTGGCAGGCCGATCGGCTCGGGTTTCTTCGGTTAGTAATTGATCTACATTGTATTAAGATTACTTTGTGTTTGTGTTAAAGAATGTTAGGCGTACGTATTTAAGTTAGTTAGGCAATGTTCAGTTTCCTGGTTCAACGACTGGACAGTCGTTGTAAGGTTGGGACGAGAAAATTGTTACTCACTGGGCATTAGTTACAGTCAAATTATAAAAACTTACATTTGTTTAAATACCCCTTGGAGGCCAACACGAGTAGATAGACTGTAAAGCTTTAAGCTCCTACAATTGGTATGATTTCTACACAGCTCCATAAATTAGGTATCTATAAATTTTCTAACTCAAGCTCTATTTTTGCACGCTGTTTGTTAGTCATGAGGTCATCAAGCCGTCTGACTTTTCCTTGAAATCGTGCAAATTTCTTTAAGCAGTTCGAGGAGGAAATTCCCCGTGGTTGAATTCTGATGAATCCTCTGCTGAACATTATTTTCTTCATACCTCATCAAAGATGTTTGTCCTGACAATGCACAATTAAGAATTATTTATTTTTCACCTCTTTTTACTGTTACCCACATGCTGTAACATACATGTATTTTGTGTGTGAAAGCGGAAAGTTTTTGGACATAAATTATGCTTGAATCACAATTGCATGTTCTTGCACAAACATTTTATTCTTGTACACATATGCACCACTTGGCGTTACATGGTGTAACAGGTTATTACATAGTTCTAAAGGTTTTTTTCAGGTTGTTACAAGGTGTTATACATGTACATTGTTATGTGGCCTTGCATGATATACAAAATTACATGGAGTTGCAAGTTACACAATTTAACAAGGTGTTATACATGTGTTAACAATTATCCTGTAAAATCTTGGAGAATATCGCCTGATACTTAGTCAATGAGAGGTAGGCTGAGTTGCCTAAACTCAGGCGATATTCTCTAAGATTGAACAAGATAATAGTTTATTATTCCATGCATTAATGACAAAGCACAATTTTCTGTGTTTATTGCAAAACATGCTGGAAAAGCCACTATTTTTTCCCATGACATACAAAATTAAGCATATCATAGGATATCTGTTGAGTACAAACGATGAATATTGAGGATGCTAGACCATATTTGGAAATTGTCACAATGTGTTACCAGTGTTACAAGATTTTATACACTGTTATGTGGTGAGTGTGACAAAATGCAAGGTGTTCCATGGTGTTGTAGGGTATTATATTGTATCGTATGGTTTTGTGTGGTGTCATATGGAGTACGTTACATTTGGTGTTATACAGTGTGACGGTGTTAAACGGTGTGACAAAATAGTTGCAGGGGGTTACAGAATGCAAGCAGCAGCCTATTGTAAGAAGCTAGCAATATTCACTATGGGCCAATTTATTTAAATAAAGTCTAACTTAGTCCAAGGCTTAAGACAATCAGTGGGCCTTCAACTCTGCTTATAAGTTGTCTACTTTAAGTAGATAAACAGTTTTCTAGTCTGAGATTCAAGCCTTCTTTTTACTGTCAGTAGCAGACAATGTTTAGATATCATTGTTGACAAAATTGAAAATGGCTTAGAATGAGGTTTTGTTAATTAACACCTTCTAATAACTATCTTTTAATAACCGACCCTATGTTTTCTCACATGCCAGCTAGTTAATGAAATTTTTTTTATAGTGGAGCCCACTATATGACCAACCCGATTAATATGACCATCCCATTGTTACAACCACTTTTATGTGGCCCTGAAACAAAAGCCCACTGATTTGCTCATCTGAAAATCCCTTTCATCTGACCACCCATTTGACCAATGACCATCTTTAGGAGTTCAGTCGTTATTAAATTTTTCCTTTAATAAGTTTGCAAAATTACCCTGTTGATATGATCAGTCAAAATGCCTGGTGAGACTGCTGAGGTGTTCTGAATTGATATGACATCTGGCAAATGAGTTTTCAATGAATACATATCACCTCTAAATATAAATGACAGCCCTAAGTATAATACCAACCGTAATTGTAATACAAATCAACACTAAATGTAATACTAACCGTAAATGTAATAACTTACCCACACCACAAGTGTAATATACTTTCACAATAAATGTAATACACCAACCAACTGTAAATGTAATAATATTCACCCCTAAATGGAATAACATTAACAGAGTACTATAAAACCTTCCAACAGTTAAATGTTCTTTAAGTCGTTTTCTCCTATCTTTTTTATTGGCCAAACACTTTTTCTCTTGCAATCAAATTTTGATGGCCAGAAGGTGGTCATATTAATGGGGTTCCACTGTAGTGTGAGACATACCAAATTTAGATAACTTTTTCCTACAAAATGAAGGTGCTGGTTTGCATGTCAGCTTAAATTGTGTCAGGTTCCAAACCTTATCCATGGGGGAAATGTCACTTAGTTCCTCCTCCACCTCCCTTGGATTTTCCATTTTTCACCCCCAGCATCTCAGGAAAGTTAGTGGGTTTTAGCAAGAAA
>JAEMWC010000593.1:415000-420000 GCA_016490735.1 Pachyseris speciosa
AAATACTCTATCTGTAGACCTGTCTGGATTCACAGACCATGGAAATATGAATTACTCTAGATGTTGTCCATTCAGGAATACCCAAACATACCAACACGAACACACAGCAAATATTGAACTTTCAAACAAATCAGGGGGGTCCCAGCCAAGGTCAGCAGAAATTCTGAAACATGTCCACAGCAAGAAATCACGACAATGTAGGGATCCTTTTGTGACTGCATACAGCTTTCTGGAGTTCGTGACTTTTTATTTTGTTTTTGTTGCTATTATTAGTGATTAAATTATCTTGATTTTCTCAAATATCATATGAATAAATGAACACGTAGGCGTGGATTAGTTTTCACATTTATGGTTTGGTTGGGCTAGGCAATTGTATCACACGTTAAACAATTTGCTACGTGTTTGTGACTCTTCAGTGTCTCTAGGAAATTGGGGCCAGCAATATTCGCCACAACAACAATCAAACTAGTAGACAAAACAATTCGGAACTCACACAATTCATGTGCGGGCGAACTTTGAACCTTAAACAACAGGAATAAGAATTGTAAACATCAGCTTCATAACACTATTGTCAAGAGAAAATAAGAATAAGAAAGTGAATATTTAAGTAGGCTAGAGCTGAAAATGAACATACTAATTAGATGGCTTTAAACAAACACTTCAGCGCAAATTGAGTCCGTTTGCACGTTCAGTTTTGGTCTAAGTGTGCTATCATTCATGAGATGCTATTCATACACAAATTCTTGCATGTCTTTGCTTTAGCAAATCTCTTTTATACGTTACATCTAGAATGTTAGCAAGTAAAGAACATGTAATGCTAAAAGGTTTCTTGTTAACTACATGATGTTATGAATTTCCCACTTGAAATAAAGCCTTTTAGTTAATTCATAAGGAAAATGCTACTGTATCTTAATCTCATCGCATCCATGGGTGGGGCATTTGCACACATCCCTAAGTAGCACTCCAGGGTTTTGCCATTTGTAATTATAATAATATTGTTTGAAAAGAACATTTTACAATCCGAACAAATGCTTGGAAAGGGGATGGTCACACTTAGAATTGACTGAGTCTTGGGTTCATGTAGCTCACTTCCAAAGCTCTTTTGAGAGAATTATAAATGTAGGTGCTTATTGCTCTTCTAATTGAAAAAAGAACAACATTGCTTTAAAGTAATCAAACTAATAGTTATTCTTGTATTCAATAAGGATGCCAATAGATGGGGGGTAAGAACAGCTTAGCTGTTATCTGGAACCCCTCACCTCCAGATTTGCCTGGGAAATGCCTGGAATGACTTACCAGGATATATTGTACATGCAGAACCATTATCTGTTTTTAAGAGAAGACTTAAAATTTACTTGAATATTTATTGAATAAATAGCAATCAATTTTTATCTAGTTCTAGACATATTTTCGTAAGTTTTTAGTTAGGGAAATTGTTTTTATATAGGGTTTACCTCACGATTTCCCTATTCAGGATGTTTTTGTATTTATGTTTTAAGCCTCCTGAATAAATGTTATGTTTATGTTTATGTTATGTACCTGCATGCTCTGGGTAATGGGTTGCTGATGCAAAGTGTTACAGAGTGACTTAAAGTGTCCAGTGTTGCTGGTCGTCACTGTATTGTACAATGTTGTGTGGTTAACTTCAGTGTGTTATTCAGTATTAATAAAGGATCGTGCAGGGTGTTACATGATATGCAGTGTTACCATGGTTAGATACTGATAGTATTGCAGGGTATTAAACAGTGTTCAAAAATGATAAAAGTGACAAAAGCAGTTACAGTGATGATTTTGTGTGGACACTGATCTGAGAGGCTGGGGCATGATAAAATCCAGAATTCAGTAATCTTGTTGAATCATGATCTTGAGTGATCATGATTAGCCTGTATTTATATCAGTCATGCTAGCACTTGCTTTGAACGAGGCAGTTACTTATGTTTCTAGATAACTGAGAATATGCTTGTCTCTTGTGAGTGGTTGAATAGCTTGGTCAGAGCAAGGATGTTATTTAAGAACAGGATCATCTTTACTGAATCTCTCAAATGGCTGCAATCTAATGTTCCGGGTTTGTTCGAAAAACGTGTAGACAATTGGCTGTATGGCTACAGGCGGAATTTTTTTTAAAATCTTAATTATAAAAGACTATGGAAGATCATGACTAATTTGTAACTTCCTATTTTGTTTTCTTGTAGACTGGAGAAAGTATGGCAAGACAATAGCAGTAAATGAGACCAACATAGATTTAAAAATATGGTGAGTGAGACACATAGTACGATTATTTAATGTTCTGTCTCAGGTAGACACCAGACACATTGATATCTTTTCCTTCACTATACCCATAGATATAATTCTGGAAATGAAGATCTTGTCTCTTTGTTTAATTTCTAAGGTGTTTTTCAACTCAAACTGTAAAATGCGATTAATGGAGCATGTTATGCGCAGTACATACATGTGTTGCTAACTGAGAAATGACTGTGAATCGACTGTGAACTTTCTGCATATGAAAAAAAGAAAGCCTCGACCGGTACTGTAGGGATTCAAACCTTGCAGACCTTTGCAAATTTACTTGAAGCAAATGAATATCCTCGCCAGTTGAGATCTATCCAGCTACAGAGCAGGCCAATTTAATGTTATGATATGCCCATTAAATGTATAACTGAATGTAGAGATATACGAATATGTGGAAATAATCACATATATGTGAGCAACATGTATGCGCAACACTCTATCCAGTTAATCTAATCAAGCCAACTGGAGAGCAGGCCTGAGTGTTAGTTCTTAGTAGCGCTGCCTTGTTTTAAAACCTTGAAACCCCGACATAAATATTGCTTTATCTCCGTCGCCCGATTTAATGTCGCCATAGTCAAAGATCATTGCTACAGATGCATTAAATATGTGATTCTCGCGCTAAGAGCTCTAGACAAAAAAAATTCGTCGTAAAAGACCTAGCTTTTTTGTTGATCTTTTTACGTATCTGTTCAATGTGGTCCTCCCATCTTAAGATTTAAACCCAAGTATAGGAATGACAGAATCTCTTCTAGGTGGCTTTCATCAGGAGAAAAAAGAAATGAGTCTACTCTACTGAGTCGTGTGTTACTGCCTATTGGCATGAATTTCGATTCATATCTCATCCAGGCAAAAACGTAGCTCAAGTGAGTGTCCTTCAGAGATTTCACGGAGAGATACAAAACGGGATTGTCAGTATGTAAAGTAACTTCACATAATTCCAGGGCGTTAGACGAGTCGGTGATATTAATTGTAAACAGGAGCAGAACCATTATCGACCCTTGAGGCACGACTTGGTTAAGACAGTGGCTGAGTTGAACAGGGTGTTGTTACAAAAGGTCACCTGACTTGTGTTGTATAGACACTGAGGACTCAAACCAGTCCCGTGCTGTACTATTCATGCCAGTGCTGGTGATCTTGCACAGAAGGATGGTGTGATTGACTCATTGTCGAATTTTTTTTTGTATAATATAAATATATATATTTTTTATTTCTTACAAACACTGTACTCAACAAATCGACTTGCACTAGATTACTTAATTACATCTGTCCTACTTACAATTTTTCTAATAGAGAAAGGAACGGTTTCCATACAGAATAAAACTTGTTCATTTGACCTTTTGATTGTGCAATAGCTTTTTGTACAATGATCTTATTCTTAACAAAATCGAAAAACTGAGATAGGCTTAAAGCCGGGTTGGTCTCTCTGCGGGATAGTAACCGTATAGTATACTTAGCACATCTACAGTGTAGGAGTAACCGCTCTGAGAGTTCCACCAGCTAATAGCTTTGAGCCAAAAATCGTGAATAGTATTACACTCAACTAACATGTGGGGCAAGGTTTCTAATAAATTGCAATAGTTACATAAAGGGGAATTTAATATTTTCATCATATATAAACCTATTACCATGCGGTAAAATGTTATGAATTATTTTGTACTGAAACATGCTTAATTTCGTTTCTTTAGTTACATTAAAAGGAAGTAAATAAATTGCTTTGATTGCTTTGTCATACTCTATTCCTAGTCTACATAACCTAGAACTTGCGAAAGGATTGCAAAATTTATTTTGGATGAGCAAATTGCGGATACTTTTACAAGTACCTTTGTTAAGAAATGATTGATCATGTTTATTTGTTTGTTGGTTATTTAAATTAGTGCCAGATCTTAGAATTTGCTTCCATTTATTAGGTATCTAAATTAAAAACCTATGGTGTCGGAAGCATTTCGTCTAACTGGTTTAAATCATATTTGGGTAATCGTACGCAAAAATGTTTTGTTAACGGTTCCCTCTCTAATAGCCAACCTCTAACATGCGGTATTCCTCAAGGAACAATCCTTGGACCTCTTCTCTTCATACTCTTTATAAATGATCTACCAAATTGTCTCGTTAATTCACATCCCAGAATGTATGCAGATGATACGCATTTGACTTTTGCCAGCAACAATGTTGTGCATCTAGAAGAAAGTATGAACGATGAACTAACTAAAATTACTGAATGGTTAATAGCAAATAAACTCACTCTTAATAAGTCAAAGACTGAGTTTACATGTATGTTGATAGGCTCAAGGCCAAGGTTGAGTACTTTTAATAGAACCCCGTCTCTCACTATCGATAGTAATTCTATAAAACAAGTTGAATTTACGAAATCCCTTGGTGTCTATATCGATGACAATTTAACTTGGAACGTACATATCGAGAAAATGTCAAAAAAAATTGCTTCTGGTATTGGAATCCTAAAGCGAAGCAGGTCTTTTGCTCCCTTTGAAACACTACTATGTATCTATAATGCTTTAGTTCAACCTCATTGCGATTATTGTAGTGTCGTATGGGGGAACTGCAATAAATCTCTTGCCACTAAACTACAAAAACTACAAAATCGTGCTGCGGGTTTTTTGATCTCTTCTTCCTACGATGCCAATGCTGATGAACTCTTTTTAAGACTTGGCTGGAAGAAACTTGATCTTCAACGAAAATTAAAAACAGCCACTATG
>JAEMWC010000593.1:425000-450000 GCA_016490735.1 Pachyseris speciosa
GTATGTAGATTTTTATAAAAATAAGTTTAAAATGAAACGTAAATCAGTCTATTATCGGAAGTATCATTTGATAAACAAAATAGATACCCCCTGTAGTAAAAATGGAAGACAATTAACTTTCATGAATAAGGAAAAAATAATAAAGATTTTTGAAGAGATAGAAAATGTTTTACCGCAATTGGATGAAAAACGTAAAAAAATAGTGAACATTGATTTTATTCTAAAAAAAATATTCACTATGATGAAATTGGATATTGAAGGTGATATTAAAATCACTAAATAAAAAAAACATTAATTGATTATGAACAGTATTGGCAAAAAATATTATCATTAATTGGAGATAAAATAGAAACTATAATTCAGAAATAAAATATTTGTCATATTTCTAAAAGTATTTGTCTATTATCGGGCTATTATCGACAATGAAATCATCTATATTATTCATTGTTACATGTGCATGTGCATGTGACTCGGATCATATTCTCCACTTCGCAACATATTTTTTACACTATTTAATAGATGCTGGTAAGTTTGAAAAGCGTATACACACTGCTGTATTTTTAGATCTAAATTTTTATGTTTCATCCATCCTTGAATCAACAGTGCTGTTGTACTTATTGCAACTAAACTAATTCCAGAAGTAGCAATAGCTGAAACAAGGCCCCCAGACGCGAAAATAACAGAAAGTGAATTTCCTGCTATTTTCCATTTTTTGAATCTCTTTATTGCTTGTTTGTATGCCCAACATTTCCTGTGATACGTTTTATAATAAGACTTTAATTCGTCAACTTGTTCTTTTGAAAGTTTGGCTGAAACATGGTTCCAGCCGAATATGCTTTTACGACGGATTGTCATATAAATATATTATATGGTTATTCTTTTGCAAATACAATAAATTAATCCAGAAATCTGGCCACATAATGCAGATCTTTTCATAAATCTTGGTGTAATATTCTCTGCAATGGAATATAGATATCCCCTGTCTAACAAATAACGATTATGAAATCTCCCGAACACATCATGCATAATGCTATGTGAGTGTAATATATTAATCCAGCCAAGTGTTCTTTCGAAAAATCGTGTCATACAGCCATTTCCAGGACCAATAAGGCCCATTTCATAATCATGTAACTGCAAAATGTTGTTAATTGAAAGTGTTGTTTGAAATGCTTGAAATACAAATATTGGTACACTAAAGCTGATTTCAAAATTACATCATTAACTTGGATATGTTGTTTGGTTTCATCGAAAAAATATTTGACATATTTGATTATATCTTGTATCATATAATAGTTATTTATACTAAGCGTCTATTTCAATTAATAAACAAATAATAGCGTGAGTGACAAGATAGTCATTATTTTGTTCTATACCATTGATTACAATGCCAATTTTTATCTCGGTGCCAGGAGCTGAACCATTTGCAGAAGCCGAAATTGAGTAACATTTAATTCTACTGGGTACAGGCAAACAAAAACCATAATTTGCTTGAATTTCAGTTCCGTTTCCCCAACTGAATTCATAATTTCCTGAATTAATAGATCCCGACTCTTCAGCATATATACAGATAATTGGTTTTTTATCTATTCTAAGACCATTATTCCGTTCCAATGTGTGGTTAAATATACCCATATAATATTATTTTAGATTAATTCATCACTATCTCTAATTTTATCGCGACATCAAAGAATTTGTATTTGGATGAGAATAATCAATGATCATATATCCTCTATTCAATGTTTTGTTTACACTCGCTGTTCTTATTCTTTTTGATAAAGAAGATATCCTATAAGTATAAATCGTAGTTGGAAAAGTAAGTGCATCGGTATTTTCTCATTTATTTTTTATATACAACATACCGGGATATGTTCCTTGAATTATATACATATTTTTAATATAATATCCATCCAAAACAATAAAATACTTACTACCGTTCAATAATACCGGTTTTAGAATATTTTTATTGTGACCACCAGAAGCTTCACAAAATCCACTAATATAATATATATTCTTTTTTATTCGATGACCGTTTAAATCTAGATCACCTCCTAATTTCGGCTGGTAAAGAGAAAAACCACCTAAATTGAGAGCTGTCTCCATAATTACATCTGTAACGCTTGAACGAAAGAGATTTAAGCCACCGTTATGATTTCTATCGCCATTCAAATTTAAATCACCACCAAGTTTTAACTCTTTTATTAAATAGCTGTTCAAATTAATATTATTTAGCATCGTTAATTCGCCGTTTTGACCATCAAATAAGTTTGATGAATTATTTATTAAAGCATGGCCGTTCAAATTTAAATCAGTTTGCAATTGAATTTTTTCACTCACTATTTTATAAGCTTCAACAAAGTCGTAAACACTCGATGGAACATTTACAGCTTCAAAACCAATACCATATACAACACAAGGAACATTGTATTTATTTGGATAAGTCGGGTTGACATTAATATGTATCCTACAATATAAATATTCGGGCGGTGAACTTGCTGAGGGTTTTTCAATCCATAGTAGATATCTCGAATGGTCTTCATTTCTGTTATCAAACTTCCTCTCTATAGTTTTATGAATTGTAATTCCACCAGTTGCACTGAATGTTACACTACTCAAATTCATTCCTTCATAATCAGGAAATAGCCATTCTAAGATGAAGGTATATTTTCCATTTTTTATTGAATACATATTGAATCCAATTCTCGCTCTGTATCTATGGTCAGCTTCTTTATTCAAATCTACATCGATAACTTTTTTCAAAATTATATGCGGTGAAAGAGATAAATTAGTGTAACCTTTAACTTTCAAGCCGTATTCAGTACTTACTTCATCAATATCATTCATCAAATATTTGAAAACCTTTTTTCGGGTGTGTAGCGGATGTAATATGACTTTTATCAAGTTGATCCTTATTCACAGCATCAGTTCCAATTTCTCCCTCCTTCAAGTCAATAATTGTATTCCCTCCGGCTTTCAAGTCTGCAGTCATCGCGTTTGATCCATTTAGTAACAAGGCCGCCGATCTGATAGATTGTGAAGCTTGATTTAAAACTCTAAAATTCACTACATCGGTTTCATTCGCCACATCCGCCACATTTGTCACTTTTTTCCCACCCATTGACAGATCGCCATACATCATAGTCGAACCGTCTCGTTGAAGAAAATACTCGTCAGTATATCTTTTTGTAACTGCATCATCTAAATTTACGGGAGGAGCAAGATCGATAATAGCATTATTGTTCATATTTAGATCTTTTTGAGCAATTGCATCTAGTTTAATCCGTAAGCCCTGATCAACATATTTTTTGTTAACGGCATTTTCAGGAGACGTATTGTTGTCAGCATCTTTTAAATCTTCAATTGCAAATCCCGCCATGTTCAGATCGCCGAGAGCCGGTTCAGTTCCATCTCGTTTTAAACAACTTGCAATTTGATTTTCTACATAAACTTTATTTGTAACATCGAGGTTATTTATTGGATTATTCAAATTGGTAGTAAGATTTTGCCCCATATTAAGGTTTCCTGTCATTGCAATACTTCCGTCTTTCTTTAAGAAGGCTGAATGTTGACTTCCTGATATATTATGATCCACATACTCTTTTGTTGCCACATCTTTTAATCCCGTAGGATTTTGTACATTGATAATTTTGTGAGTATTTCCCATGTCTATATTCCCATTAAAAACAACATTCCCATTTTCTATCCCAAAAACTGGATCGTGCACCAGATGAGATAATTGTGTATGAAAACCATAGGCACCATAAACAATAAGATGGGTTTTAGTGTTGGGTGCGGGAGCTGTACTAGAAAGTACTACCTCAATCAATGTCTGACCACTTCCTGTTTTGTCGATTTGAAAATTTTTTTTATGTAACCATCAACACGAGGAGTTTGAGAAAAAGCTTTTTGAAATGTCTGTCCTGCGATACGTATATTAACGGTAGGAAGAGACAATTCGATTGTAGCTTGTTGTGGGTCCGATGGTGAATAAAACTCAGAAACAAAAGAGTACTTCCCATTACTCAATGAAGAAATATCGAAACGAATTTTAGATACAAAGTCACCACTTTGTTTAATCAAAAAGGAAAAAGCTGATTTGTTTATTAGATAAGGTGATCTATTGAAATCTTCAATTTGTAGGTTTTCCATGTTCTGTATTACAGTAGACTTTGTTCTATCCTTTAATAAAAAAGCAAATGGGTTGAGTTGAGTACCTGAAGCAGCCAAACAGTATCGGTCACAAATTCACGTGTTGTGCTATCATTTTTATCTACCGGCGTCGCTACATTTGTCAAACGTTTGTTTTCGATATCGTAATTTTGTCCATCTTTAGTCAATTTGAAACCTATACCGGGGAGGCCTCTTTGACCCCTTTTTCCCGAACCTGTTTTTATATGACCAACATGATCTTGACCTGGTAAAAAGTTGAATATTCCCATATACTATTAGATTAGATATTACCATAAAAGTTACGCTTCACCGTTTTCATTGGCTTGTCAACATAACAGAAAGAATATGGTTTTTTAGTTGCTTCAATGTACTTTTGTTTTTCAATTCCAAGTTCCTGGGAGATCAAGTTTCTTTCTCCCGATGATGGGGAGTCATATAGACAGAAATGGCTACAATTAAGTCTAATGGCTTTTGGGCACCCGTAGAATGACTGTGTGAGATACACACATGACGCGTTTCGATGGCGCCCTTGAATAAAATAGTTTATAATTTGATCTTGTTTTTTATCAGTTACAAAATCATCAAACACAATTAACCGCTGCAAATCAGTGTCTTGAAGTTGTTCGACAGGTAAAATTTTATCTTGACTGCAAATTAAAATGGGATAACCAACTTGTTTGCTTATTTTATCCATTTCCTGTTGTAAATATTGGTATTTGTCTTGATCTAAATTTTTAGCGTATAAATGTATCTGATTGTAATACACCAAAGGTTGCATAATTAAGTGTAAAAATAATGTAGTCTTCCCTGATCCTGAATTTCCGGCAAGCAACATTCTAAATGTATCTTTCGGCATATACAGATATAACTCTCTGAAAGACTTGTTTGAATTCTTAAAAATGTCATAGTTTGGTATTTCCATATAGTAATAGTTTAGATTAGTCTAACATAATTGTATATGGATATAGAGCGAATGAAAAGACTTCTTCAAAGCGGAAAGCTGGAAATAAGACGAGAGAAGTTCGTGAGGTTATCAAGACTTATGAAAACGCAAAACAGGATGCATATGATACAACATCGGAATTATTAAAACCTTCTATTGATGTTCAGATGAAGGTTAAAACAACTATTGACGATAAACAGGATAAAGTTATTGAACAGTTGAAACAAAATCAAAAAGCATTGACAAGTGGATTTGAAGATCTTATTCTTTTAAAGTGCATATCACCCCAAAATATTTTTTCACTAAAATGAACCTTTCCACCAGTTCGAAACGCGTTTCACCTTTCGTTTCTCTTTTTTACCAATTGCTAACTGTTTATAGTATTTCAAAGTTGCGAAAAATTGAGCATCGTTGTTTCACGACCGAATCAGAAGGGGAGTGGGTCTATTCCTGGGTTGACGTCACAAACTGATTTGCATGCATGTTTACAAAGACTTGATGCGATGCAAATCAGTTTCTGACGTCAACCCAGGAATAGACCCACTCCCCTTCTGACTCGGTCGTGAAACAACGATGCTCAATTTTTCGCAACTTTGAAATACTATAAAAAGTTAGCAATTGGTAAAAAAGAGAAACAAAAGGTGAAATGCGTTTCGAAGCAGTGCAAAGGTTCATTGTAGCGAAAAAATATTTTGGGGGGATATGCACTTTAAACACAATACCTGCATCGGAACATACGGAAACAACAAAATTACCAATTGACTACAAACCGAAAATGATGGCTTATATTGATAAAAAGTCGCCTTATAAGGCAGATATCGATAAGGGTTTTACACCAGATGAATTGCAAACATTAATAAAATACAACTTAGTACCCCCATCAAAACTTTTAGATATGCAAATGGGTGGAATAATTAATATTAATGACTATGAAGCAAAAATTGGTAAGTTAACCAAAGATCTTGGACGTCAAAAAGGTCAACTATCAAGTAGCAAAAAAATGAGAGATAAAAATAAAGAAGAAGTATATGAATTAACACAAGACATCAAAACATTACAAAAGTATCGAAAAAGAATTGATCTTATTGAAGAAGGCTCAAAAACACTTGGTAAAGGTATTAGAAAGAGAAAACAAATTGGAGCAGGTGTTGTTTATTATAATGATGTGGGAGACTTACTTTCACGACTCCAATTACTCGGAGGGTCTATTTTTGCTGGGAATGATAGTTCAAGTGTTAGAGACGAATTTGTGAAGATATTGCATGTGTTAAAAAGATTGAATATCATCGATAATGAAGAGCTTAATAAAATAATGATGAAATATCTACTCTAATAGTATATGACAGAAATATCATTGCGATTCAACAGTAAAAATAGAGACAAAGAAGGCGTTAGTCTTAGTCATGATTTTACAAAAATATTTAATACTCCTCTGAAATTATCAAATGAAATGAAGTATGAAATGGCTGTAAAAACTATCAATATGACATACAGTTGGTACAATATCAGACAATCTTTTGGAAACAATAAAATTAAATACAGTCACGACAAAGGTGTAAATTGGGAAACAATTACTTTTGTAGATGGTATGTATTCTTATGATGATATCAATAATTATATCCACGAGTATATGAGAAAAAATAACCATTTGGTTGTCGATGACCCGGATGATGCTAAAAAGAAGTACGGCGTCAATATATTTTTCGTTTTATCAACATATCGTATTTTGATTGAACTTAATGAAAATTGTCGTATCGATTTAAGAGATCTTGAATTCAGAAAACTTCTCGGTATTGATTCAAAAGTAGTTTTGACCACAGAATATGGAACAACACTTCCTGATATTACAAGAGGAGTAGACGAAATTTATATAAATTGTGACAGTCATAGATTCGATCGTAGATGGTAATTCTACATCAACTATCGCTGTTATTGCAATTACCAATTTAGTCAGATCTTTACCCTTCACTTACAAACCTCGTTTTCTTTCATATAACCCAGTTTCAACACATACTATCAGTTCAATGTGCTTTTATGTCACCGATTCTTCTGGAGCATCAGTTCATCTGAATGGTATAGATTGGTATATTGAGTTATTTCTAAGAGGGACAGAATTATGAAACCAAATAGTATATGAAACGATTTGAATACAAGAAGTATAGTGAAGAACAACAAGGTGAGGGGGTCTTGACAGACATTATCAAAACAGTTGGAACAAAAGCAGCTGAAAAAACAGCTTCAACAATTGGTGATTATGCTGGTAAAAAAGCGGGTGATAAAATAATTGAACGTTTAAGCAAGAGAAAGACAAAACCAACAATAGCAACAAAACCTTTAACACAAAATGAAGTGACTGAAAGACTCAGTCAGCTTCTCTCAGGTGGCAAGCTTAAAAAGAAATAAAACTTTATCTAACCCATTAATATATGTCAAACTATCGAGAATCAAAATATATTGAACGATATGAAGATATTGTCTTTGAACTTGAGACGGCATTAAATACTGTTGTCGCAAATAATGCTCATCAGAAGAAAACTGGTTATCGTTTCGTTGTTGATAACAGTGGAGAAACTACACCATTTGATTGGTTCAATGCCCGTTTGGAAGTTGATTTCATTGTAAAGAAACTTGCGGATGGAGCTGATATAGCTGCTAATGATCACAACGGTATGGTAAATTCCGCTTTCTCTCTTATCTATCACATTAATGTAAAAATGAATGGTGTTGATGTTTATGAATGTAGAGATGCTAATCAGGCGTCAAATATCAAAACCTTGCTCGAGTATTCTCAAGGATTTGCTTCATCACAGGGGACAAATGAGTTTTTCTATCTCGACACAAATAGACACGCTGAAGAGAGGACAGCGAACGCTAATTATAATAAGGGGTTCGCATCTCGTAAACTGTTGTTGGATGGCGCCAATGGAAAAGTGAATGCAGAAATACCGTTGAATAGATACGGATTTTTCAAGAGTTTGTGGAATGAAATTTTACCTAACTCGAAAATAGAGTTGAACTTGACACTTGAAAGTGATGCAAATTTAATTTGGCAAGCCGCAGATGATTGTCGTGTTGTACTCACCAAATTTCAGTTAATAGTTCCTCGCATTATTTTCAATGCAAATGGAAAGTCATTATACATGGACAAATATCTCGATACAAGAAAGTGGACCTATATGAGAGAAATGGTTGAGAGAGGTCATTCAACCAGACAACAGACAGCTAATTTCCGTATTTCAACAGGAATAAACAAACCGAGACATGTATTTGTTTTCATAATCAACGACGCAAATAATGAATCTCAGACAGCCAATAAATTTTTATACAATACGTTTTCAGTTTCAACTGATCCGAGAACAATGACAAGTTGTCACTTGGAGGTTGGGAATGGAATTGATTATCCTGAGGTCCACTATAAACCATCAACAGAACCATCAAGAGTATTCAGGGATGTTTTGAAATATGTCGATGCTGTCAATGAATTCAGTGATTCTACCTTGCTGAACAGGGGCAACTTCGGTTCCATATTCCCATTCATTTATTTCGATTTAACGAAACAGAAACAGGATATCAAGGATGGTATGACTAAACTGACATTCAAATACACTTTGAGTGGAGGAACAGCAACAGATTATAGTGTGTACGCATACACCGAATGCAAATATGGCGGACCATTGAGTCGGTGCCTGGGACGAGTCGCATGAAAGCGAGGCTAGTCAGGCTTCGCTGTCTTGTTTTGACATCTCCAGAACGTCTTTCTTCGTCGTCGATTTGGTTCGTCTTGTTTCGCCATCCCTGCGCGTTTTTGTATTCCTGAATGCCACCAGAAGGGATTGAAATCTTCTACAGAAGAGAAAGTATTTTTCTTCAGTTTCCCCGTTGGCCTCTGAGGGGAAAACAGACGAAGGAAAGGAGTTCACGATCGCCGAAGGAACTGTTTAAGTTGAGCCTGGTAGATCTTAGAAAATGTGTAAGCGATCGCATTTACCTACGAGTCGTTATTTGGCTCAATGCTTCTACTGGTTTCAAAGACGGGGCAGTTGAAGTTCATTCGCTTGGTTATTACACCGTAGTATTTGTTTCCTGCAATTCCGTGCGAGTGGACGCGGACGGGTTTAACAAAAACTTCTATTGGGACAGAGGATGTCTTTTGAGAGGAGTTTTTCTTCACCTTGGGGAAGGTACTGGCCATGCAAATCGTTTTGGAGCACCACCAGACACCACGTAAGCTCGTCATTTAACCGATTTTTCCAAGATCTTCTATCCTGAAATGATGATGTAGCAAACAAACTTTAGTTCCCGCGGCGATTGTGAACTCCTTTTCTTCGTCTCAGCGAATTGCATTAATCCACTATTTTCCCTTAGAGGTGGAGGGTGGAAGATTTTTATCCTTTCTCGAGGCATTCAGAAACACAGCGACTCGTAGGCACAGCGAAATAAACAGACCAGATCTGCAACGAACCGAGACTTTTCTGCAAAACAAAACATCAAGGCCTGACTAGCCTCGATTTCATGTAGCTCGTCCCGGGCGCCGACCGAGTGGTCCGCCATATTTGCATTCGGTGTATTGGTCCTCTATGAACAGGATATTGAAATGAGAAAGACTGATGGAAAATTAATTCTGAGATCAATGTAAGGAAAAACTATCTCAAATACAATTTAATCTAATTATATATTATATGACTACTTATCATCCTCATGGAGTGACACTTTCACCGGGTCAGAAAGAAAAGCTTGCAAAAGCATTCAAAACAAATTCAGCTGTAACAATTAAATTATCAAATGGAGAATTGGTTGGTAATGATCAACTTATGTTGACAAAGACACAGATCAACAAACTGATTAAAGCTAAAAATATGAATAAAGGATCAGACATCAATATATCTAAAACGCAAATCAGAAAAGCTGTGGTTCATGGTGGTTCTCTTTGGACAAGTCTTTTTTCACTTGGTGCAAAAGCAGTCCCAGCTCTGGCAACAGGTGCACTTTCAGCTCTTGGGAGTATGGGAATTAATAAACTATTTGGAAAGAAACAAAAGGGAGGCTTTCTCATTCCAAACAGCAAGATCAGTCAATTGATAAATTACAAAAATATGTTGACTAAAAAACAGAAAGAAGATCTTATCAATGCGATGCAGTCTGGAGGACAACTTGTTATAAATCCAACAAAAACTCAAATTGGGAAAGGTATTGGAACAATATTGGCGAGTATTGGAATTCCCCTTGCCATTGAAGCAATTAAAAAATTAACTGGAAAGGGTTTACACGTTGAACATAGTCGTCCAAAGACGATCATTGCCCGTACATGTTCCTCATCATGTTCATGTTCCTGATCAAAGTGGTGGAAAACATAATTTGATTCCATGGCAATCACCACCCGTCCTAGGCACATGGGAAAACCCAATTGGTTTTGGAATGAAAAAAAAAAGATCATCCAAAGGAAAAGGTCTTCTGTTGGGCAAAAACAGCCCTTTCAATTCAATCCCTATACTAGGAACAATACTCAAAGATTCATAAATAAACCATTATCTAACTTTGATTTATTGGATTGGGTGGAACAACGGCATAAAACATTTTAGAGGAGTAATTTCAAGGGACTCTTTACCGAGACAAATCAGAAACAAAGAATGTGGAATCGTCAATCTTGACAGGAAAATTGGCAGAGGAACGCATTGGGTGTGTTATCGTAATTTTGTTCGTGATAAATATTGTGAATACTTTGACTCTTTCGGACTAATGATGCCCATTGAAGTTCAAAGATATATGGCTACAAGCAAAAAACAACTCGTATACTCGGGAGATGAAATACAAGAACGTGATTCTGTTTTGTGTGGATACTGGTGTTTGTACTATCTTCTCGAGAGACAAAAAGGTAGATCAATTCTAAATACAATACATAATTCCAAATTCAGTTCAACAGATGCGAGTGTCAATCACAGATTCATCATAGACTACTTTGAAACTATATAACTTAAAACTATGAGTAAATTGGTTCAGATTAGAGTCAAATTAACCAAGAATCAAAGAATTAGAATTCAAAATAATGAGAATCAAACTATAGTCATAAGATTGAAAAAGAATTGTCTACACAGGGACGATATTCTGCATGTTTGGGAAACAACGAGAATTATGTTAGAAGAACGAAGATTTCGGCTTAAAGGTATTGACATAAAAATATTCCCTAAACAAGACATTGAAGAAAGAAATGGTGATGTATTTGATGTATTAAAAATAATCTAATATAATAATATATGGTAAAATCGTATTGTATCAAACAGAAGAAAGTCACTGAATGTGTTCCAGGTAGTGAAAGATATGAAATGACTAAAAATGGTCGAACTATGCTGAAATGTACTTGTGCCGAATGTGGAATCACAAAAACTAAATTTGTTAAAAGAAATAATTTAAACTAATTAGCCCGTCTGAAGGGGCGGGCATACTAGATTCAGCCGCAGATATGGCACTTACAGGGTTTCTTCAGCATGGAGTTCCTTTTCTAGCAAAGAAGGGAGTTGAAATGGGCAGATATTATGCTTCTAAAAGCAATGAGAAACCCAAAACTCCAGCAACGTGCTATTGACTATAGTATAAAAAAGGCATCTCCCATTTTACAAAAAGTTGGCACAGAGGCTTTAAATCAACTTTCAACCAAAGTGCGCCCTAACATTCGCTATAAAACAGATAGACCAGATTTGGATAAAATAGGTGGAAATATTATTGGAGATATAATGTACGCCAAACCCGAAGATATTCAAAAATGGGCAGATTTATTTGATCCAAGATTTATATCTCAAGGAGTTCTCATTCCGAAGGCTTTCACAGATCCTAAATTTATGAAAGCATTTGGGAAAGCAATTCAGGGTCATCATGGTATTGGAGACGTCATTCAAAAAACTGCTAAGAATTATTATGGTTCTGGGATTGATATTCACAAAGCCATTGGTAAGCTACCTAAACCAAAATCAGGTTGGACTCCCATGAATCACAAATACATGGGACCATATAATCCACTTGATCAACAGTTAGAGTATGATAAAAACTCAGGTGAGGTTACAAAATGGAATGTTAAACCTTACAATAAGGTGGATGAAATAGCAGCATATCACAATATATGTCATGATATGGGAAAAAATAAAGGAGACTGCGACAGAAAAATGGTTAAATCACTTGACCAAATACCATATGGCGAAATGCCAAAATGGGGTCAAACAGCTAGATTCTTAATCAACACAAAACAGAAATTAGAAAACTGGCAAGAAAAATTAGCAGATGAATTGCACAAAACCATAAAACGCAACTTTACTCCACGGCGTGTGATTGTAAATAAAATTGATGAAATATGGGCTGCTGATCTTGTTGAAATGCAAAAATTCAGCAAATGGAATAAGGGTTACAAATATCTTCTAATGGTTATCGATGTTTTTAGTAAATATGGTTGGATTGTTCCTCTGAAGGATAAAAAGGGTGAAACTGTAACTGAAGCATTTCAAACCATCTTTAGAAAACCACAATATCTATGGGTCGATAAAGGTAAAGAGTTTTACAACAAACACTTGAAGGACTTGCTAGAGAAAAATGGGATACATATTTACTCCACTGAGAATGAAGAAAAGTCCTCAGTGGTTGAAAGATGGAATCGAACAATCAAGTCCAAAATGTGGAAGCAGTTCACTGTCCAAGGTAATACAATGTATCTCGATATGCTACCAAAATTAGTGAAAGAATACAACAACGCAAAACATTCAAGCATAAAGATGACACCCACAGAGGCTTCAAAGAAAAAGAATGAAGGAATAGTGTATTTTAATTTATACGGTGGAATGGAAACATTACAATAAAAACCAAAATTTAAAGTAGGTGATAAGGTTCGAATTAGTAAATACAAAAGAAAGACTTTTGATAAAGGTTATACTCCAAACTGGACCGAAGAATTATTTGTAATAGATAAGATCCAATACACTAATCCAATCACATACAAAATAAAGGATCTAAGAGGTGAAGATATTGAAGGGAGTTTTTATGAACCTGAATTATTAAAAGCCAAACAGAATGTTTTCCGTATTGATAAAGTCATTCGGAGGGATTACAAGAAGAAACAAGCTTTAGTAAAGTGGAGGGGATATAGTGATGATTTCAATAGTTTGATACCATTCAAAAATTTAAAGGATATGTAAGAAGATTTAAAACGATAATTATCTAACATATATCATGTGTATGCAGAAATATTCCTATAATAATAAAGAATTAGATGTATTAATAGATTGTTATCTTGATGATAAAAATGATATATGGTTCAGAGGTAGAGACATTGCTACTATTCTATAATATAAAAATCCGCAAAAAGCTATCGAAGATCATGTTGTATCTGATGATAAAATCTTGAGAGACCTCAAAATAATCACAAATTCAGGGGGTAACAAAACGTTACCTCGTGCTGAGGCCACTGATTCACGAGGTAACAAAACGTTACCTCGTGCTGAGACGGCTGAAAAAACTTTCAAATGTTTTTTTATAAACGAATCAGGATTTTATTCACTATTATTATCATCCAAAAAACAAGAAGCTGAAAAATTTAAACATTGGGTTACATCAAAAGTATTACCATCAATCAGAAAACAAGGATATTACAAGCAGTTCAACGACAGAAACAATAATATGCTATTGATTGAAAATGAAAATGATTTGCACACTAAGATTGTATCATTCATCAGAAAAAAATATGAAGATACTTTAATGATTGCTGGTCTTGGTGAAAATCAAATAAGCTCAAATATGAGAATCAAAAGTTATAACAAAGGATATATGGCTGGACAATGTGATTTAATGTTAATGAATCCAACTAGAAAACACAATGCTTTGTGTCTTGAATTTATAGTCGAGGAGGAGAAGCCAGAAAAAGTCGATCACGTAGCACCCCCACTACACAAAAGGTTTGACCCCAGATTATGTTGGCCTGATACCCATACAACATTGCTAGATCAGTCAAACTCACAAATTGTGGGGTCAGTGGTGTGCTGCACGTTGATTTCTAGAGGGGGTGGGGGTGCTTTTGGTACTACTACCAGAACTATGCTTAGAAACGTTTACAGCAATATCTCTGGAACTACTCAACCAAATAACATGAAATTTAAGTGGGAGCCGCAACTTCGGGAGAGAAATCTTTCGCAGCTGTTTATGTTGCAAAAACCGTTACCATGGCAACAGTTGCCAAGGGGATAGCCAAAAACCCTGTTTTTTGTTAAATAGTGAGGAATTTGGCAAAAAATCAATGTTTTATGCCTAAAATTGTAATTAAGTCGAAAGGAAAGATTGGTTTAGATACAGTTTCGAAGTTTTATCTCAAAAGTGCAAAATAGAGGCACAGAGGAAAACATGGTGATTGTTGTTATCAGCAAAATATGTGCAACAAGTGGTAAACATTGCTTGACAAAAGCGGCAATTTCTTGAGAACCACTTGTTTTTTTGTGGGTTGAAGATGCAAAGATGTTGAAAATTTATGAGCTGACCATTTTGCAGTCGTCATTAACTATGTTTATGTCTCCTTAGTAACGGTTGCTAAGGACCAAAATAAAATGAATAAAGCAGGTATGTCAAGGAAGAAATTTTGTCCAATCTCTGCTCAAAAGTGCACAAGATGGCACCTAAAGGTGTTATCTCGTCTCACTCTCGCACCCAAAGATAACAACAGTGTTACAATTCTGCGAACTTGGTTAGCCTAAACAGTAAACACGATATAAACAGCAAGAGATAAATAATATTTTACCAACCCTGTGGAGTCGGTTCCCGTCACCATAATTGATCTGGAAACGTCAATTAGGAATTTTTTGAATTGCTTTACTGAGAATGACACAAAACACTATTATCATTATATAACTCAACTTTTGCCAACAGGGGACCATGGTCTCGCAAAATGATGTATGCTTTGATTACAAAGACCAAAAGGTGCAACATACAGTCAAGCTTTACAAAATGTTCCCATAAAATCTACAGCTTATTCGTCATCATCACTAACATCATCTAATACAGATTGCAGTGTATGTGGGTTTTCGCATATATCGGCCATGCACCCACAAGCTTCTGTGCACGACAAGTTGCTTATTTTGCATACACAGGAAGTATACTTGCATGCCGACTTCTGGCATTTGCAAACTGTGAGCTCTCCTAACCCTTCAGGAGCTGCATCTTGTGACATAAAAACAGGCTTCAGACAGCCATCTTCCAGTTCCCATCCATTGCCAATGGGTGGTGGCAAGACCTGGAATGCTTCAAGGGATCGCTTCCAAACCATTGCCTGGTAATTAGCACGCGCGATGTGAAGTCTGATGCTATCTGATGTAGGAGGAAGACCGTCATTCCTCTGTTTCTTCTGACAGAACACCCAGTACCTATTTTAAAATTAAAATTTTGGTTAATTTCTTACTATGGAGTGGCATATTCATTAGGGTCTAGTGAAATTGTTCATCTGAATGTACAAATGACGAAAGATGCAGACAAATACATGTAACTACGGTATTGATATCATCATACCTAACATTATCTGCTGTTGTTCCTGCTCTTGATGGGGGAGCATATAGTGAACTTAAGAAGGCTTCAGCACATCTGGCAGCCTGTGGTTGTGGAGGCACCTGCTCTCCTAGGCCTGATATACGAGAGTATGAATTCTTGTTCTTCACCAGGACCTTCCATGCCTTCCGTTTTCCAATCTGATAAAGGCCACTTGTAGTATCACATCCTGTAAGGGCATGGAAGGCTGGAAGGAGCTTACAGAGGTCTTCCCCAAGCTTCTCTGTGAGGCAATGTATTGGAAGAAATCGAAGCTTGTCATTTGTCCCAGTGCGAAACCATAGCTGAATGGATCTCATATGGTGATATGCATGAATACAAAGGACGGCAACATCAGTATCAGGGGATTGAACCACGATGCGCAGGTGATCTCGAGAGCAGTCTTCAGCATGGAGAAGCATTCTCGTGTCCGCTTCCTCGTGATCAGATTTCAGATGGTGGATGGGACATTCTCCAGTTCTTGAGACTAATACTGTGTCCTTGCTATCTTCAAAGCATCCTGCTAATACTAACTTCTCGCCTGGCTTAAGCCTTCTCTTAGCAATCTCAATCCACATGGCACTTAGGAAGGTCTTCAGGTTTGTCTTGTTTACTGGATTTGAGATGAAATTGTTCCATTTCTTTGGCACTGGTGTAGCTGGACTGGATATTCTTACTTCGTAACTGGTAGAAGATCCTCGTCTGGCACGTTCATCTGCTTTGATGGAGTCCTCTTTGTCATAGCGATCAAAGATGACATCCACACGATTGCAGCCATTCTTTCCAAGTTGGGCGGTTATGAAATCGAAATACTTCCCAGCAAGTTCCCCGAATGTTGCCGAACCGGCACTCCTCACCATCTGCACAATTGCCATACCGTCTAAGATGTATGCAGTTGATAGTTCGCAAACACTATCTACAGGAAGTCTTGGCAGAACTTGCACTTCTTCCTCAAGGGCACTTAATAGCACGCTTTTTGTTGTCTTTCTTAAAGACCCATCTGTGTGTGCCAATGCGTATGGGACGGAGGAAAGTTCATACTTCAAAACCTCTCTCAAGTTTATATCCCTGGACCTTGATACGATGAGAAGTCGAGCAAACAAATTCCTGTCGTCACTCACTGTTACAAGTTTCTCGTCAGCAGATTTCATCTTAGCTTTCTTTGACAGAATTGCAAACGTTTTGATTTTTGTCTTAGTTAGTGGTTCCCAAAATCCAACTTCATTAGTGTGCATCCGTTTCTGCACAAATGACTTCATCTCTTGTGCTCCTAGGCTTTCAGCATTAAGAAGACGTTGCGACAATTCGTCTGGCATAACTACTCCTGTAGCTAGGTTTGATAATGGCACATCTTCTGTTGTATCCGCACTGAATGGATTTGACATCACGGTCTTCAATGTAGAAATCAAGTTTCTGATGTCATCGTCGTCCCGCTTCACTCTAACTTTACCACATTCTTTATGTGCCTCACCAGTTGTTTGACGAATTCCACAAATGTCTTTAATAGCGGTCGTTGTCGCTGCTCGCTCGTGTGCTGTGAGAAACCATTTCTCTAGAGCTCCTGGCCTCTGGGTTATGCCAATTATGCCACCTTTAGTTTTGGAGTCGAGATTGACACTCTGCTCCAGAGCCATGTCGGTCCATACTTGATTAAATGGCTGTGAAGATGACCTGCTGACTGGGTGACTGCCATTCATAAACTCATGGTGAACGTCTGGGGCAGTCTGCTCAAGTTGGTACATGTCCATGATGTATACTGGAAGCCAACGGGAGTAATTTGTTCTGTCCATAGAGAAGAAATGGGGTATCATGTCCGCTGTGGTCTCGAGGTGTAGCTTCCAGTTTCCTTCACGCTCTGCTCTGATAAACCTCAGGAGAAGTAGAACCATCTTGATGTAACTGTCCCAAAACTTGAACTGTGGTGAGGACCTCTCTTGCTTGAAACGACTGAACAGGATGCGAAGCTCATTACTTGTATCACATAGCGAAAGATATGAAGCTTTTCTCTCTTCCGGGGTGGATGCTCCCCTGTAGGTATGGATGTCCTTGTTCACTAGAACAGCACTGACTTCTCCCTCTTGTGCAATCCAGGAACAGAATGCCTCCCATTGCAGCCGCAGTAATGCTTCCAGCATGAGTTTGTGAGCTCTTACTCCCCGGTTGTAAGACTTCCCTTGAAGCAAAGCCATTGTTGAATTAGAGCCATAAAGGCCAGATTCCGTAAGGACATCTTCTATTCCACTCTCTTGAAATTTCTTGCCTATCACAGCTAGAAAGTTCAAGGCTATATGGAATCCTCCCATGCGAATCACAAGGTGTTTAAACTCTTCTGGGTACCTCCACTGAATTTCTTTTGCCTTGGAATATATAGCAAGATCGAATGTGACAACACCAGTACCCTGTTCAAGGCTGTCTGTCATGTCTTGGACATTTTTAAGGACAGTGTAGATGGTGCTGTATTCTGTTGGTGAGCCAGGTATCATTGGGCAGTATCCAATAGCCGTGCGAGGTACAGTAATAGTTGACATTTCAGCATTGAAAGCACTCCAACCAGGTACTGTCTGCCCATCATTTCTACTCTCAGCCGTAAGAATGTCTCTCTGGTTCAGTCTGAGAAGAAACCAAGCCAATTCTCTTTCATCGATACACTCATGGGTCTCCATTTGTGACACAAAGTACTCCTCTTGAGTTTTATCCAAGAAAGATGTTACAGCTGGACGTTTACCAGTTACACTGCATTCCTGTATGGCCTGACTCTGTACAGGCTGGTCTAACGATCTCCGTTTTGCAGAATGGTCTGCGTGGACCTTTGGAGGTGGTTTAGGGCCAAACTGCTCCCTTTGGTAGGCAACCACGGTTGTCGCGTGTGTTGTTTGCTTGCCGTCAAGGGTGTCTTCATTTAGGTCATTATTGTCGGCTGCAAACTGGATAAAGACTCCCGGCGAGATGTTGGATGGAACTACAACACCAATTTCTTCAGATCTTGCTCTGATTTCTCTTGCCCAGGCAGTGTTTACAATTTCCACTTCATCATAGGAGGAGCAGTGTCCCATTCTATTAAGAAGAGTTACCACTTCCTTAGAACCTGTGATGTGATGGAGAGTTACTGCCAGCCCAACATGTTTTGGCGTCTTCACTCTACTGTGACTAGCTGCGTGGATCAGATCTTCACCTAGCATAACAATTCGCCTTTTTTGTTCTTCAGAATTGCTGGGGAAATCTTGCGGGTCGCCTTGTTTCTCTGGCTTGGAGATAATAAATGAAAGAAAGTTCTGAAGGCTTTCTGGTACAAGTTGCCTACTTCTGTCCCATGAGATATCATTGACAGATAATGGCTGGATGGAAATGCCTTTACAAGTTTTGATATCATTCTTTATAATCTGAGCTGCATGGTACAGAACATTGGCTTTCTCTCTTTCCAAATTTTGGTCAGCTTCAGTTGTAACAATATCCTCCACTAGACTTTCAGACTTCCGGGCGGCTGCAGTAATTATGCTTTCAACTGAGATTTCACTAGAATACATCAATTCAGGCCTTGATGGGTCGGGCTGCTTTTGGAACACAATTCTGTCTGAGAAATGATTAATCAGCCTTTTCTTTAGTTTGTGACTTCTATATGTGTTCCATGATGTAATGCCTTTAAGTGATAGTGCTTCTCTATAACGCTCTAAAAGATAACTCATATCATAAACCTTACCAGCTGATATACCCGGACTAATTTCCTGCAGAAAATCCTGGAAAGCGCCAGAATAAGCACATTCATCTTCCTCATTTTCTTCCTTCAAGGTTTGATACTTAAGATTAGATTTGCTGACGTATTTTGCCCTGCATGCACTGTGATATTTAGCCTCGGCCGCAATTAGGTCCACTCCAGTAATGTTTATTATCATTTGCTTGTCAGACCTTGCGTGTGCTGCATCTAAAATTGCTTTTGAAGCATCAAAACTTGTCACATTAATGAGGGTCTTCACTCCTTTGTGCTTAACCTTTTGGCAAAATAGGCACAACGACCAATTCGTCGCTTCTACTTTAGACCGAGATGACCTTTCTCCACCACTTTTCGCCCTCTTAGCTGGCAGGAGCCCTGATGGTTCATCCTCGTTACCATCACCCATATCTACAATCAAAAGTTTATTATAATCAATGTTTGTAATGTAGACACTATTCGGTTTTATGTTGAAGAAATTATAATTGGCTATAATATAACTATTTCATGTTTAGAAAGTATGTAAAACTAACTGATCAGTAAAAATTCTGCTTCAAGTTTTCAATAAGCTTATTTAAAACTTTTTAGTAATATCATAAGTTCAATGCTGACACAGGCTAATGAAGTAAGCTTTGCACAATTCTTAGACCAAAATCTATCATAAGTACCCTGACATTATTTGTCAAATGGAAGGAGGAAACAAAGTGCGACAACAAAAACATAAAAATGCACTATATATGGAGCAATGTGCATGGTTGCTCAGACATTAAGGGCTTTGAAAACATTTGAAGTTCCTTTCATAATTTAAATTTTACAAGTTTGTAATAATATTCTGCTGGTAGAACTGGTAAGCTCTTGATTCATTGGTGTCTTTTTAATAATCTTCGAGATTTGAATTGACTTAAGTACTGTAGTTACTCAACGAACTTACAGGTCGACTAGAGAAGCGTTATTGCCTGAATTCACAACTTATTTCATGAAAATTTCCCTAATCAAAGCAAGTTTACGGAGTAAACTAGGTATTTTCGAAGAGAATGTTTTATTTTATCTCGTACAAAAGAAGGAAACCTTACCTCATGTCATGTTTCATCCCATGCCAGTTAAATCAAACATGGCGGGTGTATAGTGCAGTGCATCATGGGATGTAAATGAAAACCGGAACAAGGAGTTGGGAAATGCAATTACCTTTACACTTTAATTTGTGTAAATTTGACTCTTTGTATATCGTGTTTATTGTTTCGGCTACTCAAGTTTTCTATATGGTGCCCAAGGCCAAACCGAGTCGATTGTTTACCATAAAAGTATCCCATACCCACACCTAATTGTAGGTTGCAAGCCACTCTGAGTTCCACAATTCGCGGAACTGTAACACAATTTGAGGAATTGTAACACTGTTGTTATCTTTGGGTGTGAGAGTGAGACCAGATAAAACCTTTAGGTGCCATCTTGTGCACTTTTGAGCGGAGATTGGACTAAACTTCTTCCCTGACATACCTGCTTTATTTATTTTATTTTGGTCCTTAGCAACCGTTACTAAGGAGACATAAACATAGTTAATGACGATTGCAAAATAACAAGCTCATAAATTTTCAACATCTTAGCATCTTCAGCTCACAAAAAGCAAGTGGTTCTCAAGAGATCGCCGCTTTTATGTCAAGACAATGTTTACCACTTGTTGCATTGATTTTGCTGATAACAATAATCACCATGTATTCCTCCGTGCCTCTATTTTGCACTTTAGAGATAAAACTTCGAAAATGCATCTCAACCGGATCTTTCCTTTCGGCTTAATTACAATTTAGACATAAAACCTTGATTTTTATAAAAATTCCTCACTATTTAACAAAAACAGGGTTTTTCGCTATTCCCTTGGCAACCGTTGCCATGGTAACGGTTTTTGCAACATAGATAGTTGCGAAAGATTTATCTACCGAAGTTACAACTCCCTGTTAAATTTCATGTTATTTGGTTGAGTAGTTCCAGAGATATTGCTGTAAACGTTGCTAAGCATAGCTCTAATAGTAGTACCAAAAGCACCCCCACCCCTCTGAAAATCAACGTGTAGTAAACCACTGACCCCACAATTTGTGAGTTTGACTGACCTAGCAAATGTTCTATGGGTATCAGGCCAACATAACCTGGGGTCAAACCTTTTGTGTAGTGGGGGTGCTACGTAATGCATTTTCTGGGCCCCTTTTGGGAATCTCCTCCTCGACTATTAAAAGTCCAACAGGTGTGTACCAAGTGTCGGATAAACAAACAAATATGAAGCAGATGTATGAAATAAAACAAATGCAAATACATCACGAGCAATTGTTTTGAAGATTTAATTTATGAAATAACCAGACACATGGAGGAAAGCAAATCATATTTTTCACGTAGAGGAAAATAATCTAACTTATATATATATATGAAAGAACGTTTTAGCATTATACATATGCTGTTTGCTATTTTAATTGATAGCCAAAAATATAATTATTTCTGGCTATTTGCATCTTTTGTTATGTGCAAATTTGTAATTATTCTTATAGATTTTGTCACATTTGGGACATTTGTATTCCTTGTTTTGCCATTTTTTTATAGCTTCCATTTTATGCTTCTTTATGTCTTCGTCAGACATTTTCGAACGATTAGCTGATTTTAAATAATTATCAGGCATATCCTCTTTTTTGACATGCTCAAATTTATACATTTGACCATCCTTTTTTGACACACCTGATTTGCAATTATTGATACCTTCACAAACCATTTTAACAATACTGGCATTAATTTGAAGATGTTGTTGAACAGCATACATACTATTAAAGTATAATACTTCTTCAGAAAGGATATTAGTTGCTTTCACACACTTTTTATTTTTATGATTTTCTACGCAAAATGAATAATCCCGACCTTTTGCTGATTTCTTGCAATTCTGTTGTTGTGTAACAAGCTGTAAATTACATAAACGATTGTCTTCTTTATTATTGTTGATATGGTTGATGACTTTTCCTTCTGGAATAATACCATTATGGCATTCCCATACAAATCGATGAACATAATATGTTTGTTGTTTTCCACCATATTTTCTCACACAACACATCATATATCCTGTACGTTGCTTAACTCCTTTCATTTGTACTTTTTTGACAATATTAATCACATTTCCATCCTTGTCTGAGGCATACAGATCATAAATTGGATGAACAGAAAATACGCATTTCTTAATTTCAATCTTACTCATTATAATATAGGTTACATAATATCTCTTTAAAACATTTTCATATCCAAACTGTTTTAAAGAGATATTACTATTAAATAATATTATGAGTATGAAAAAATGTAATGATATTATAAGTATGAAGAAAAGTGATCTGAAAAAACTATCTAAATCTCAGCTAATCAAAGATAAGAAGATAAGAAGAAGCCTGAAATTATCGTAGTAAATGATACCAAGCCAAATGAGAGACCAATTCCTAACCAGTTTCAACACCTCGCAAGAGTGTAAATCAAATGGTTCAAGATTATGAAGACAATATTATTCTTCAACCATTAGAATTTAGGGATAGACCAGTTCCTAAACCAAGAACCAAAAAGGTAGTTCAAAAACCAGTAGCACAACCTAGAACCAAAATAGAGCAAACAGATAAAGCTTTGAAAGGTTATACAAAATCGTATGAAATTAGCATTAAGAATGGCAAAGATCCACTTGTACAACTACAAAACACAAGAAAGGCTATTGCATACCATATCACAAATGTACTAAAATCCATGAAAGGACTGAAATTTGTCGAAACACTAAAGGTAACATTCACAAAAATGTCAGATGGGGAAATAATGCATAAGACCGCCTATTTCAACAGTGTGTCTCAAACAATCATAAATAATCTAGAGATTACTAAATCACTACAAGTGTCAAAACAAAATATATTAAATAAGATTGCAGTTTGGATCTCAGAGGGATCTGGTTGGACTATTCAATCTCTTGACAATCATTATATTAATGTTGTGACTGGTTAGCTCAGTGGTAGAGCACCGGACTACTGTGCGGGAGGTCGCGGGTTCAAATCCCGGCCGGACCAACACTCAGGGTCTTTAAATAATTGAGGAGAAAGTGCTGCCTTTGTAATGACATCTACAAACGGCTAGACTTTCTAGTCTTCTCGGATAAGGACGATAAACCGTAGGTCCCGTCTCACAACTCATCATAATTATCTGATTCTGTGGGACGTAAAAGAACCACTAGGGACGTAACCAAACTCTGGCAGTGATCACCCCTAGTGTCTGTCTTAATTTGATATTGACATTATGGGGGCACTCATAACTCAACTTCAGTAATTGTAAACTGCGTTATAAGCAGTCTGGCAAAGTCCCCCGGCCAGTGTTGTAATGAGCATTTGAATATTGCATAGAAAATGCGCAATATAAATGTGATATATTATTATTATTATTATTATTATTATTATTATTATTATTATTATTATTATTATTATTATATATAATCCGATAAAAGGTTCATCATATATTAAACTACCACAAGAACTCAGAAACAGTGTAAAGGGATTGATCAATTTGAAAAATGATGATAATGAGTGCTTCAGATGGTGTCATATTAGATATTTAAACCCACAAGCCAAAGATCCGGATAGAATTAAAAAATCTGACAGACAATATATGAAAAATTTGGATTATTCAGGAATTGAATTTCCAGTCGCTACCAAACAGTACAAAAAAATAGAAAAGCAAAATGAAATCAACATTAATGTTTTCGGTTATGAAGATAAACAACCATATCCAATTTATGTTTCAAAAGAAAAGTATCAAGACTGTTTTAATCTGTTGTTGATCATAGAAAATGAAAACAAACATTATGTATTGATTAAAGACTTCAATAAGTTTATGTACAACCAAACAAAACACAAAGAAAGAAAACACTTTTGCATGCATTTGCAGTGTTTTAGCTCTGAAAGGGTCTTAACAGATCATAAAGAAAACTGTATCCAAATAAATGGAACTCAGGCAATTAAAATGCCAGCAAAAGGTGATAACATATTAAAATTCAATAATTTTCATAAACAACTACCAGTGCCATTTGCAATATATGCAGATTTTGAAGCCATCACAGAAAAGGTGTCTGGATGCCAACCCAATAATGATAAATCATACACTAAAGCTTATCAAAAACATACAGACTGTGGTTATGGATACAAGGTTGTTTGTTGTTATGATGATAAATACACCAAATCACTGAAAACATATAGAGGTGAAAAAGCTTTGTATAATTTTATGGAAGCTTTGTTGGAGGAAGTTAAATATTGTAAGAAGGTTATGAAAAAAGAATTCAACAAACCATTAAGAATGACGGAAGAAAATGAAGAAGAATTTCGAAAAGCTAACAGATGTCATATATGTGAAAAAGAATACAAAAAAACTGATGTTAGAGTCAGAGATCACTGTCATATAACTGGAAAATACAGAGGATCAGCTCACCAAGATTGTAATCTAAACTTTCAAATAACTGATAAAATTCCAGTAATATTTCATAATCTTAGAGGTTATGACTCGCATTTCATAATGCAAGAGATAGGTGAAATAGTCAAAAAGCACACATATACAAATAAAAAAGGTGAAAAGTGTCAAATGAATATCAATGCAATCCCTAA
>JAEMWC010000593.1:457500-502500 GCA_016490735.1 Pachyseris speciosa
ACGCTCCTGTGTCTCTTTTGTGAAGTCGGCTCCAACGCCAATTAAATTGCCTCGATAGGGGTTGCCTTTTAGCCTTGCGGCTGCAATGGACAAAATGTCGGTGTATCTTGTTGCCTGATACTTTAGTCGGTGTCCGATGGGCCCTTTCTATTTCTACGTCCCCGCATAAAGCCTCTAAGCCCATGTGAGTGTTAATTAATCCTTTAATGAAAGCCACACAGTCTTGACCTTCGGCCTTCTCCGGAATGTTGTAAAATACTAAATTATTTCTCCGCGACTTATTGCGAAGGTCTTCCACTTCGCGTTCGAGATGCTTAAGCTTGTCTTTCTCTGCCCTCTCCAGCTTTCCTTTCATTTCAGCGAGTTCGCTGTTTGTGTAGTTCAATCCATCTTCAAATTGAGCGACCTTTCTCTTGACTGTGCCTGAATCATTCTCAATTCTGATTAAGCGCTCGCTGATTTGGTCCAATATATTCAGCTTAGCTAATTTTGCTTGCAAGTCTTTCAAAATGGCGTCGTCAACAAGCACGTGGGAAGATTTTTCTTCTTCAGAACTTGACACACGTGTGCGCTTTTTTTCACCTGGCTTTGGTGGCATCTTCGTAGATTTCAAAAAGTTGAATTAGGAGTATAAACTTGTAGTATTAGGTGAGCAATTATCTGTCTCCCTTCGCTTATGTCGGAGAGCTAGGAAAAAACGTCTATTCCATCGGCTATCTCGTCCCAGTCCCCATTGTCGAATGCTTTCCCCATTGTCAAATGCTTTCGTCCTTTTTTGTCGTAGATGAGTTGTTTTTAGCGATATTTCAGGCAATAAATGTCTGCTGGGTTGCATAATGATTGCGTCCAAGAGTTAGACTAATTGGTATGAAGGTGTGACGTCCTACAGAAGACACAATGTTATTCAAAGAGGGAATTCTATCACATGGCTACCAGAGTGGGAGATCCCATGAGATAGCACAGCGCACGTGCAAGATCATCATTGCATAGCTTGCATCGCCAGCAAGATCAAGTCTTGGACGATTGTCGTTGGAATTTTGCTTGAATATATTGCTTAGTCTTACGCAGTAAGGCTCACATAAGCATACAGCGAGTCAACGTAGTTGACCCCATCCTAATCTGTTCACGAGTTGTTACTACTCGCACTTCAACGTAGCTGAAGGTGGACGATCTCCCGCCCAAACTTGAACATGGCGGACGCGGACGGCTCAAGTGAAGAAGAACTATTGAGGGAAGAAAGCACACCGGGCCCTACATCTACAGGATCAATGTTCGCCGCTCTTCTCCAGGAGATGAAAAAGATGAATGAGAACATCTTGGCCATAAGTGAACCCGCTGAATTTAGCGACGGGTCCCCTCAGAAGGAAAACAATGTCACTGAATCACTCGACGATCGAGTAGCCGAGCTAACACCTAGCAGGTCATCAGAACCAAATGTTTTGGCTGATATCACTCGCGATCTAGATGCCAGTGAGAAAAGTGGGCCGCCTGCCAGCGATGATCTGGCAGGTATCATAAACTCTCTTTTGAAAGAGAAGTTGCCGGACAAGAAGATCCAATCGAAGATTGGTCTTTACCCTCGGCCACAAAACGTGACAGGCCTCAGAACGCTACGTGTAAATCACCTAATATGGAACCAAATATCTGCTATGTCGAGGACAAACGACTCCAGAACCCAAAAATCACAGAATGCCTTAGTGGCGGGCGCAGTTGCCATGAAGAAAGCAACAGACCTAGTCCTTGAATCTACAGTGAAGGACAACAAGGATTTGGTCAAGTTCATGACGGACGCCATTGCGCTCACACTTCAAGGTCATCACGATTTGAACACCGCCCGACGGCGAGCAATGAAGAATAACCTTAATAAAGACTATGCTGCATTATGCAGTAGCTTACCGTTCGACCAGACATACGAGTATCTCTTCGGAGACCTCTCCAAATTGGCAAAAGACATCACAGATGCCAACCGTCTCACTAAAAAAGTGCGGCCCTCCCAACAGGCTAGTCACAGCCGGGATATAAATCATCGTCTTGGCGGTAGAAAAATCTACGGACACCACAGCAACAACCGCTATGCTCCCTATCGGTGGCGAAGCAATTTCTTATCCAAAGACCAACCTCCTCGGGGCCGGAAAAAAGAGGGTACCACAAACAAACAGTAAACACTGAGGTAAGCTCAAATGATAACGTTGCGTTTTTACCCGACCTTACGACCTTTCACGCGGGCAACCTGAGAAAGTTTGTGCCCAGTTGGCGTAAAATCACAAGTGATATAAGCATATTAGACTATGTAGCTGGTGTAAAAATTTCTTTTGAAGAAGGCCTTGCGCCCTTTCAAACACATTACAAGCCGAGTGTCTTTAATGCTCAAGAAGAGCTTACAGTTCAACAAGAAATTAAAACCCTGTCAGAAAAAGGAGTAATTCATCGCTCACATCATGAACCTGGTGATTTTCCTTAGACCCAAATCTAATGGGTCTTTTCGAATTATTCTTAACATTAAAGAGTTTAATAAGTCAGTGGAGCACCATCATTTTAAAATGGACACCCTTGACACAGTGACAAAAATGATTAAACCAGGTTGTTATATGGATGCCTATTACACCGTGCCTATACAGGAAGACCACCAAAAATTTTTGAAATTTTAATTTAAGGGTTGTCTTTATAAATATACTTGCCTCCCTAATGGCCTCTCGAGTGCTCCAAGCATTTTTATAAAGATGCTTAAGCCAGTTTATTCAACACTGCACACTCAGGGCCATATAAGCATGGGTTACATTGATGACTTCTATTTGCAAGGTGACACCAGGGATGAGTGCAAGCTTAACATTGTTAGCACTGTGAGCCTGTTCACTGAACTAGGTTTTTACATTCACCCCAACAAATCAGTATTCCTGCCTACTCAAACGCTGACGTTCATTGGGTTTATTCTCGATTCAGTAAAAATGACAATCTCACCAACACCAGAAAAGGTAGATAAGATTGTCAAAGCTTGTCAAAGCTTGTCGCCAGTTGGTACAGAAGGCCACACCCCTTATTTTAGATGTCGCCAGGGTAATCGGCCTCATCATCTCATTGTTCCCAGGAGCAGAGTATGGACCTCTCCACTACAGGGTACGTGAACAGTTGCCTATCTTAATAACATGGGGGGGGGGGGGGGGGGGGTTTAAATCCCTTGAGTTAGACCAACTAGCTAAAGACCTGTGGGGCTGGTCAATTTCTCGGGAGATATGGGTCTCTGCTGTCCGTATTCCTGGAATATCAAATGTCGATGCAGATGAACAATCACGCCATTTCGATGACAAGCACGAGTGGGCTTTGAACACTGGAGCTTTACAGGAAATCACTGCAAAATACCCTGAGCTCACTATAGACTTGTTTGCCACAAGGCTCAATCATAAGTTTGATACCTACTGTTCCTGGAAACCAGACCCTGGGTGCTCTTTCACTAAATTGGCATACTTTTAATTTCTATGCATTTCCACCTTTCAGCCTGATCCCGCGATGCCTCCAGAAAATCAACAAGGACAAGGCAACAGGCATTCTCATTGTTCCGTTATGAACAAGCCAACTATGGTTCTCATTTCTTCTCTGGCATCTTTTACAAACCTCCATGGATCCTGAACCCAGCCAAGAACCTCCTTCACCACCCAGGACATCAGGAACCACATCCTCTGTGGAGTAAACTGAAATTGATGGTGTGTCCTGTCTCAGGAATTCCTTCACAAACTATAACATTTCTGGACACGTTGCTGACGTCCTCATGGCATCCTGGCGATCCGGCACCCGAAAACAGTACAAGACCTACATTGAACAGTGGCTCAAGTTTTGTGGTGAAAGGAAAATTAATTTCTATTCCCCACAAATCGATGAAGCGTTAGATTTCCTGGCCAGCTTATACGACAAACACCTTAGCTACTCCACTCTGAACACTGCCCGATCGGCTCTCTCGTCAATTTTACACATGGATAGCTGCAGCAACTTTGGTTCACATCCACTTACAGTCCGATTTATGAAAGAGGTTTTTGAAACAAGAACACCTCATCCAAGGTACAACAAAATAAGGGATGTTTCACTGGTCCTAAATTACTTGACCACCTTGGACCCGGTAGAAAAGTTGGCATTGTCAGATCTGACGCTCAAGCTGCTGATGTTACTCCTACTAATCACAGGACAAGGAGGACAATCGATGCACTTGCTTAATATTATCACTATGCATCTTAGTGATACCTCTTGTGTCTTTAATCTGTCTAGTCACACCAAAACAAGCAAATCAGGAAAACCAGCATCAGCTATCACTATCTAGGCTTTTCAACGGGACTGCCGTATATGTCCCATAAAAACTCTGAAGGAATACTTGAAACGTACAGACACCATCAGAGGTGATGAACAACAGTTGTTTATAAGTTTCGTTAAACCGCATAAATCAGTATCAAGAGATACAATCTCTCGATGGGCTAAAATAGTGCTGCAAAGATATGGCATCGAGACAGAGCTGTTTACAAGCCACAGCACAAAAGCAGCCAGTGTTTCCAAAGCCAAGCAGTAGGATGTACCTCTGGATGAAATTAGGGACCTTAAGCAACGAGGACGGCAACGGCAACGAGAACGTCACAAAACAATAGGCTTAATGAGCAAAAACAATAGCTCTGCACGTGCATTTTACAATTTGGTACATTTCTTTGCCGTCCTCTGCAAAAGAACAACGTGAAGTGACCAAGTTTTATGTTTTCGTGAGAACGTGAGCGTATGACGGCAAATTTTTCTTTCTTTTTCTTTACTTTGACGTCGTTCATATAATTTAGTTTCTGGACATATCGCCAGCATTTTCCAAGTTAAGCAAATTGGAATAATCGCCAAAGAGTTACAGAAACGAGAAGTTCTATTTTGAAATGACGTTTTCGTTGCCGTCGCCGTCGTCGTTGCTTAAGGTCCCTAGTTTATCCCAGAGCACTGCTGATACATTCAGGAAATTCTATGACAAATTAAACCCATCATGTCAAGTAATGACAGTATGGCATATATATGACTATATAGACTCGCAAGTCTTATGTTATCCCATCTATGATTCCCTATAGGTACATGTTACAATTCATGAAAACTTTTCTTTGGTTACTGTTCTATTGTGATGCTACATGTAGAAGCACATTTATGACAGAAAACTTGGTGTGTATGTTTACATCTTACTCTACACCTCCAGTTTCTTCATTTGCATGTGGGTGTTCGAGGGCTTTAAAGTCTAATGGGATCTCCCGCTCTGGTAGCCATGTGATAGAATTGGAAGATTAAACGAGACTTACCTGTAAGTTGAAGTTTGATTGAGATTCTATCACATGACGGACAGAGCAAGGAGATCACATGCCCACTCTCTCTTTTCTCCCTCCCTATTGGAGTTCTCTGCAAATATTTCACTTACTGGAACATACTTGCTGTTCCTCTGTGGGGTCCGTTGGGGTTTCTTCCCTTCTCACACCCACACCTTTAAAGAATGATCTTGCGCGTGCGCTGTGCTATCTCATGTGATCTCCTACCTCTGTCCGTCATGTGATAGAATCTCAATCAAACTTCCACTTACAGGTAAGTCTCATTTACTCTTCCAATTTCTGGTGCATTGTTGATGTGTTTATCTAAATTTAGTAGTAACTACCTTTTTTACGTCTTTATTACATAGCTGAATACATAATGATCTTGTATAATTATGTTGAAATCTAGTTCAGTTGTTCACGTAAGTTATCGCGAGCCAACACTGAAATTTAACACTTTTGAAAGCCGCTGTTTTGGATCTACGTCAAGAACCTGACTCTTTATGTTTGAAGCAGTTTTTGTTTCTTGCCTTTTGAGAACTGTAACGTGAAACAAGGGGAAATTGTTTGAAGCAGTTGTTGTTTCTTGGCTGTAACGTGAAACAAGGGGAAATTGTTTAAGTGTTCAGAGTATTCCTTTCTCGGTTATGAGGAAATATGGAATTGAAGTGAACAGTCGCTGACCTTCAATGACCTTTGGGATTACGCTGTTCTTAACTGACGCGGCAATCGAATTTGTGTGTTTTCTTTAGCTTCATATATAATATGTGGATGTTTTAAATTTCTGAAAATGCCATAATGCTTTTTCGGCACTAACGTGAGGCTGAATGAAACAAGATGCAGGGATACACTGAGAAAAGTGTATTATGGCCTGTGTGCAAGGCCATAATGCCGCTTTATTGGCGTAAATACGCGGGAACAGCAAGCTGTGCCGAAGTTCCAGAAAAATACCTACATTTGAAAAACCACTTGGAACTGAGAAATGGATACGAAATCTGGGGCAGGCCAGGCCCGACTTGAAGTGCCAAACCAGGACTGCTACTAATGTAATTTATACTTCAGATGAGCAAATCAGAGAGAAATAGACTTCGAAACTTCTAAACTATCGGCAGTCGAGTGCAGTTACAGCTGTATGTATCGGTACTTAGGAGTAGCGGAATAATACTTATTTTGCGATTTTTCTATAAGAAGAATCAAAAGCGCATTACAGTTAGCGTGGTAAAACTACTGAGTATAACATATAGCTTTCACAAAACGTCTAACGGATGAACACGAGGAGCTTGGTGGAAGAAGAAGCTTGATGAATTTCTCAGTAGTAGAAACCGGTGAGGTAGCCCTTCCAGATCAAGCCAGTAATGATGTTAGTACTGATCATTCTTACGCTTAGGAATGTTACTTGACATATAATCGCAACATATAACAACATCCCTGCAAGCTAAATTACGAATTTCATTTTTATGTAAAAACCCAGTGAAACCAACTAAGAAAATGAAGAGAAAACAGACATCTGAAAGAGAATTGTAGAAACAAAATGATCAGCAAACCTTTAAACGGCATCAACAGACAACGACTTCTTAGCCTGTATAGGACGTGTAAGTCTCCTCCTGGTGCACTCTAGGGACTAATAACTCTAGGGATTAATAAGCGCATTACTAGTATGGCATTCTTGGACTCTCTCTAAATTGTAACCCCATTGAATGCTTAAAAACAAACTACAGACTGAGTTGGGAAATCTTCTCGTTGTTTGGTAACGAAAGTTCAGTCAGCCCAGTAATAAACGGCACAATGTGAAGAGGCTTTACTGCATGGAATAACAGGAACACCAATTCTAGACTGTGCCCATTTACGCCATCTCACCCAAGCCAGCTTTGTAGTTTTATAAGGTCTATGCAGCCTTGGAAGCCAACTGCAAGTCGGCAAGACCAGGTACCAGGAATCACAGAGGTGGATCAACTGAATAATCCACTTCACGCCAAATCCCAATCTGCAGGACATCTGAAGAAGTTTCTAAGCTCCAGTATATTACCTTTGAATTTACTTTTCTTTAAGTATATGGTTATCCTCATGCATGACGTTGCTAATTATTGCGCTCCCTCCAAAATCACTGATCTTTTCATTCGTTCTGACTTTATACACTCTCACTATACCAGATTTTCAGCTGTTGGTAATTTTCACGTCCAAGGATCTAGAACTAATCAACAGTTATTATCCTTTTCAAGAACTGGGACAAGAATCTGGAACAAAATTCCTTCTAAGCTACGCAAGTTGAGTAAAACACTTTTAAAGCAAAAATTGCGCAAATTACTCTTAAAGGTTTTAGAGATTGAGGAGGTCTATGTTGACGTTAGGGCGATTACCTCCTCTCGTCTTTCTTCATTACTGATCTAAGCTTACTCATTTGTTTATTAGCATTGTTTATTGTTGTTTTCACTGTTACAACTATATTGTCGATAATTTCAATTAATTAATCAATTAATTAATTTTGATAATTTTATCAAAATCAAAAATTCATGTCAAAATCAAAATTTATCGTTAATTGTTACCCACCTTGAATAGCTATGCTAACTGTGGGTAACAAATATTGTACAGTTGTTGCTTTCCAGAGCTTATAACAACAATTCCGCTTTAAAAATCAGATTTAATAAAAAAAAAAGACAAAGTCTTATGTTAGAAATAGCAAATATTACCACTAGAGAGGATAAATAGAAAAGTAAATATAGCGAAGGGATAATAGACAGAAAAAACAAAACTTGTAACGTTACCGAACTAAAAGCAGAGTTAGAAACAGCAGAGACACATCTGGCTAAAAAAAGAGTGCCACAGCGACACAACACTTAAGAGAAGCCGAAATCGAGCTCAAGTGACGCGGACAAACAAGGCTAAACGAGTTGGACTGGCGAAATGCAATAAAAATGTGCCGCGTATTACAAAGAAGCTCGGGGAAACCAAGCTCCTTCCGTTGAATTACACTCGCTGCCGTGGCGTAAGTCTTGTCTAGTTGGCTACCAGATCCATCGTGGAGGTAAATGAAACAAGTGTACAATGTATGACCCATAGGGCGCCAGCACACTAGCTCAAGTCCAATATATTAGACGATTTTACCTTGTTCAATTAAACTCTGTTGTAATTTCAATTTTTAGATATAATTTAAAATTTTAAGATGTTTTTAGCATGACACGACAACATCAGCTCTGCTGCTCTTAAGCAAATCGTGTATAAACAAAATATGTTGTTTTGTTGTTGTCATTAATGACCGCATCCGTTTAGTAAAACGAAAACAGGCTAAAGGGAACACCTTGAAACTGCCAAGCAAAACCCAAGTACTTTTGGTGTTTGACACAAAAGTCAACGTGATGATAAAGGGACTTAAGGTTCCAGGTAAGAAAGGAATACTTTTCTACAAGAACTTGTGAAAGCGATCGAAGATCGTCATGGGTCACGTGTTTAAGGTCAATAACTAGAAGAAGTTTCTTTCCTACAGTGACTGTTAAAGGATTAACGCGGAATGGAGGAACATCTGCTCTTTCATACAATCGTCCAAAGGACTGAAGCTCAGTAATTGCTTGGGTCACGAATTCTGTGTGCTGAAGGGCGGACTTATTATTGGCTAAGAAACACACTGACAGGCCGGGGATAATCTTGAAATGATACCTTTATCCACGTCTAATCAAGTCAAGGACAAAATGAGGGGTCCCTAACGTGTCAACCCAAACGTCAATCGAGGAATTCAAGCGGCCTTTAACTGAATCTCTGTCCTTACCGAAACTGAATTCGACGCAATTGCAAGACACCAAATATAAGGCACACTGAACTTGCGAGCTATCCTTGTCTTTGTCTCCACCTAGTCAAACCCGACGACCACTGCGTCCATTCGAAGCGTCAAAATCGGCTTTCGGGTTTAATTTCCTGTGGCACGAAACTCAAGTGGCCGTAAATCCTCACCCTGAAGAGCACTGACTAATGGCACCCTTGTATACGAATGTTCAAAATTGGACACATAACTAAACAATTAAACTGATGCAGTTAACAGCATTGAGAACAGAACTTGCAGAAGGGAAATATCTCCTAAAAAGAGTAACGCAGATGTTCTCGTATTCTTTTGTATTATAAATTTTTTCCGCGTGTGGAAAAATAGACACAGTAAAAGATTGTGATCTGGATTGGAAATGGCTCTCGTAAAACGTGGAGCAAGTTGAGGTAGTATAACGTGACCGATTCAACATTGTACAACTGTTTTGATCATTTGACTCTTGTTGTTTATGTTATATTTCAAAAGTGATACAATCTTGTAAGTTTTAAAAAGGTATTGCGCAGTCTTTACAAGTAGTACTCAGTTTGTTAGGAAAGGATGTGTGTTATATTTTTAGTTTTCAGTCACATAATATCTTGAAGGTTCGGTTTTGCGGAGGTCAGTGAAACTGGGTTCTAATGCTCTGAATTGTTTCCCCCAGAAACAAAAGGTTATGACTTAAGTGTTTTCATTATTGGGTAGAACTTGTGATATGTTGCGGTGTGAATTATATTAATTTATAGTTTTAGGCGGAAGATGTGTTGCTTATGTTCGTGATTTACTGTTACAGTCAAGTCGATTTTATGAGATGCTGCACAATGTATTAAATTTGTAGTTGCAGGTCACATGGTAGTTAATGCTCAGTTTTGTTGACATCAGCGAAAGTGAATTTTCAGCCGAGACTTTCTAGTACGAGAACAGAAATGTAACGTTCCTCAGTTGTCCAAAGTGGAGAGGGAACTGTTATTTCTATACAGAAGTAAAGTGTTATACGACAATGTAATTTGCCGTTACAGTATTTTCATGGTCAGGGAAGGTTGTGGTACAGTTTACTGCTTTGTCAGTGGTCGCTATAGTTTCGAGTATATCAAAAAGAGACAAAGAATTATAGGTATATGTAGGAATTGCTAACAGAAGAGATGAAAAGCATAAGGGAGCAATTAAGAACCATTTCATCTGGTTTTGTTGGCATTACGAAAATATTATTTTCAGCTTGTGAAGATTTGAGTGTTTACTGTTGTGCGAGGCGTTCAAAAGAGAATCACCCTCTCACTCCGTAGCACTCAAACAACAACCACAAGGTATCTATCGTGGCACGGGTATTCAGGTCTCTTTTTCAACTGCTTAAGTTGATCGTAACTGCGAGGATTCCATCTCATTTATTTGTTTCATCGGCAGGTCTCATAGATATGATTCGTTACTTATATTCATACATTCTCTTTTTAGACTCATTGGGTATACTGCGAAGTCACAGTGAACTGTCTCATAGATATTTCCATTTTCCATTTCCATTTATTTTGCCATTAACCACATAAAAATACAAAATTTAAAAATACGAAACACAAGAAATTTATAATAACTTAAACTTAAGACAATAGACTACAAATGTTTAAGGTGGTAATGACAAGAAAGCCTATATAGAAGCCGGGGGCTTATGAACTATAGGCTTCCTGACAATATGGGATACATCATACGAATTACGGGGACAGCATGAAATATGAAATGTATTATTTTAAAAAGAAAAGAAAAGAAGAAGTAAGTAGCTCAACAATGAGTATATTTGCCTAAGAAAGAAGGAATTTTTTAAGTCTTTTCCCAAACAAACGGATGCTTTCACTGTTTTGAATTTCATGACTTAACGAGTTGAAAAACTTAGGTCCTTGAAACCGAATTGAGAAGTTTCGAATATTAGTTCGGCAGGGAGGTATGTAAAAAAGGTTGCAATTTCTAGTATAATGCGAATGTAACTGGCTTGCGAGAGTAAACATATCACGAAAATAATTAGGAAGTAAACCTCTTTTGAATAGATACATGAATTTACCTATCTGGTATAAATAAATGTCAGAGAATTTCAAAATCTCCTTTTCTTTGAAAAGAACATCAGTGTGGGAATCGAAAGGAACTTTAGATATTATTCTTATTATCTTCTTTTGCAGAAGAATAACGCGATTTAAATTACTGATATGTCGATCCCCAAACTGAAACACAATATATTAAGTAAGGGTAAACTAGACTATAGTACAAACAGTGTAAGGAAGTTTTGGGAAGGCAAAAACTTGACTTATGAATAATGCCTATAGATTTTGATATTTTTCTAGAGACACTAAGAATGTGAGGCTTCCATGACAAATGCTCATCAAGGATAACACCTAAAAATACTGTTTCTTTCACACAGTCAATCTTATTGTTGTCAATTTGAATAGATAGATCAAGTGTTTGCCTCCTTTGGCGTGGTCTAAAAACCATAAAATTCGATTTTTTAAAGTTAATTGACAGCTTATTAGCTCGACACCACTGTGTTAATTTACACATTTCAGAATTTAGGGTTTCAGAAAGTAAATTAAAATCTTTGTGAGAAAAAAATATGTTAGTGTCATCAGCAAAAAGAATAAAGTCCACCACCTTTGACTCATTACACAGATCATTTATATAGAGCAGAAAGAGGAGGGGGCCTAGTATAGAGCCCTGAGGCACCCCACACTTTATTTGGCAAGAATCCGAACAAATACCATTAAATTCCACATATTGTTGTCTATCGCTTAGATAGCTTTCAAACCATCTAAGTGCAGTGCCTCGAACACCATAATGCTCTAGTTTTGAAATTAAAATTTGATGATCAACGGTGTCAAAGGCTTTAGACAAGTCTATAAAAATACCAACTGTATATTCCTTATTTTCAATAGCGGAAGAGATTTCGTCATACAAACAAGCTAGAGCATAAGCAGTGGAGTGATGTTTGCGAAAACCATACTGATTATCAGAGACAATTTTATAGACATTGAGAAACCTTAAAAGACGATTGTACATGACTCTAGAATTTTAGAGAATGCAGGTATTACAGACACGGGTCTGTAATTTGTAAATATATCCTTTTCACCAGATTTAAATAAAGGAATAACTCGAGCAATTTTTAATTGATTTGGCACAATACCAGAGGTGATGGATAAGTTAATCAAGCTAGTAACAGGGGAGATTATTATATCAATAGTATCTTTAATTAAGTTCATAGAAATATTGTCATGACCTACAGCATTACCTGAACGACAAGTACGACATATTTCAATAATTTCCTCCTCATTTGCAACTTCAAGAAATATTGAATTGACTAGTCTGGGGGGTAAAAAAGAACTATGCGACTTTTCTGATGCAGGAATTTTGCTAGCTAAATTAGGGCCAATGTTAGTAAAATATTTACAAAAAAGATTAGCTATTTCCTTTGGATCGGAAATTTCACGAGAATCTGCCCTAAATACGGATGGTAGACCACGCTTACCTTTATTTCTATTAAGAATTTCATTGAGAACTTTCCAAATGGCCTTAACATTTGATCTTAGTTTCTCAATTTGTTTTTCATAATATAAACGCTTAGCAACTCGAAGAGAATGGGTGAGTTTGTTTTTGTAAGACTTGTACGCATTTTCATTGGAAGAGTTAGGGTTATTAAGAAAACACATACAACATATTTTTCTTCTTAACGGAATTAGCAAGACCTTTAGTAAACCAAGGCTTACGAGAATTGAACCGCTTCACTTTCTTTTTTTTTGAGTGGAAAACACCGATCATAAATTGAAACAAACTTTTCAATAAAGATTTTATAAGCGCAAGATGGATCATCTAAACCAGGTATTTCAGCCCAGTTTATCCTACCTAAGTCATCTTTAAATGTACTTAGATTATGCGCATTTTTTTCACGAAAGATTACGTATTTGTCCTTGTCACTGGTGCTATTATTATTCAAAACAAGTGAAAAAATCGGTAAATGGTCAGATATGTCATTGAGAAAAAGACCACTTATTGAAGGACAAAGTGGATCGTTCGTGAAAATGTTATCTATCAGTGAAGCTTTGTTCGCCGTAATTCTAGTGGGACGTGTAATGAGTGGGAAAAGCATCCTAGAGTACAACAAATCCAAGAAGTCACTTGTCGCTTTATGGCAATGGTGATTAATTAGATTTAAATTCCAGTCACCCATTAAAAATACAAGCTTATTTTCTTTGGTAATTTTTCCCAGCACTAGGTCCAAATCAGACAGAAATTCATTTAACAGTGAGTCGGGTGGTCGATAAATAATGCCGACAATTACATTCTTTTCATTTGTCCTATTAATTTCAACAAACAAAGATTCAGCACTTCCGTCGACAGGGAACGCTAGATCAGGACGTTGTTTGTAATTCAAATGCTCACCAATGTAGAGGCCAACACCTCCACCAACGCGAGTGACTCTGGGTTTATGCAAAAAAGTGTAACCCGCTATGTTGCAAAAATGATAACATTCATCAAGCCAAGTCTCAGAAATCCCAACAATAGGAAGTTTCAATCGAAGTTGGCCTAGAAAATTTTAAAGCTTATCAAATTTATTAGATATACTACGAATGTTCATATGGAGGAAAGAAAGGCCTGATTCAAGGCTACTGCAGTTTAAGTTTAGGCGACTTTGCTCTTCGGCTAACATGTTAAAACTATCTTCGGTATAGTACTCACAGCTACTGTGTTCTAAATAAAAATTTATGTCTGGATCATTGTCTTTACAAAGACTAAAATTTTGATAGGACTCACATAGCAAAGGATTAAACTTTAACTGAGCTAATCTATCAGGATCAAAATTAATAGTACCGCCATTCATGAATTCAAACAGAGTTAGCCGAAATTGATCATCGTCTAAATTATAAAATGGTAAGGATGATAAACTATTCACTTGCAGGTTTATCACGAATAACTAAGCGATCGAGGACAAAATATGCAATTTTACCCGCCTGTTTAGCAGCTTTAAGATTAGGAATTTGACACTCTCTCTTCTGTAAGGTTGCCGACGATAGATCTTTGCTGATATAAAGATGAGCTTTGCGCAAAACCTGCTCCCTCTGTTTCCAATCTCTTAATCTGCACACGATGGTTCTCGGTTGATTCCGGTTTGCTTGCCCCGACTTGGTTATCCGCCTTTCCACCCGGTGAGCCCTTTCGATGTCAACTTCAAGGTCCAGGTTATCCTTGATCGCTCGCTTAACCTTAGCTTCTGCGTTTTCCCAAGTTTCATTGTCAGATTCCGGGATTCCATTCACACGGATGTTATTTCTCCGACTTTGAGTTTCGAGATACTCCATCTTTTGGGAATGAGATGCAAGGTCCTTGCTAATTTTATCAAGTTCTTTGTTAACATCTTCCAGCTTAACATGAATTGGTTTCAGCTCGTCCACATCTTTTTGAGTATATTGCAAACCAGTTTTCATCTCCTGCACATCCTTCACTACACTGTCCACCCTCAAAGTCAATGAATGAATCGTTGACTCAAATAGCGACTTAAATGTGGATTCCTGCACCTTTAACAATTCTCGAACGGTGGCTAGAGTTACGTAATCTCCTTCGACGCCATCCACCGACGAATCCTGTTGAGAATCCAGAGCGGTTGCACCCTTTGATTGTTGTTTTTGTGTTCTTCCCATTTCTTAAAGACGAAGATTAATAAGAAGAGCTACTTCTTAAGAATAAACAAATTACTAATAGAGCAAATTACGCGAAAGAAAACTAGAAATTTAGGTAAATGTTTGCGGGGCTGTCCAAGACACGTCCACACGCCATGACTGCCGCTGACCTCTCTCTGATATGATTCGTTTCTTCTATTCATATATTCTCTGTTTAGACGCACTGGGTATACTGGGAAGTCAAAGTGAACTGCTCTCCAATTGGCTTGATTAGGTCAATTGAATAGGGCGTTGCGAGCGGTCATCGTAATGGTCAGGGTTTGGATTCCGGTCAAACCTGAATTACTTCAGGTCTGTTTTCAATATCATGAGTTAATTGAAACTACGAGGATCACATCTTTCGGTCATTTATTTCGTTGTTACGTCACATGTGTAAATTATTTGGTATATTCAAACTGTATATTATCTATTTGCACTTATGAATCGGGTATATTTCAAATCACAATAGCCTGCTCTCCTGTCTGGCTCAATTTGTTTAATGGATAAAGCGTTGCGTTTGGTCCTGAGAAGGGTTAGGGTTGAAATCTCGGCGAAAGCTGAATTTTATCAGATTTCTTATAAGTTGATCATTGCTGCGGGGATCACTTCGCACATTCATTCACAATGTTTGTAGTCATAACATACGTTTTTGCGCAATTTAGCTCAGCACAGCATGCTTTTACTGCGCTTTGACATTAAATGTTTTAGTTTTATGCAATATGCTTCTTTTATTCTGCGTGGCAGGCGTAGAAAGGGGAGGGGGAGGAGGGAAAAGGGAGAGGGAACGCCTGCCCTAAGAACCCAGGGTTTTGCATTCCGCCCACCGATTTCTCTAGTCATCTGATTACGTCTACTGTCAATTAACTGTTAACACATTCACTAATCAGAATGTAGGGCTCGCACCTTGCGGGCTTCACAGGTAAAAGTACGAAACACGCTTTATTGCATATTCGGCGTCTTAGAAGAAGTGTCAACAGCCCCGCACGCAAACATAACTTGTTTTCTTCACTTCCATAAGGACTAAGAAAATAATTCGAACTTCTACAAACGGAAAAAACAGCCTAGTTTGCAAATTAAATAAGATATGAAACGCTAAACACGTATCCGAGCAGGAAAAAGAAAGCGATGATTGTTTTTTTCTTCAAGCGCGGAGTTCAAAATTAATTACTTGAGGTTGCATACATAATTTTGTATTCGCGTCTGCGAATTTCACCGTTAGATCAATCTGACAAGTCAGTAGCGGGGTAAACCATTGATTCTATCTCCAGAAGCTGGTCTTCGATTATACTTTTCAATGGAAATAATGACGAGAAGCACTGAGTTACAATCTTCGCACGTACAAAAATTTGACAAATTATACTCTTGGAACTCTTCCCGTATCCAGTGGACAAAACCGCCGCCACATCTCTATCGGTTCGAAGAGCCCTTACGGCTGATTTTTGTTCTTGTTTCAATAAAATCTATCTCATACTGGCGAGATTTAAATCTCTCAAAGCACTTGCAAACACGTCTGCGTCGGCCGCCATTTTGGCTATTCTGTTGAAACTTACATTTATAAATTACTCATTGTTTCTCAGCCAATCGGAATTTTGCGCCGCAGAAATGAACAAAAGGAGGTTCTTTGGGCAGGCGTTCTCTCTCTTCTCTCCCCAACCCCCTCTCCCCTTTTCCCTCCTCTTCCTCCCTTTTCTACGCCTGCCACGCAGGCTTCGCTTCTTTTTAAGGTAACGGAATTTCGCAGCTTACATTCAGAACCCGATATATCTTCACAAGGCTCTCATAACTCCAGTTGTATTGCATGCAATTTTAGTGGCCTTGCACACCAATCATTATTTATAGTCTTCACAGTCAATAAAAACACGGCTTAACTGACGGACGACCAATAACATCACGACCTCGCTGAGCAATCAGGTCACTGACTAGAGTAATCAGTATTTATGCCACCTTCTGACGTTACACAAATCACTTGTCTCTGATGATGACTTCCGATCGGGATGCCGTAACGTCATTCAATGTCACCACGAACACTGTCCATCTCAGGACTACACTCACCAGGACGATGGTGCTTTACTTAGTTATCATACATATAGTCAAACCTCTATTAAGTGGCCCTCTATTAAGCGGCCACCCTCTGTTAAACGGACCAAAGAAAGACAAAAGGCTGTCCCCTTATTAACTGTAAATTTATCCTCTATGAAGCGGACGCGGTCACCATTCAGAATTCCCAATTCAAAATTCACCAAATTTCACCTCTGTCAATTAACACGTGAGATTTTGACACCACCACCAATTTCTTTTAACAGCTCATCCAACAACATAATATAGAGGTACATATAATCAGAGTTAGAGTGGTTCATGCTGAATGGCAAACAACAAAGACGATTGCCTTACAAACAACATTGAACATTGAACATGCAATTACTTGATGTTTTCTCATATTTTGTGTTACTGTTACCGATACAATATACTGTATACATGCCAAAGTTCCATTTTACCTTATTATAATTATACTACATTCTGGAAAACATCTTTTAAGCGAGTAGTATAGTACTTGGGGGTCCTAGCGCATTTTTCACAACAACGCATTTTCTACCAATTTTCCAAGGTCAAATTTTTCATAATTCATACATCATGTGGAACCATGCCTGGTTCACACATCATGTATGAGCTAGCGCATTTTCCAAGGTCAATTTCTCGGAAAATTACCATGCGCAACTTTCTCGGAAAAATAGTACTTGAGTTATAAATCAACAGTATTCATTGAGAAACGGCTGATTTCAATAGTTTCAGCAATAATGAGTATAAATCAACAGTATTCATTGAGAAACGGCTGATTTCAATAGTCTCAGTATTCATGGAGAATGGGTTCTGTTAAGGTAATCTATTTAAGTACCCTTATGATATAAAAACACTTAAAGAAATGTCGCTTTAGGTTATTATGGAGAATGAAGAAAGAAATCTCCGGGCCTTGGAAAAGCCCTCTCAAATCAGGTCAGGTAGCCAGATGGTAAATGATCCGAGTCAAAAAATTATATATCCTAATGGTATAGACATGGAAAATAGAAATAGTATTTTCAAAGAATTATTGAAAAGATTAGGCCGTATGGATGTTGGCGAGATGAGGCGATTAGTTAGTCTCGCTGATAACATCAAAAAGCAGAAGCCAATTCCAACACCTCGCAAGAGTGTGAAGCAGATGGTTAAAGATTATGAAGACAACATAATTCTTCCACCACCACAATTTAGAGATAGACCAGTACCAGCACCAAGAACTAAAAAACTAGCCCCAATACCAGAACCAAGGACTAAGATAGAGCAAACAGATAAAGCTCTCAAAGGATACACCAAATCATTTCAAATAGATATCAAAAATTACAAAGACCCGCTATTACAACTGCAAAACACAAGAAAGGCTGTAGCGTACCGTCTTGTAAGTTTACTAAAATCAATGAAAGGACTGAAATTCGTTGAAGCACTAAAGGTAACATTCAGAAAAATGTCTGATGGTGAAATAATACATAAAACAGCCTTTTTCAACAGTCCACCTCAAACAATTATAAATAATCTCCAGATCAGTGAATCACTTCAAGCGTCAAAACAAAATATATTAAATAAGATTGCAGTTTGGATTTCAGAAGGATCTGGCTGGGTTGTGGAATCAGTCGACAAGCATTTTCTAAATGTTGTAATATATCAGCCAATGAAAGGCTCATCATATATCAAACTACCCCAGAATTAATGAATAAAATGAAGGGATTGATTAACATGAAGAATAAAGACAATGAATGCTTCAGATGGTGTCACATCAGACATTTGAATCCACAAGATAAAGACCCTCAGAGAATAAAAAAATCTGATAGACAACATATTAATACGTTAGATTATTCTGGCGTTGAATTCCCCGTCACAACTAAACAGTACAACAAGATAGAAAAACAAAATGAGATCAACATCAATGTATTTGGTTATGAAAACAAACAACCATATCCAATTTATGTTTCAAAAGAAAAGTATGAAGACTGTTTGAATCTTCTATTGATTACAGAAAATGAAAACAAACACTACGTTTTAATCAAAGATTTTAAAAGGTTCATGTATAATCAAACAAAGCACAAAGAAAGAAAACACTTTTGCATGCACTGTCTACAATGTTTCAGCTCAGAAAGAGTCTTGAATGATCATGTGGACAACTGCATACTGGTTAATGGCACACAAGCAATAAAGATGCCAAACAAAGACAATAATATTCTAAAATTCATCAACTTCCATAAACAACAGCAAGTACCATTTGTGATCTATGCTGATTTTGAGGCTATAACTGAGAAAATACACGGTTGTCAACCCAAAAATGATAAATCATACACTGAAGCCTATCAGAAGCATACTGATTGTGGATATGGTTACAAGGTTGTTTGTTGTTATGATGATAAATACAGCAAGCCAATACAAATATACAGGGGTGAAAAGGCTGTATACAAATTCATGGAAGCTATGTTAGAGGAAGTTAAATATTGCAAGAAGATTGTAAAAGAATTCAACAAACCATTGAAAATGACTAAAGATGATGAAGAGAAATTCCGAAAAGCCAAAGTTTGTCACATCTGTGATAAGAAATACACTGACAAAGATATCCGAGTCCGAGATCATTGTCACATTACCGGCAAGTATAGAGGTTCTGCTCACCAAGATTGTAATCTGAAACTCAGAGTGAACCCAGAAGAAAAAAATACCTGTTATATTCCACAATCTGAGAGGTTATGACAGTCATTTTATTATGCAGGAGATTGGAGCTATTGTCAAGAAACACACATTCACAAATAAAAAAGGTGAAGTCTGCCAAATGAACATCAATGCTATCCCAAATAACATGGAGAAGTATATGGCTTTCATGCTTGGCAATCACCTAACATTTCTTGATAGTTTCCAGTTCATGAGCTCTAGTTTGGAAAAACTTGTAGGCAATCTACCAAAAGAAGCCTTAAAATTCACCTCACAAGAGTTCAAGGGAAAGGATCTTGATCTGATAGCACAGAAAGGTGTTTATCCATACGACTACATGGACAGTTTCGATAAATTCAATCAAAAGTTACCCTCAAAAGAAGAATTCTATAGCATACTGAGTGATACGCATATATCAGATGAAGACTATACACATGCTCAGACAGTGTGGGAAACATTCTCTTTGAAAAACATGGGTGATTATCATGACCTGTACCTCAAAACAGATGTACTCCTGTTGGCTGATGTATTTGAGAACTTCAGAAAAACATGCCTTGAGTATTATAAACTGGACCCGTGTCACTATTTCACATCTCCCGGTTTATCTTGGGACGCCATGCTAAAAATGACTGACATAAAATTAGAATTGATGACAGACATTGATATGTTCCAGTTCATTGAGAAGGGTATGCGTGGAGGAATCAGCTATATTGCAAATCGTTACGGTAAAGCTAATAATAAATACATGAAGAAGTATGATGAGAAGGCGCCCTCAAAGTACATTATGTATCTTGATGCTAATAATCTATACGGTTGGGCAATGAGTCAATACCTTCCAACAGGTGGATTCAGATGGATGACTGAGAATAAAATAAATAATCTCAACCTGGCAAAGTATAGAGAAGACAGCAATAAGGGTTTGATTCTGGAAGTTGATCTGGAATACCCCCAGGAGTTGCATGATCTACATAATGATTACCCGCTTGGACCAGAGAAGGTGAAAGTAACTGGAGACATGCTTTCAGATTACTGTAAAGACATAGCAGAGAAATACAATATATCGACTGGTTTGGTACATAAACTGATGCCAACATTAAGCAACAAAGAGAAGTATGTTCTGCATTACAGGAACCTCCAATTATACACAGACTTAGGTTTAAAGGTAACAAAAATCCACAGAGTGCTAGAGTTCAAACAATCACCTTGGCTGAGACAGTACATTGATTTCAATACACAGAAAAGAACTAATGCCAAGAATGCTTTTGAGAAAGATTTCTTCAAGTTGATGAATAACTCAGTATTCGGCAAAACTATGGAAAATCTCAGAAAGAGAGTAGATGTCAGATTGGTGACTGATGAGAAGAAGCTATTGAAATTAGCCAGTAAACCAACTTATGTTAGCAGTAAGATATTCAATGAAAATCTGGTAGCAGTGCATAAGATCAAAGAAACACTAACTCTAAACAGGCCGGCATATGTAGGAATGTGTATTCTTGATCTCAGTAAGACGCTTATGTATGATTTCCATTACAACTACATTAAACAAAAATACGGTAATAAGGCTAAGCTGCTCTTCACTGACACGGACAGTTTGACATATGAAATTGAAGCAGAAGATGTCTATAGGGATTTCTGGAATGATAAAGATAAATTCGATAACAGTGACTATCCTGAAAGCTCGCCATTCTCCGATAAGACCAATAAGAAAGTGATTGGTAAGATGAAAGATGAGGCTGCTGGAGTCCCAATATGTGAATTCGTAGGGCTGAGATCAAAGATGTATAGCTATATTAAAGATGACCAGAAAGGAGGAAAAACAGCAAAAGGAATCAAAAAGAACACAATCAAAAATGAAATCAAGCATGAAAATTATAAAGACACTCTATTCAATGACAAACAAATGTATCATAAAATGAAAACAATCAGAAGTGAAAACCATCAATTAGGAAGCTATGAAATCAACAAAGTATCACTCAGCTGCTTCGATGACAAAAGATATTTATCAAAAGACGGAATCAACAGTTATGCTTATGGCCATCACAAAATAAATAGCCAGGAATAAAAATATTCTTGGCTACCAAAATAGCAAATACAGTATAATACTGGCCTCTCTCACATATATAGGTTAGATAAAAGTTAGTCTTTTCTTATACGTGATAAATACAATTTGCTTTCTTCCATGTGTTTGGTTATTTCAAAAATTAAATCTTCAAAACAATTGCTCATAATGTATTTGCACTTGTTTTTCTCATACATTTGCTTCATATTTGTTTGTTTTTCCGACACTTGGTATACACCAGTGGGACTTTTGAATTCAAGACAAAGAGCATTGTATTTTCTGGTGGGATTCATTAACATCAAATCACATTGTCCAGACATATATCCTTTGTTATAACTTCTGATTCTCATATTTGAGCTTATTTGATTTTCACCTAAACCGGCTATCATTAATGCGTCTTCATATTTCTTTCTGATGAATGAAACAATCTTGCAGTGCAGATCATTTTCACTTCCAATCATCAGCATGTTATTACTTCTGTCATTGAACTGTTTGTAATATCCCTGTTTTCTGATTGATGGTAATACTTTTGATGTAACCCAATGTTTGAATTTAATGGCTTCCTGTTTTTTAGAGGACAGTATTAGTGAATAAAATCCTGATTCATTTATAAAAAAACATTTGAAAGTTTTTTCAATGGCCTCAGCACGAGGTAACGTTTTGTTACATCGTGAATCAGTGACCTCAGCACGAGGTAACGTTTTGTTACATCGTGAATCAGTGGCCTCAGCACGAGGTAACGTTTTGTTACATCGTGAATTTATGCTTATTTTGTGGTCTCTTAAGATTCTATCATCAGATAAAACATGATCCTTGATTGCTTTTTGTGGATTTTTATAGTCGAGAATAATAGCAATGTCTCTTCCTCTGAACCATATATCGTTTTTATCATCAAGATAACAATCTATTGAAACATCCAATTCTTTATTATCGTAGGAATATTTTTGCATACATGTATGTTAGATAATTTTCTTTAAATCCTTGATCGGTATCCAGCTGTTGAAGTCGTCACTGTAACCCTTCCACTTCACCAAAGCTTGTTTCTTCTTGTAATCTCTGCGAATGACTTTATCAATGCGGAATACATCCTGTTTAGCCTTTAATAACTCAGGTTCATAAAAACTCCCTTCAATTTCTTCATCGTTGTGATCTTTTAGTTTGTAAGTGATTGGATTAGTGTATTGGATTTTATCAACTGTAAACACTTCTTCAGTCCAATTTGGTGTATAGCCCTTGTCGAACACAATCCGTTTATACTTGGATATTCGGACCTTATCACCTATTTTAAATTTTAGTTTTTGTTTTAATGGCTCCATATCACCATACAAATTGAAGTAAACAGTTCCTTCATTCCTCTTTTTACTAGCCTCTGTTGGCGTCATCTTTGTGCTTGAATGTTTGGTATTATTATACTGTTTCACTAATTTTGGTAACATGTCTAAATACTGTGTATTACCTTGAACAGTGAACTGCTTCCACATTTTGGATTTAATTGTCCTATTCCATCTTTCAACTACTGATGATTTCTCTTCATTCTCAGTTGAGTACATCTGTACACTATGTTTCTCTAGCAAGTCCTTCAAGTGTTTGTTGTAAAACTCTTTTCCCTTGTCGACCCATAAATACTGTGGTTTTCTGCCTTCCTTGAATATTGATTTGAATGCTTCAGTGACAGATTCACCTTTCTTATCCTTCAATGGGACAATCCAACCATATTTGCTGAAGACATCAATAACCATAAGAAGATATCGATAACCTTTATTCCATTTACTGAACTGTTGCATTTCAACTAGATCACTTGCCCATATTTCATCAATTTTATTTACAATCACACGCCGCCGAGTGAAATTTCGTTTTATGGGTGCATGTAATTCATCAGCTAGTTTTTCTTGCCAGTTTTCTTCACTCGACGGCTTTTTCCGTTTTTGAAACACCGAGACCAAGTTTCTGTTTTTTGTCAATTAAGAATCTAGCTGTTTGACCCCATTTTGGCATCTCACCATATGGTATTTGATCTAGTGACTCGACCATTGTTCTATCACATTCACCTTTATTTTTTCCCATATCATAACAAATATCGTGGTAAGCTGCTATTTCATCCACCTTATTGTAAGGTTGTACATTCCATTTCAAGACCTCGCCAGTATTTGGATCATATTCCAACTGCTCATGCAATGGATTGTATGGTCCCATATATTTATATTTACTTGGTGTCCAACCACTTTTCGGTTTAGGAAGCTTGCCAATAACCTTATGAATGTCAATAGCACCGCCATAATCTAATCCTTTGATATCTGTTTTGTAACGAATATTTGGTCTCACTTTTGTTGAGAGTTGTTTCAAAGCTTCTGACCCAACCTTTGTGATTGCAGGCTTTGCGAGGGAAAGTCCTTTGTCAATTAATTTCTTTTGCAGCTTTGGATTTCTCATTGCTTCAGAAGCATAATATCTTCCCATTTCTACACCTTTCTTTGCTAAATAAGGGACTCCATGTTCTAAGAATCCTGTTAGCGCCATATCTGCGGCCGAATCTAGTATGCCCGCCCTTCAGACGGGCTATTCAGTTTCCCCGATTTCTGACAAATTTAGTCTTTGTGATTCCACATTCAGCACAAGTACATTTCATAACAGTTCGACCATTTTTAGTCTTCTGATATCTTTCACTTCCTGGTACACATTCAGTGACTTTCTTCTGTTTAACACAATATGATTTTACCATTATACATATTGGTTAGATATTTTCTTTGTCTAGTAGTTAAATCGACATACATTTCCACTAAGTTTGTCATAGAATACTGTTATATTATCCAAAGTGCATTTGATTACAACTCGCAAACCAATCAATCTGTTGACAACTATTATAACAAATATATTAACATCATCAATTATTTCGAATTCTATCATACTTTTATGTTAGATAGAAATCTATTAAATCTTTTATTATCCACTGTTTTTGTTTAACTTAACAGACATACATATACATTACATATTTTTGAAATAATTGATTATGAATCTATGATTGACTCTTGTGTCTGCGGGATTGAATTTTGCATTATGAATGACTTTCAATATGGGGGTCCCTTTCTGTCTTTCCAATAAATAGTACAAACACCAATATCCACATAATACTGATTCCCTTTCTTGTATCTCATCACCAGAGTATTCAAGTTGTTTACCGCTTGCAGCCATATACATTTGAACTTCTGTTGGCATCATTAAACCGAAAGAGTCGAAGTATTCACAGTATTTATCATTTTTGAAATTCCTATAACAAACCCAGTGAGTACCAGGTCCAATTTTGGAATCAAGATTGACTATCCCACATTCATTGTTTCTCATCAGGTTCGGCATATTGTCTCTTGAAAATACTCCTCTAAAATGTTTTATTCCAAGTTGTTTAACCCAATTGATTAAATCAAAGTTGGATAAGGGTTTATTTACAAAATGGTTCCTAGTATGGGGATTGAATTGAATGGACTGTTTTTGCCTAGTAGAAGTCCTTTTCCTTTGGTTTTTTTTTCATTCCATAACCGATTGGGTTATTCCATGTACCAAAAACAGGAGGTGATTGCCATGGAATCATAGCATGTTTCCCACCTTTCTTTCTGGGTATAATGTCATCTGGAATATGAACAGGTATTGACCGTCTTGGACGGCTGCTTTCAACATGCAAACCTTTTCCAGTTAATTTTCTGATTGCTTCTATAGCCAAAGGAATTCCAATGCTGGCGAGTATTGTTCCAATACCCTTTCCAGTCTGCGCTTTTGTTGGTTTTATAACAACGTCTCCACCATACTGCATTTTTTGGATAACATCAGCCATCTGTCTCGTATTCAATAAATTTCCTACATTAAATAATTGGGATAAATTGGCATTAGGAATAAGAAATCCTCCTTTTTGTTTCTTTCCAAATAGTTTATCAATGCCGAGACTTGCTAATGAAGAAAGAGCACCTGTAGCCAATGCTGGAGCCGCTTTAGCTACTGCTTTACCTGCATAAGGCAATAGTCTTGTTCCAAGTGAAAAAAGACTGGACCAAAGAGAACCTCCTTCTTGGACTGATTTTCTGATCTGTGCTTTGGATATCTTTACATCAGCACCTGTTCCATTTCTCTGTGATTTGGCTAATTTTTTTATCTGTGTTTTTGTCAACATCATTTGATCACCTCCAGTGAGATCTCCATGTGCGAGTCTCAATGTTACCGGTGAATTTGTTTGTATAGCTTTTGCAAGCCTTTGCTTCTGACTGTTTGAAAGTCTTACTCCATGAGGATGATAAGTAGTCATATAATATATGTTTATACTAAATTGTATTTAATACAAACAATCATTTAATTTACATTGATCTAAGAATTAATTTTCCATCAGTCTTTCTCATCTCAATATCCTGCTCATAGAGGACCAATGCATACACACTGTAATCAGCAGTTGTTGCAGCACTCAAAGTGTATTTGAAAGTCAGTTTTGTCATTCCATCTTTAATATCTTGTTTCTGTTTTGTCAGATCGAAATAAACAAAAGGGAATATTGTACCGAAGTTTCCTCTTGTGAGAAGGGTGCTATCACTGAAATCATTAATCGCATGAACATATTTTAAAACATCTCTGAATACTCTTGCTGGTTCTGTTGAGGGTTTATAATGTACCTCCGGATAATCACTTCCATTGCCAACTTCAAGATAACAATCAGTCAAAGTTCGCAGATGTCCAACTGCTCCAACTGAGAATGTGTTATAGAGAAATTTATTGGCTTCTTGATTTGCATTACTGGCATCATTGATGATGAATACAAAGACATGCCTGGGTTTGTTTATTCCTGTGGAAATACGGAAATTGGCAGTCTGTTGTCTTGTTGAATTGCCTCTCTCAACCATTTCTCTCATGTAAGTCCACTTTCTGTTGTCAAGATACTTGCTCATGTATAAGGACTTTCCCGCAGAATTAAAAACAATGCGAGGAACTATTAGCTGGAATTTAGTTAGTACCACACGGCAATCATCGGCAGCTTGCCATATCATATTGTCATCACTCTCAAGTGTCAATTTCACCTCTACTTTTGAGTTAGGCATAAGTTCATCCCAAAAGCTCTTGAAAAAACCGTATCTGTTCAATGCAAGCTCTGCATTTACTTTACCGGCTGCACCATTCAACAGTGCTTTGCGATCTGCGAAACCTTTGTTATAAGCAGCCTGAGCCGCCTTTCTTCAGCATTCCTACTTGTGTCAAGATAGAAGAACTCATTGGTTCCCTGACTTACAGCATAACCCTGTGAATACTCAAGCAAAGACTTGATGTTAGTAGCTTGGTTTGCATCACGGCATTCATAAACATCAAGACCATTCATTTTCACATTAATGGTGTTAATGAGAGTGTGAACTGAATTGACAATACCATTATGATCATTAGCAGCAATGGCAGTTCCATCTGCAAGCTTCTTCACAATGAAATCGACATTAAAACGGGCATTGTACCAATCAAATGGTGTAGTCTCTCCACTGTTATCAACAATGAAACGGTAGCCTGTTTTACTCTGATGAGCATTGTTTGCTACTACAGTATTAAGTGCTGTCTCTAGTTCGAACACTACATCTTCATATCTTTCGATATATTTTGAGTCACGATAGTTTGACATATATTATTGTGTTAGATAAAAGTTATTTTATTTTACGTGGTCGACCTCTCTTTCTTTTGATTAAACCACCAGTCTGGCTCGCACTCTCAGTTCCACTCTTTCTCTTTTTCAAAAGTTCTATGATTTTGTCGCCAGCTTTTTTGCCAGCATGTTCACCAATTGTTGTTGCTGCTTTTTTTCCAGCTGTTTTGATCATATCAGTCACAATACCTTCACCATGTTGTTCATATTTTTTAAACTCAAACCGTTTCATATACTATTAGGTTTTATAATTCTGTCTCTCTCAAGAACAACTCAATATACCAATCTATCCCATTTAAATCGACTGGAGCTCTAGAAGAGTCTGTGACATAAAAGCGTATTGAGCTGATATTATGTGTTGAGACTGGATTCCATGAAAGAAAACGAGGTTTGTAAGTGAAAGGTAAACTTCTAACGAGATCTGTGACAGGAATAACAGCGATTGTATTTGTGCTATTTCCATCAACAATGCTATCTGTCACCAAATCACAATTGATATAAATTTCATCTACTCCTCTTGTAATATCAGGTAGATTTGTTCCATATTCTGTGGCTGGAACTAATTTTGAATCGAAACCGATAAGTTTTCTGAAATCAAGATTCCTCAGATCCACACGATAATTTTCATTGAGTTCAATCAAAATGCGATATGTTGACAAAACGAAATACATGTTAATACCATACTTGAATTTTGATTTGTCTGTTTCAGATGGATTCAGTACATGGTTATTTTTTCTCATATACTCATGAACGTAACTATTGATATCGTCGTATGAATACATCCGTTAACGAATGTTATTGTTTCCCAGTTTACACCTTTGTCATAGCTGTATTTCATTTGATTATTCCCAAAAATATCTCTGATATTGTACCAACTGTATGTCATATTGATGACATTCACAGCCATTTCATATTTTAAATCATTCGTTAATTTAAGAGGTGAATTGAATCTTTTTTCAAAATCATGACTCTTGCTGACACCAATTTTGTCTCTGTTTTTACTGTTGAATCGTAATGAAATTTCTGTCATATACTTTTACATTAGATATTTCATCATTATTTTATTCAACTCACCAGTTTTCAGGATTCCCAGTCTGTTCAATGTATGCAATATTTTTGTGAATTCATTTTGAACATTTCTGCTGTTGTTGCCGGCTGAAATAGATCCACCAAGTAACTGTAGTCTTGAAAGCATGTCACCCAAAAATGCACCCCTTGAACCCATTCCTTTCCCTGTTTTGTATTTGTAAGAAGCTAATACATCATCAATCGTTTCTCTGTATTTCTTCAAAGTTTGTATTTCTCTTTTATGAGAATCATTTTCTTCTGGAGTTAATGATTTTTTTTTTCTTCTTCCCATATTCTGGGCTATTTCTTTAGCTTTTTTCTTTTCCTCGACAAGTTTTTGTGGGGCGACTTGAGTCAAATCGCTTGGTTTCAAAAGCCTGTTATTTTTTAATATAATTCTATCATCTCTATCGAAATAGTTATCGATCGATAATATGTTGGGTGTCTGATCCTCTTTTTCAGGTGCTTCAATGGCTCCAGGAAGTTCCGTTCCTATTGTAATAGCTCTTCTATTAGCTTCAATAACATCATCAAGTCCTTGTGTTAAAGCCTGTTGATTCTTTTTCAACTGTTTAATGACTTCATCCTGTTTTTCGTCGACACTTTCTTTCACACTCTTCTGGACATCAATAGAGGGTTTCAGCAATTCTGATGTTGTATCATATGCATCCTGTTTTCTGTATTCATAAGTCTTGATAACATCACGAACTTCTCTTGTTTTGTTTCCAGCTTCAATTCCACTTTTAAGAAGCCTTTTCATTCGTTCTATATCCATATACAATTGTGTTAGACTAATCTAAACTATTTACATATGGAAATCCCTAATTATGATATTCAGGGTTTAAAGAATTCATTCAGACAGTTGTATCCGTATATGCCAAAAGACACTTTCAGGATGCTGCTGGCTGGTAATTCTGGATCTGGAAAGACAACATTGTTCATGCATCTGATTATGGAACCGTTGGTCTATTATGATCAGATACATCTTTATGCAAAAAATTTAGATCAAGACAAATATCAATATCTTCGGAAAGTAATGGATGAAATAAGCAGTCACATTGGATATCCTGCCTTGGTTTGCAGTCAAGAAGAGATATTGCCAGTTGAACAAATAAAAACACAAATTTGCAGCGATTGGTTGTTTTTGATGATTTTGTCACTGATAAAAAACAAGATCAAATCATAAGCTATTTCATTCAGGGGAGACACAAGAACTGTTCAGTCATATATCTCACACAATCATTCTATGGCTGTCCAAAATCAATCAGATTGAATTGCAGTCACTTCTGCCTTTATGATTTCCCATCCTCAAGAGAAAGGAACTTGATTGCACAGGAGCTTGGAATCGACAAGAAGAAATACATTGAAGCAACCAAAAAACCATATTCCTTCTGTTATGTTGACAAGCGATGAAAACAATCAAGAGAAATTTTTATGGTGCTGTTTAATCTAATCTAATATTATATGGCAATCAATAATTTCCAAAATGTTGAAAAACAGAAAGAATCGAAAAATTAATATAACAAGATTGTATAATGGGAGTTTTTAATTCTCCACTAGATCAAGATAAAACTGAAACTGGTGAAAGAGGCCCAGCTGGTCCAGTTGGGCCCAAAGGTGAAAAAGGTGATAGAGGTCCAAAAGGTAATACAGGTGCAATTGGTCCAAAAGGAGCTACTGGAGCTGTTGGTCCCAAAGGTGATGGATTTAGATTAACACAAGATGGTAATTATGACATTGAAAATAAACGTTTGACAAATGTTGGTGATCCAGTAAATCATTATGATTCTGCTAACTTGGGATATGTTAATGATGCTGTTTTATCAATTGAAGGAACACGTGTTAATCCATTTAAATTTCTTCTTGAAGATGTATCAAAAACAACTATTCTTAGAAATGCGAATAATCTGCAATTGGAAGATTTTGACAAAAGCCCTTACTCATTTAATAAAATAGCCTTGTCTTTTGTTATTCCTACTGCTGGTCTTACAACTGTTCTTCGTTTTGATCTGACACAATTGGAAGTTTCAAAGTACACTTTAGTTGTTGAGTTTTATACTAATGGTAGCCCAAATAATGCAACAGTCGATGACGACAATCTGTCATCTAATTTAATTGAAAGAAAGGATTCAATAAAAAGAGCATTTCCAAAGACTCATCTTGTTGATGGTTATCTCAAAAGAATATTCTTCCTTGAAAAAACAAGTCATGGTTCCACATCAATGGAGTTATTGTTGATTTCACCATATTTACAAAATAATACCAAACATCATGTCATAGTTTATGGTGTTTATGGATTTTCTAATATCATTTTATCACATATTCACGACCCAGTGTATGAAATTGAAAACGGCAATGTTGCTTTTGGTGGTAAAATTGACATGAAAAATAATAGAATCATGAACCTACAAGATAACCCCTCAAACCCACAAGACGCTGTAAACAAATCTTACGTTGATAATTTCAATGACCAAAACTATGAAATAACATCAGATGGGAAACTTAAATTTAAAAGAGATATTGATTTAGGTGGTAGATATATTTACAACAATAACAAATTTTACATGGGTTCAGTAAGTAACAGATTGGTATTGGGTACTACTCTAGACATTCAAGAATTTTCAATCAATAAGTATAGCGAAGTCATTATGAAACCTTTTAATCATTTGATTCGATTTCATAAGGGAATTGATGCGTCAAACTTAAGACTTGAAAAAGTTGGGAATCCATTGATGGCAGAGATGCTGCAAACAAACGTTATGTTGATTCTCAAATTACTGGCATTGATGTTTCACCATTTCTTAAAAAAGACGGAAGTGTTGCAATGACTGGTGATCTTGACATGGGTGACAATAAAATAACAAATGTTGGATCTCCAAACTCTGATAAAGATTCTGCCAACAAAAAGTATGTTGATGACCTTGTTTTTTCAGCATCTGGTACCCAACGCAACCCATTCGCTTTTCTGTTAAAAGACATATCCAAGTCTTCTGCAGTCAGTGGTGTGGAAAACCTTCAAATTGAGAATTTTAACAGATCACCTTATCACATAAACAAGTCATCATTGTCTTTTTTCATCAAACGAAGAGGCAACTTCACATCCAAAATTCGTTTTAATGTGACATCTTTGAGAAACAGTCAGTACACTTTTGTTGTTGAGTTTTACTCACCATCTAATCCAAGAAGTGCAACAGTCGATTTAACCCTTCCAACTTTAAATATACGTGACGTCGGACAGTCATTTCAAAAACCTTTTCTCAAAACCCCACACGTTGATGGTTATATGAAGAAGCTTTTCCGAATCGAAAAAACCAGTGGTGGTCAAGCGGCAATACAGGTGGAACTTTCCAGCACAGCTCCTGCGTCTAACACCAAAACACATATCATTGTTTATGGGGCTTATGGCTATCATACCAATTTGTCTTACTTTCTCCATGACCCAGCTTATGAAATTGAAAACGGCCATGTTGCGTTTGGTAGTAATATTGACATGAAACTAAACAAAATCCTCAACCTGCAGGATAACCCCTCAAACCCACAAGACGCTGTAAACAAAAAGTATGTTGATGCTGAAATTGCTGGTATTGATGTTTCTCAATTTCTTAAAAAAGATGGAAGTGTTATAATGACCGGCAATCAGAATTTTGGGGGGTTTATTATTAGAGGCCATGGGATAGGAAACCAACCAGCAGATCTTGTGAATAAATCATATATTGACACTAATCTCGCATCAAAAAGCAGTATCGGTCAAACTCTACTTCGAGATGGAACACAAGAAATGACTGCTAATTTAAATCTGGCTGGTAACAAAGTGATCAACTGTGCAGCACCAACTGCTAACACAGATGCTGCCAATAAGTTTTATGTAGATGATAAAACTAAAGATATAATTGGATTTACATCTGATGGAAGCTTTGATTTTTTAAACAAACACTTGGAGAATGTTGGCCAGATTCATACTTCAGACTTCATTGACATGAATAATAATAAAATAACAAATTTAGCGGACGTGGCGAATGAAACTGATGCAGTGAACTTTAGAGTTTTAAATCGAGCTTCACAAACCATCAGAGCAAACACTTTATTATTGAATGGAACAAATGCGATGGCAGCAGACTTAAAACTTGGAGGGCATAAAATCATTGACTTAAAAGAAGGAACAAATAAAACCGATGCCGTAAATTTAGATCAATTAGAAAAAAGTCATATTTCATCTGCTTCTCATCCAAAGAATGCTTTCAAATATTTGATGAATGATATCAATGAAATTAGCACTGAATATGGCTTGACAGTTAATGGATATGTCAATTTACCTAGTTCACCGCATTTGATTTTAAAAAAGGTTATTGATATAGACTTGAATAAAGAAGCTAATCATATTTACAGAGCTAGAATTGGATTCAATATGTACACAATAAAAGATGGAAAATACACTTTCATTCTTGAATGGCTATTTCCTGATTATGAAGGAATGAATCTTAGTAGTGTAACATTCAGTGCAACTGGTGGAATTACAATTCATAAAACTGTAGGGAGAAAATTTGATAACAGAAATGAAGATCATTCGAGATATTTATTATGGATTGAAAAACCATCAGCAAGTTCACCACCTGAATATTTATATTGTACGATTCATATTAATGCTAACCCAACTTATCCAAATAAGTACAAAGTTCATTGTGTTGCATATGGTATTGATTTTGAAGCTGTAGACGTTCCATCAAGTGTTTACGACTTCGCAGAAGCTTATAAAATCGTGAATGAAAAAATGCAATTACAAACTGATTTAGATTTGAATGGTTTTGATGTGAAAGAAAATGAAAATTGGTTGTTTGGTGGAGACAATGGTGAATTTACAATGCTAAATAATATTAATATGAACACTTATCTGATAAAAGAGGCCAAACTTGGTGGTGATTTAAATCTGAATGGCTATAGAATTCATAATAATAGTTTGAATCTATTTCGTTCAAGTGTCACAGGTGTAATCATGGAAACAGCTTTAGATTTGGGTGGATTTGCTCTTTACAGGCCGAAATTAGGAGGTGATCTAAATTTGAATGGGAATGGAATAATCGGTCAAATACAATATTTAAATTGCTCTGTCAAAGCCAAACGAGGACATAATAAGAATGTTTTAAAGCCTGTATTGATAAATGGCTCTGATTTTTTAGTCATTCATAACAATAACTTTCACATTAAGAATATGTATGTATTACAAGGAACAAAACCCGGAATATTCTACTTCAAGACAAAAGCTGAAGGTGGTAGGCCTTTGCCATTACCAGCAACTATTTATGAACACAGACATAATACTATGAGTAGAAACATCACAACGGTCAATATCAACAAATCATTATCGAGAGGCTATTTAATCATTGATTATTCACATCCTAATACAGGTGCTTTTGATACAACATTCACACTTGAAGTGGTCATGAATTAATCTAAAATAATATTATATGGGAGTTTTTAATTCTCCACAAAATCAAGATAATAAAGGTGATAAAGGCGATACTGGTGCAATTGGTCCTAAAGGTGATAATGGAAATGGTTTTACATTAACACAAGATGGTGATTATGACATTGAAAATAAACGTTTGACTAATGTAAAAGCAGGCAATGATTCTGATCATGTTGTAATCAAATCACAAGTTTCAGATATTGTCAGAGATAGTTTTTTGGATTTGTGGGTTTCTGAATTCATCAGATTATACTCTAAATGTACTTATCAAATCGACAGAGCGAATAATAATTTTCTAGATATGAATGCAGACAGAAAAGTTGAAACATTGTACGATCTCTCGAATGAAGAAAATAATGCAACGCAACCGACTTTGAACATAAGACCCACTGTTTGTACCAAGGCTGAGAAACATAATGGACGTTATTATTTAGACTTTAATGGATCACAGAGAATGATAAGTCAAATCAATTTAAATAATAATGCTGTTAATATCTTCATTGTTTATAAATTAAATTCAAATACAGGTGGAAGTCCATGGAAAAATGGTCTTTTTGGTCATGATAATAGAGGTTATGATAAGTTTGTCAGCTATTACAATGGTTCAAATTTAGTTATAAGTGGTGTTGATCAATCAAATTGTGTATATTTTGGTCCAGCAGCATCTATACAGAACTTCAGAAAGATATCTGATTATTCCTCAAATGATTTGGGTCAAATAAATGTTTGGCACTGCTTGTCTGTTCACTGGGATAATTTATCTTCTCCAAAAACAAACACAAGTAAAATCTATTGGAATAAAAAACATATTGGAAGTTTTACAGCGGCTAACAGAATTGGTAGTCGGCAAATGACTTTTGGTGATTTGGATCCTAGCTCAATCGCACCTCTTGACGGTAGTGTTATTTTTTTCTGTGTGTACTTGGATTCTATATTAGACGAAAAAACAATTTCAGATCATCATCAAATTTTAATCCAACGATATAATATAAATGAATAAAATAATTAGATATGTGAGATGGTTTACTCGGGATGCCGAACGGAAAAACCCTGGTGTTGACAAGAGGATTTTGAAATCAGCTTTGGTTTATCAGTTTCTATATCACAAACATTTTAACAAGTATGTTGAAGTGAGAGATATTATCCAGGAGCATATAGGCATTGGATTAATCGGTCCCGGTGAAGGCTGCTTAACACATTTTTTGGAGCATACTCTTGGTTGGATTGATACATTACAGACACATGGTATATTACACGATGCCTTCGGTAGGTTTTATGTCAAACATGCACTTGATAGAGGATATTCTTATGCTCTACCGTCTTTCTTGACGACTAAAATTAGTAAGTTATCACCTCTAAGTGGGCAATTGTCTGGTTTGTGGTACTGTGTGTTGAACAGAATCGTTATATAAGCATATTGTATGAAAGAGCGAAAAAGCATATTCAGCTGGAACCATATTTCAGGTGAATTAACAGAAGATCAGGTAAATGAATTAAAAGCCTATTACCATACATATCACAGAAAGTGTTGGGCTCATAAACAGGCTGTTAAACGGTTCAAAAAATGGAAATTACTGGGGAATTCCTTGTCCATCATCTTTGCAACTGGGGGTCTCGCCACAAGCGTTGCAACAGGTGGTGTTAGTTTGGTAGCCATCAGTACAGCAGCACTTTTGATACAAGGGTGGATGAAGCATAAAAACCTAGATTTGAAAATCCAGAATTGCACATATGCTTATCAAAGCTATCAACATCTACTCAATTCAATAAAAGACAAGTTGAGAAGTGGTGATTTTGATGCTTCAAGTATACAAATCTCAATGAAGAATATCGATGATTATGTGACTGATAATAGTCCAATTATTGATAAGTACCTACTGAAATATGATGAAAAATTCACTGTTTGATAATACGAATAATCTTATCAAATATTAACAATAGAATCTCAACCCAATACTGATCATAAAATTTCAGTGTTTTCTTTGAGTTGGTTAATATGATATACTCATAAGGCAGATCCATCATCATAAATAATTGTTTCAGAATGAATTTGGTGTTTATCATTCTTTTACGATTCTTATTCACCGAAGGGATGATAGTGTCTATCTCCTTGAATATTCTTAATATTTTACCCTTATCTTTTACTGAAATTTGAAATCTATTCTTGCAACATATACCATTTATCACATTTTCAATATGGTACTTCCGATGATATATAGATTTCCGCTTTATTTTATACATATTATTATGAAAGTCAACGTACTCTCTGCAATAGTCATAGCCGTGGACTGAACCACAATTTGTACAAACATTTTCACCATTGTCATTAATCATTTTCTGATTATCACAACATGTTTCATTTTTGACACTATGTTCTGCTATCTTCTGATCACATAAAGGACATATTAGATATTTTTCTACTTCAACAAAATATTCGTGAATATCTGGATTACAAAAATCATTTACCATCTGGCTACCTGACCTGATTTGAGAGGGCTTTTCCAAGGCCCGGAGATTTCTTTCTTCATTCTCCATAATAACCTAAAGCGACATTTCTTTAAGTGTTTTTATATCATAAGGGTACTTAAATAGATTACCTTAACAGAACCCATTCTCCATGAATACTGAGACTATTGAAATCAGCCGTTTCTCAATGAATACTGTTGATTTATACTCATTATTGCTGAAACTATTGAAATCAGCCGTTTCTCAATGAATACTGTTGATTTATAACTCAAGTACTATTTTTCCGAGAAAGTTGCGCATGGTAATTTTCCGAGAAATTGACCTTGGAAAATGCGCTAGCTCATACATGATGTGTGAACCAGGCATGGTTCCACATGATGTATGAATTATGAAAAATTTGACCTTGGAAAATTGGTAGAAAATGCGTTGTTGTGAAAAATGCGCTAGGACCCCCAAGTACTATACTACTTAAGCGGTCAACCTCTATTAAGCGGCCATTTGGCAAATTCCCGAGGGTGACCGCATAATACACCTTTTGCCGTTCATTACGAGAAAATACGCATTCATTTGCGTGAATTGGCGACCAATAGCGCGAAGATACATTCACGAGCGTCAAAAAACGAACATTTGCACGTAACTCAGGTTCAATAACGATTTTTGCATTTTTTTGTTAACATTCAATAACATTTTTAGGCATTCATATGCGTCATTCGGCATACAAAAGAGAAAACTATACTTTCATTTGCGCTAACATTCAAGTCATTAACACTATCTTGAAAATCAATAGAGACAATAGACAAACATTAAAGTGCATAAACCATTCATTAACATTTTCATCACACTGTTTGAAATTCATTAGCATTCCTGCACGGCGTTAGTGTGGATAAGACAAATATTAATGCATTTGTACAAACAATAGGACGTTCTTTGCATTCAATGTACAAACATCGATTTTCAATTGAACAGTAACAAATTTGTCTGACTTTTGCATTGTCGGTTTAGTGTACGATTGTAATATTATGTCCTCCAGAGAGGCTACGTAATTTTTGTCATGCACTTTAATGCAAAACTCGTAACTGAATCTGAATTACGTGCAAACGTTCGTTTTTTGGCGCTCGTGAATGTATCTTCGCGCCATTGGTCGCCAATACACGCAAATGAATGCGTATTTTCTCGTAATGAACAGGAAAAGGTATAGAGGTTTGACTGTATTTGATAAATCAAAGGATAGTTTGTTGTGAACCCTTGGCCACCATTCTGAGGGTAGGGTGCTTATTTATCAAAACAGTGTAACAGGACTATTTATCATGAAGGAAGCTATATTTGAAGGAGGGGTTAAACCTGGAATGAATCAGGAAATAAACCTCTTTTCTTGTTTTAGGTGTGAGAGGGATCTGACGAGTTTATCTGACCTCGTAATGTTGGTATGGCGTTGAGTACCATGTCCTTGAGTATATTAAATTCTCCAGAGAATTTTATTTAAAACCATATTCGTTTAGGGGGTCATTTATTGAATGTTTGACGTCATGTACTTCTTGATATGAATATACATTCCTTTCCCCAAAAATGTCCTGGGACCCGTTTTTCGAAAGTCCCGGTAACTGAACGGGCCCGAAACCATATTTTGAAATCAAAATCTCAAGAAAAGTAGGGTGTGTTCTGACCTCTAATAAAGTCCATTTTGTTTATTTAGCTGATAACGTTCCTGTATAATTTTCAAAACTTTTGAAACTCCCATCTGGAAAGGAAAACAAACAGCTTAACGGGCCCGGTAATTACGGGGAGCTTCGAGAAACGGGCCCCTGGTCACTTTTAATACATATATAGGAATTTTCCACGGGTACGCACAATTTTCCAAGTGTTCCTCTACACCCCCTCCCTAAGTCTCCGGTCTTTTTTACGTGCCTTCATTGAATTGTCTTTTACCATCAGCATGCTGAGGTTATGTGGTAAGCGTAAGCTTTCTTACTTGATATGAAATATTACCTAAGTCTTGAAATTCTTGAAGTTTCTTGAAGTGCTTCGCTGGCTTATCATTGAGTGATCTAATAAGTTAGTGGAAGCTCAGACTTTTATTCACAAATAAGTAATTTTTTTCTGCTGTGTACCACATTGTTTGTGCCCGGCATTGTTTTCTTTGTAAAAGGGTGTCCGGGAGTATGCTTCCCGGGAAAGTCTGAAATGTTAGTCCTCGGAAATGCGATTTCCAGCATTCTGAGGGCAAATAATAGTCTTTTAATAGCTGCAAATTTAAGTCAACTCTTGCGTCAAAACGAAAGAATATGTTAAGACGATCAACATTTATCGATGCGCATTCGAATTTATAATTAAAAATCTATTTTGAATTCATTTGATTTGACATAAGAAATTGAGCTCAGGCTGATCAGGCTCGCTTTACGTTTCTATGCAACCTTGTGCTTCATAAAAACTGAAGAAACAAGCTAACCTTAGCAATAACCGCACCAAATCTTATCTTAGATCTTCGGGATGCATCAGATGCAATCACAAAACGCTCAATTTGCTGCTGTGAGCTTTGCCTTATTTGAATTTTTTTCACCAGGGTTTTGTGGTAACTGGAAGTTGTTAGGCGTTAATTTGTTTAGGGGAGTCGACCGAATCCCCGAACCAGCCCTAGTTCCTCCCCAGGCTTTATTTTAGAATATAACTGCTCATAGCCTGCATAGAAGTTGTAACTGGTTTTCCGTTGCAGCCACAGAGCTATTTTTCGATCTGTCTTGCTTTCCAATAGAAATGACCTGTCATTAAAGTTGATTTCCTTGTGTTTATGAAAATGTATCGGGGATAGCGAGGACTTACTCGCATCTGACATAACGCTCCGAAGTTATATATTGTGTCATTTTGTCAGTGCCGATTGCAAAGTAATGATCGGTACTTGAGTTTTGGCCTTGGAAAACCAAGCAGAGCGAAGCAGGCCGATCCAAAGGCTATAAAACGAAGTGTTCACAATGCGTTCACTCTTTACTATCCCGCTTGAAGTGTGATTTGGATTATGTCTATTCACCAACCCGCAACAAGGGAGAAACAAGAGAAAGACGAGCCCTCTTATCGAGCCACCAGTTTTAAATCATGGACCTGACTTTGACCACAGCTCACAGAAATAAGAGAGTAGGACACGGATATAACATTTACCGACCGCGCGATATACCCTGAAGAGTGATATATCGTCTTCTATGTTGCAAGACGCTGTACTTACTTTATCTTAAGTGTAGCATTTGTAGAAGTCAGGTGCTCTTTCTCGTGTTTTTTAAATATGTGCTCCTTAATTTGTCCCACGAATAATCACCACGTTCGTTTTTAGTGGTTGCCGTTGCAGCTCAGTCTAAAGCTTTGCACTAAGATTTTTAAAAAGCCTACTACAAAACATGATATATGTTTCAAAATTTAATATGAAATTTCAGACTGAACTCAGCATCTTTCTGTAAAAAAGTTGTTAAGGTGGCTGGTACCAGTTTTCAGGTTTTTCACCACGTAACCTTTGAGAGAAACGGACGCAAAGGCAAACCGAGGACGTAAGGAAACTTTTACAAGATTAAATTATAAATTTAATTGTTGACCGAAAATAACTATTATAAAGTCATCAGCTGTTACCATGGCAACGGTACTTGAGGGTTATTCAGAGCGACATTTAAGTTTCTGGCACTTATATTTTGAAAACTAACTCGGTGACCCCCTATTTTTTTCACGTGATTACTTTTACCATTTGAAAAGGAAACTGCAAAATGTTTTTAAAAATTTTCTATCAAGCGGATTTTTTTATAAACGCGAGAAAAGGCAATTTATGAGTAGTGTAAAATTTCTCAGATAGAATTTTCTTGAATTTTGTGTGACGTTTCCTCTTTACAAGACAAAAATTTTGAAACAATAAAAAGAGGGGTCACCGGGCTCGCTTTCTTGCAAAAGCCTTCGTGAGTTGAGCAATTTCCACGCGTGTTTTCGCGCATTCTAAAAGATCGATATTTGCTTATGCGCTTTGCTGACTGCCGCTAACCATTACGCGTACACGCGCGGGCACCTACCGTAGCCATGTTTGCAGTCCACGCGCTGAGTTGATGTCAGTACGGTGGAGTTTAATAGTCCACAGTTGTTGCGTTTACTGTTTGGCCGAGCGTTTGGGCTCACTTAAAACAATTTCTCCACAACTTGTGGCATGACTAAGCATGTTTATGTTAAATGACACCAAGCGAAAGCGTGGAATTGACTAAATTGCTCGCAGAACACCTGAGAACACATGTCAACTGCATGCAATTCTGACACAAATGCGGATACGATTCGCACCAAACTACAGGAGGTGGTGAGGCATACAAATAACAGAATGTTGAGATGTATTACCTGTAAGTAAAATTGAAGTGCTATCCCACTTTTGCAGTTTTACAATTACTTTCCGGCTACTTCTCCTCCTGGTTCCTGACACGATCGATCGCAGTAGAGGTGGGAATTATCTCTTTGGAACTTTAATATGCATTATCAATCTCCAGAAACAAATTTTCCTATGTAAATTGAATTAACTTAAGTCGATCGAGTACATACGGCCTCAGATAAAGGGGAATTTCTTTTTGAACAGGACAAACGTAGCCTTGCTCGAAGAAATCCTCACGCCGCCATATTTGTTTTTGTTTTTCCCGTTCTTCAAATCTCGCGCGTATAAAGTGTGACGCGCGCGCTAGTGGCCAGACTCTCCACGCGAGTAAGACCGGTACCAGCCACCTTTAAAAGCTTCAGAAAAAAAAGCCGCACATCTCGCGTGTGTAAAACTATTACCTGCAAAATAACGTCACTTCTGTATGCAAGCAAATAAACCCCTTTCGGCAGGTGGTATATCGGAGGATAATGTCTGCGGCTGATAGATTGTCCAAAAAATGGACCGTTGCTTCAAGGGCAGCTGTGAAATTTTGAGGATATCTTTCAGCCAAGGACATTAACCTCCGATAGAACAGTATCTCTCCGATTAATTTTCATATCGCGTATACACGGTTGAAAGTTGAAAATGTTGAAAAGAAGTTATCTGATGACGACTGCGAATGATGTGTAGCCAATCAAAATTGAGATAGTGCATGGCACTAATATACGGATCGTTAATATGTGGAATAATTTGCCTAAAGATGTTGTACACGCAGGATCGTCAACCTTATTTCGTAACAGATTAAGGATTTATATGAATATTGATTAATGAGATGGTAAACAGTTTTAATTATCTGTATATAAAGTCTTAGCTTCTAGATTTTACATTTTCATTTTTTATTTTTGAGAATCTCTTATATAAGGTTGACCTCTAGATATCCCCTTTGGAGTGATGATTTGTAACTTTAATTTTCTATCTCTTACTGTATTGTATTGTATTTTTTGTGTGGGTTGGTTAGAAGGCTGTTTTAATTCTGTGACTTCATTGACCGTGCGTCGAAAAATTGTTATCCAGATAATTTTTGATATCAAAGTTCGCATCAGCAGAGCTGAGGACCAATTCCCTTACTTTGAAAAGAAATTATCAAACTATTTAATTCATGTTCTACGTGTTCTCACTACTTCTTTGCCAAATCAGTTATTAGCCCATCCGCTTTTGCATGGCAATTTCAATACGTCACTAGCAGTGCTCAAGTATCATAGAAACGTTTTTCTCATTGATAGCAGATTCAGCTGAATCTCGAGGTTTTTGGAGCTTGTTTGCAGACCGCCATCTTGAAGATTGCAGATGAACTCGGCAAACTTTGTTACCGCCGTTTGATTGGCTAACGTGAACAGGAGCCGAACTGCCAGTAGTCGAATCTCTTTCTCAGATCCTTCACCCATTTACTCTCCTGCATCTCATACAGTGCGCGTCTTCGGAGAGTTCCCGCTTTCCCCCTCTCCCCGTTTGCAATGTTGAGTTTTAATGGTCTCAGTAAGAAGGAAGAAGGGTTGGGAGAAAACGCGGTACTGTTTTAAGGATAGAAGTATGCAATGTCTAATTTGCTAGTTTTCGGACGAGTTTGACAAGTGTTCCGAGGTTTTATGACCCGCATGGTAGATGCTCATAAAGAACCAAGAACATTGTTCCATTTGTTACATCATCTGTCTTAATGAGCGAAGGTGCATTTGATAAGCCTCCTATGTGGTAAGATGAAATCTTTCTATCATGCCTAAATGACAACGATAGGACGAATATGGCCTTTAGAATAAAACAGAATTTAAGAAAGAAGAGAAGAAAACGCATTCTTTCATTAACTCGTCATGATTTTCAAGTCGTAAATAGAGAAATGTTGCGAACACCTTGGCGTACATCGCTGCTCTTTGCTCGTTTCATGTTGTATTCTCCATCGGAATTACAAGTTTTTAAGTTAGGCCCACTCGAAGCCCGTGCAAATAATTTTCTTCTGATTTTTAAAATGTTATTCGTACCTTTATGCCTGTGAACGGTAAAATTTCAGTTGACCTCTGTGTCACTGAAGTTTCCTTTCTTTTCATCAATTACACAATACTCGTTTTCTTATTCAAACTGGGTGGATTCAAGGAATGCTCTGCCCTCTCTTTCTTCGTCCTCTGTCCTGGCTCTCGCTTCAGTTTCTTCATCCGTTTAATTCAATGAGCGCGCGTTACGTAATTTGGTGAAGCAAGAGACTGCTTGCAGTTTAAATAGATGCGATCTCGTATCACAAATCTGACTCAGATTCCCCTATGCAGCTTACTCTTGGTAATACTTGCCTTAACAGAGTTTAAATATATCGTTAGTATTGAAACACCATTACAATTACACACCCAGTCACCAGTCATTTTTGGATACTTTCGCCTACTCTCGCCATTTTACTATGGATATAAGTGAAAGTGATTGCAATTTGTATCAAAATATTGGAAAACATATCTGTTACGCCGAAGATCTTTCTTGGGTAAGCGCTGGCGGGACGTAAATCCGAAAGTTTGAGCCACGTCACACTGAACTTCACATTCTTGACAAATTTATGCCTTTGTGAGTGGACTGAACCTACAACAATCGAGATCACCCGTGACATCATGATCAAGTTCAGTCTTATCAAGGGTATTCCACATTCACAGATTATGGGATATGGTGACAGCTCTGAAGCTTAGGGTGTATAAAATGGCTACGTTTGGCTTATTTTATAGTTATACACCTGTCAATGGTTTGCCCTAGGATGGCGGGGAAGGAGGGGGGGGGGGTTCAAATGTCAATTTCTCCACCCTTGGGTCTCCATTATAAGTCAAATTCCCACCCCTGGGGACCACAGACCTTGCACAGTAAGTTAAATGAACGAAATGATAGGCACTCACAACAAACTTTTCAAGATCGCAATCAAGTCAAATTACCCACCCTGGGGACCACTGTGGATGTCAAAATCCCCACACACATGTGCTTTACGAAGTCTAATTCCCGTCGGTTGCCAACGCTGTCAACACACCTGCCAAAAATCTGCTTAGACTCTTTGCTTGTGTTTATTATATTCAACCAGGTTGCGTGCCTGGCGGGGAACGTAGTTATAGGAATACGCCTGATGTAGCGATCTGTACATTAAATACGAAATTTTCAGTGTGTATTAAATTTCGCTAAATTGCGTGTCCCTTTACTTGCTACTGAAAATTGCTGATCTAGATCACATATAAGCGATTTAACTGACAGGTGGTTAAAGTTTTATTTTAACGTGTCGTTCAAGCAGCCCCGTCTTCTCTACCTCAACAATCAACACCTTTTCCTGACTGCAATTAAGTTAACTGGTAGAACAGTGGTGAGCAGTAAATACAAATGAAGGTATTATTAATGATGAAGGGAAAATAGAGAAAATGGATTCAAATCTGGTGAAAAGTTGCTAATTAAACTGGGTTCCGGTTCTGGTTGTGGGTTAAGGGAAATGTCCTTGACCTTTAAATGACTTCTTAATGACAATTTGTATTAACACCGAAAATACATACAATTATCACTTGTATTTTTTCCGTAGTTAACTTATGTCCTTATCGTAATAAACATATGTTTTCTGAGAAGGTATAACTTAATTTATATTTGTTTCTTAGTATAGGGGACTTCTGCTTGTCTATGACGTCACAAACAATGAAACATTTGAGGGTTTGGAGGAATTGTATCTAAAACAGCAAAAGGTATTGTGTGTGCACCCGATCATAATTACTTATAGCAGTGTATCTAGATGGAGGAAGTTTCATATTTTGCATGTACACTTGACCAGGGATGTAAATATCAATAGATATTCTGCCCTCATGTTACATTCTCTATTTGTGTGTCGCTCCTGCAGAGGGACCAGTTATTCAGTTGAGGCACAAAAACGACGGGCGGTTAACTGTTGGGGCTTTACATCTGAGATTTAGAGACTATTTTCATATTTGTATGACATAGGCATCAAGCATTTATATGCTGGGGTAGGATTAGTCTCCCACTCAGTCGTTTTTAGGGGACCCAAGGGTTGGATACTCGTAAGCGAAAGAATGAATAGCGCTCTGATTGATAACCTCGCGATATTCTTGTCAACTTTCAAGGCAGCGTTCGTGATAATTTAATTGTTTAAAAACAGACCATTTATATTACATTTCCAGCATTTTCATTGGTTTGGGGAGCAGGGATGGTGCAGTGGTGAGAGCACTCGCCTCCCACCAATGTGGCCCGGGTTCGATTCCCGGACTCGGCGTCATATGTGGGTTGAGTTTGTTGGCTCTCTCCTCTGCTCCGAGAGGTTTTTCTCCGGGTACTCCGGTTTTCCCCTCACCTCAAAAACCAACATTTCTAAATTCCAATTCGATCTGGAACGCACGGCCACATAGATAGATAGATAGATAGATAGATAGATAG